>CM052318.1:25236853-25445103 GCA_028455605.1 Lasioglossum malachurum | reverse complement strand
TATTCTTGTCATACTGACACTCATCAAATCTTGTTTCGTTCGATCATTCATTGTTCATTTTCTCATTTTGTTATTTTTCCTTCTGTATCGTTAATTTCTCATTAAATATACTTTATATTGTTAACCATAACTCGTTACACCTTCCTCTTCTACTCCTTTTACATTTCCATTAGCTAGAGTTTACAATCAAATGTTTATAACAATTCCTTTTGCTAATTGATGATAACGAGCACTCCCTTGACCTCTCCTTGCCATCTAATCTTTTACCGTAAAGTCTTTTCAACATATTTCTGTTCCCTCAGATTCTTGAAACATTTATTTTTAAAAATGTGTAAGGTAATAATTCTCGTTTACGAAATATTTTGAAATTACAAATAGAAGTATCTCATACAAAATTTGAAGTGGGAATTGTTGATTTTCCTAAAATTATGCTTCATTACTTTCTTAATATAACTAGGAATTTTTTGCCCATATCACCGACGAGATACTATTAAAGACTGCCAGTCCCTGTGCTATTCAGCGAGCCGGGTAACCGGGCGCGACCGGGCGCGGGGATAACGTGGAAGTTACAGTGATCTGATATACCACATCGCTAAAGGTTCTAAATAGTGCAAAAGTCGTGCCAAAACATCGTCTGAAATATGGCGGAGAATGTAACATTTAATAATAATCGATATGGTTTAGTGATAATTCGCCTTCTCACCGATCCGTCGCGACTAGAATCTCCTCAGTGGTCTTCTTCACCGACGAAATGCCGTCGGTAGCCTTCTGTTTCTCTGGCTGGAGCCAGAATATGTTCTAGAGAGCGTAAGGCGTAAGAGAAACCGAAATAGTTGTATGACACGAACTCCCATAAGGCTGGCATTCTCGTCGGTGGCTATAAATAGTAACTCGTTTCGTCGATTCTCCGCATCTCCGTTCTCCGTTCTCCAATCAATCAAAACATGGCCGACGGATCGGTCCAGAGGCGCACAGTGAAACGTTATCGGAAATTTTATCGGGCTTGGCTCATTATTTTATTGGAATCTACTGCGTTATTTCGCGATCTGCGTACGTTACGTCGCGTCTGACATAATCACTGCACCAAGACGCTACCGAGATTCTGCGGAGTGAGGTTATGTTTTCTCAAATGAACTGTGTAATAAAAAAAATAGATAGGTGTATGAGTAAAATACAGACGGGCAAGAACAAAATTAAGTGAACAATATGTACATTACATAATGAATAAAAATTAAACTTGTAAAAATAATGTTAATTCGATAAAATTTCGGTGATAATTATACTCGTTGTATGTCAACTTGATTTTGTTTCCCACTGTGTGTACTTCGTTTTCGTATGCTCTCAATTGTCACGAATTGAATAATTTATGTACAGAATGCAATGTTTCCACATTTACGATCACGATTGTTTACGGTTCCGATTAAAACGTCCGCTTCTAAAATATACAGAAGGCAAATATCAAAATATGAACAGGGACAGTCTCCGGAACCAAGAGTTCGAGAATATTTCTATTACATAGATCATCAAGGCATGGTACAAATCTCTATTAAATTGAAAATAACGAAAAACACTATCGAATTATTTAAAATGTATACTTTTCTATTTCTGTAGTTGTTCTTGGACGATGCTCGCATGAAGAACTTCACCTCGTGTTTTAAAGGTTCATTACATCTTGATAGATACACATTTCGATCTGTTTCAATCTTTATATCATTTTAGAGAAGAAATTTTTGGCATTCTTTTTCAAGCGGTTGAAGAAAAATGAGACAGGAAGGTATATGAAGGATTTCCCATATATTTCACCTTGCGGTCCAGAAAGAAATTTTGTCAGATGCGACGATCTGCCGATAGTATTTACTAAAGTTTTGCAAAAGCAGAACAACGAGACAGGAAACGAGGAAGACTGGTTTGGCTATGCTCATGCAGAAGAATTGCTGATGGTACGTTTCAAAATGTAATCCATGTATCTTGGTTTAAGATTTAATATTTCGTTTGTTGTAGGTGCCATTCGAACCAGAAAAGTTGTACATGAATATTCACACAGGAAGAGTATACCATCCTGCACCAGAGAGAGCAGGAGGAGTAGGTCTAGTGAGATCAAAAATAGCAATAGAGTTCAGCGCGTTATTTAATTTCGACAAAGGTGAAGAGCATGGTCCAACTCATTTTCTCTGGAAGGATAAAAGCCATTCGCTGGATTCAGAGTGGTGCAAGGACAAAATGCTGCAGACTATGAGCTAAAAATAAATAAACTTTATTTTTAATTAAAAAAGGAAACAAAGTACAATATATATATGAACAACTTTCATAAAATGTACATAGATTTTAGATAATAACAAAGATTTTATATTTTTCTCTATGTAATAGATTACGTTATGATAGAGACGAAATATCAAAAATTCTGGCTGTTGAATCGTCGGACGTTGTTAATGCCTTCTCTCCGTTCCTAAAACGCATTTCTGTTAAGTCTAGTTACGCTTGTCGAGAGAAAGTAGTCTCGAATTGCTTCAACTTACTCGGATATACATAAATCGAGAATATCTGCGGTATGTCCTAGGAATGATTGTACACATAGACCAGTTCTTGCGTCGAAACATCTAAGTATACCGTCTAGTCCTGCCGAGAACAGGATAGTTGTATTCCCCTTCCACACCAGTTTTGATATACCGCTTTCTTGCTCGATGTTTTGCCTGAGTACCTGAACAATTCCAATGGAAATCAGTACTGTATAACACCGCGTAAAGTTGCATCCGAATGGTAAGAGTGGTAATACCTGTTTCGAGATATCCCAGATAAAGATTTCTCCGTTAACTGTACCAGTCGCAGCAACTGGAAACGCAGGATCCTTGCAGAAAGCTGCAGTCTCTACCCAATTGCGATCGCTATTATCTACGACGTTCCCAACGTCCTGCTCCATATGCGCGTTATTTCTCTCACCGGTAATCAAGTTTTGCAGAACGGAAATTATCTGAAGATTGTAAACCGTGTTACTTGGGCTCCTAAAATACACCACGAGCACCGTTCCTTATTACCTTGCCTGTGTTCGAATTACTGATTATAGTTTTTCCATCCGTAGCGGCCGAGAGGACTAGATTATTATCGGGATGACAATCAAGAGTGATGATAGTAGAGGAATGGCCTGCGGAGGACGATAGGATGGAACCAGTTCTCAAATCTATTATTCTAATGATTCCATCCTCGTAACCAACGGCGATACGTTTGCCTGGGAAGTTATATCTCGTTCACACACGATTCGTTCGATTTTCTGAACTCACAGTAAAGTCGCGCTCTAGCTCCCATCGCAGAGGCAGAGATCGTGCAGGGAAACTATTTCTTTACGACTGCTTCGACCGCGCCGGAAGTACAAAGAATGCCGAACGTAGAAAAGGACAACATGTAAACACGGACCGCTCCTCTCTTTCGTGCATCTTGGCCCCTCGCGAGGATGCCCTCCAGTGGAAGGGGTAGGCGAAGGGACAGTGAGCATGAAAATCCTCAAGGTGCTAGATCACGACTTTACTGTATCAAGAAATGAATACCATCTGGAAAGATCGTTCCAGTCTCTGCCCGGTAACTATATCCCTGGAAAATCTTGCACTCTCCGTTAGGTATTTTCCACATGTATACTTCTCCATAGACAGAGCCTGCTAGCAATACATTTGCAGCTATGTGCCACTTCATCCACTGTAAGAAGGAGTCTTTCTGTTATCTCGTTCACAACTGAAAGTACAATGACAGAGATCGAACTAACTGTTGCATCTCCCATGTTATAGTCCCAAATTTTGGTTTTGTCGGCAACCGACCAAACTTGAATCAAACCGCTCATGTCTCCAGTGGCTAGATACGATTCGTCATGATTGAATTCTGAAAAGATAATGCTATCTTTGTGTCCAGTACAGTCGAGAATAATCTCTCCGGATGATGTGTCCCAAATGTAAGCTTTATCCTCTTCCCCCCCTGTAGAAGCTAGTTTCCCATTTTTGGACAAATAGCCGCAGAAAACCGAACCTGAAATTTTCAATGAAATTACGCTTGTTCGTAAAAGAATATACATTCGTTGAGGGAACTGGAGCTTGCCTGACCTCGCTTGTGGCCAGTGAACAAGCAAGACGCGTCTCCCTGCTCCACAGGCTCAACTCCCATCGTATCTTCAACTCCAACATCGTCAGCCTCAAAAGCCTCGATCACTTCGTCAACATCACCCACGTATATCAGATCGTCTTCATCCATTTGACCATTCATATCTGGAGAGGATGGCGGCGTGTCTGTCTCCGTCATTTACTTTAATATCTAATAAAGCATGCAACAGGTCATGTTTTAAGAGGGTTACAAGTATCTTTAAGTAGGATATAAACAAAACGGAGCAGCGGTTCGAGAAGGTTCGTTTACCACGCTGCCTAGCCAAAATATCCGAGAGTTATTCAATTCTTACCTTTGTCAGAAATCTCAGATCGCAGGCGACACTTTCTCGTACGAAAAAAATGTGAATTCAAACACCCGTCAACAACGCTCTGCTCTTTCGTGAATATCAGCTGATAGCTGATTGAGAATTTTAGTCTTATGTTGCATGCCCTGAAAGAGTCTTGCTCGGGCGGATCAAGTAAATTCCTGTAATAACGATAATGCGCATGTCAGATTTCTATTTCATCGACGAAACTTTGCGCATTTACGATTTAGACAAAAATATTCAACACTTATTATTTGCTTTCATCGCAACGTTTTCGAAAGTACAGCCTTTTTCTTATTAGCAGAGCCGTAAATTAAAGTCTTTCGAAACAGTTAAGTAATTTAAGGGAATGCAAGTTTAATCTTTAATTACTCGCACTCCACTTTCTACGTACAGTCGGGGACAATATTCAGTGGATTGGTCAAAAGGACTTGAATTTTTTAAAGATCTTAGACCGACTAGTTTGCTACAGGTTTTGCATTTCAAATACACCCTTCTGTAAATCAATTTCACCCTTTCGTAAACCAATTTCACCCTTTTGCAAATCAAATACACACCCTTTTGCAAATAAATTTCACCCATTAATATTGAGTCTTATGTTTCTTTCGCAGATATATAATTTCATCAAAATAGATAAATAATCAATTTTAAATATTCTTAATGGGTGAAACTGATTTACACACATAAGGTTGAATTTGGAGTGCAAAATCTACATTGTTCAAACAATTCGAAATTATTCTCATATCTCTATGGAGATTATTCTCAATTGGATCGGTCTACGTACAATCGTGTGTTACCGCGTTATCACTTGAAACCCATTCGCGCCAATTTCATGGGCAGAGCTTTTGAAAAACAATTATTACATAATTATAGGGCGACGGTGCCGGTCGCATGGCAGATGAAGTAATACTAACAACATCAACATCTGTCTGGGCATTCGAACTTCGGCTGTCATACGTCAATCGCACTTTGTGTTTCATCAGCCGCCGCATCCGTGTTCTCCCACTAGCGCCCCGATCGTTCTCTCTCTCTTGTACCGTCAGGATTTTCCTATCGCGCTCTTCGTCAACCTCCTTCCATCTCTTTTCACAAATGGAGGTACACGCCCGACCGGCCCGACAACGAGCCGGCAGTCTCGGTCAAGCTTTCGCGTGGACTAGTTGTTCAATCCGGTTTTTCCAAATTTTTTCCACGTGCCTCCAAAAACGCAGTAATTCCAATGAGACGACCAGAAAAATCGCACCGATCACATCGTCACGAATCATCCACGGCACACGCGACAAACACCAGGCACCATCATCGAATTCTATCAGGAATCCTGCGAAGGACGCTACGAGAAATCCCCGAGGAGCGTGAAGAAAGTCGACTGATTTCCGTGAAGTGGTAACGGTACAAATCATTGCAACGATGGCTTTGTTGCTGCTGAAGAGCCGCCTAACGACACGTGAAAATCGGAGAAGAGACACGTGATCGAACAACCGAGAATCGTCGAACGAATAAGTGAATGAAAGTGGAGCGAAGGAAATAAAAATGTTCGTAGAGGGAGCGAGATTTTCTTAACGACGTTGGGAGCTTTCGTATCTATTTAGCTGACGGATAGTGGTACGAAAGCACAGTCTAGCCACGTGTCGCGCGCTTGTCAAATCGATGAACACGTTGCAAGTAAACTAATTCCCGATAACGGAGCTTATTTAGTATTCAAATTTTACCGTCGACGCTCGTTCTCTAGGGGTAACACTGTAAAGTATTCGTAGCTAGATACTGTCCAAAGCAGCGGGTAAATTTCGCCCAACACGCTAGCGCTAGATCATTAGTCAATATTTTCGACTGCGCGCATTGACGTAAACAGTATATCCCGTCATGGATGATACATCGGTTTAAAACGATTCGAGGATTTCCACGGGGGACATACAGCGTGTCGAGCCTCGACAGAGTCAATGAAACACGCTTTGGTCCGAGGTCGAACGCAACAGAGAAGTTGACACCGTTGACAGCGAACATGGGAGATAGGAATAATGGGAATCACGAGTTTTGGGTGTTCGGTTACGGGTCCTTGTGCTGGCATCCAGGATTTAAATATAAGAGGAGCGTCGTGGGACACGTGAAGGGGTTCATTAGGCGATTTTGGCAAGGAAACACGACGCACCGCGGCACTGTCGAAAATGTGAGTGTCGGGAGCGTCTGCGTTCTCTAAGGACCAATGTTCTTCTTTCCATTATTCCATTCTCTGTTCCTTTTAACCGTTAACCCCTTCAATTTTATTCATCTCGCCAATTAATATTCAATACAATAATAAAAAATAATTCTCAAAAGGTTAACCCTTTGTTGGGTGTGATTCAAAGAGAGAAAAATATAAATGGAACGGGTTTTTATATGTATTTGGTTTTTTCTTTATTTAACACTAAACCTACCGAGCTTTATAAGTAACTCGTACATGTTCCCTTATAAAAATGATAAGATCGTACAAATCTCAACGAAGTTCGGCTCTCAATTGTATTACGAACGAAATTAACGTTTGACAATAGTCGAGTCGCGGGCGGGAGTTGTTGGCAATAAAATTGAAAAATAATTCGGTGCTCAGAATGTTTCAATTAAACAGGTTCACTGTTCTTTAACATTTACTGCTCTTCGTATCCGGTAACTTGACCGCCACGTGTCTAGCTTTTCCGAAGCGCAGAACGATTGTATTTTCGTGCACACAAAGCAATAAACATTATCGTATGCGAGTGTCATTCGAATAATTTATTGTTTCGACACTTATTTACGCGTTAGAATGTTAGAAGACAGTGCGGCGCTCGAAACGTTGTAAAATATATACATATGTTACGTATATGTATACGCAATCGCGAAATATTTTTGATTGAACGGATTGTACAGCTTTTACGCGCGCAGGTGTCTCGTGGTTGTTCTATTTATAGCAGTAATTTTCTTGTTCATGAACCGGTCGCGTGAATTCTTTTACACAGTTTTGGCAGCCATCCATTGACACGCTACCGCTACAAGGATGCACTCTTGCTTGACGTTTCTAATTTGCAACGGTCGCGCGTAACAAACGTATCGTCGCTGTATCAACCGCTCAGACGCAATTCTACTAAAAAAATGATGGGATTAACCCTTTGCACTCCGAATTATTTTTATTGCCAACAACCCCCTACTATTTTAAGTGTTTGAAACTTACTTCAAAGGACAGTTCCTTGACGGTTATTTATTTTAAACTAATTTGTTTACTAATTACTAGACTGCGGATTTTTATGCATTTATAAAGAAATTAGTTGGGCCAAATTTAAAACAGTAATAAATCCGAAAAATTCAAGAATATTGTAATGTTGTTTTTAACCTAACAAAGTCACTAAGGGATGAAATCAATTTTTTTTTTATTTCTGCTTCCCACAATCGATGCAAAATATTTTTATTTTACATAAAGATCCGCAGTCTACTCTTATTACATTAAATATAGCTCTCAAACTTTGTTGTAATTTATATTTGCGAAACTTATCCTTGTTTTTAACTAAACTGAAGAAATTAAATAAATTAAGGAAGAACCAAATACATATTTTTATGTGTATGCTGAGTCACACTCGACAAAGGAGTGCAAACGGTTAAATGTAAAAATGGTTTCATGGTCTGGTTAAATCTAAAATTCTGGAGAGATTAGAAGAGAGAGAATTGAATGATGTTATTTTCGATTGTCTAAAATTATTAAAAGGGAAAATGCATTCTCATTTCGCTTTAGTCTCTTGCAATTAACTCGGACAATTTTTATTTTGCACGAAGATGCACGGTCTAGTGATAATTAAAATATTGTGAAAATATCCCGAGTTTGCGCAAGTAAAGAATAACTATAAGTAAAATAAAAATACTAGAATCGTGTATTAAAATCCTTTGTATTGCGCTGCTCGTTCGTCTATCTTTTCGTCGCATCTTTCAATTTATTTTAAATTCTCGGGACGCGTGCGTCACTCCTCCCGTGATTCCAAGCTCCGCACAGTGAGCTGTATGCCCGATTTTAGCGGTCAAAATTCAATTTTTAAAACTTTACATGAATTGTAAAATTTTTGTGGCTTAAGTTAGTTGAATATCTGAGGAACAATCTGTGGCCGCTGAAATCGGGCATACAGCCCACTGAGCTCCGGGATGATGGAATCACGCAATGCGTAACGCACATACACGCGCGTGCACACCGCTCAATAAGTAGCCACGGATGCTTCTATTAAGATCAATAAAACTTGGACACTGTTTCCTCCGGAGTAACGAATTAATATCGTTACAATAATATATTCGATCAAGCTGTTAACTTAATAACAGAAACTTTTTCTTTTTCGTCGCAATCTCGTGCGTTCTGATTAAATATTCGTACCATATGTGATTCGATCACGTTCGTTCCCAATCACGTTGATTTCTCACAGTGATTCTGTTCTTTATATTAACAACGTCAAAACAAAATTGCTAGTTACATATCGCATTTTTATCAAATTTATTAGATCGTAAAACATTAAGAAATACGTTGATAGTTTGTAAAACTTTATACATAGCATATACATACATATACGTAAAAGAAATTATCTGCACTTTTATACTATTTAACGACGATCGCGCTAGTGCTCTGGGCTATTTTATCATGAAATATGATGACGAGTTGATAACAGGTCCTTTCGGTTGTAGTTTTGCCAACCTGTTCACCCGATATCTTCTCTCGATTCCTGCTGATCGTTACGCAAACGTCCCAACATGAGATGAGATCGCGTTCCTCACAGTTTATTGTACTAGCCACCGTCGCGCGTCGATACGATCCAATGTACGAGTTTATTAAATGACTGTGATTTCTCTCGATCTCGTGTTACCCTGCCGTTACTAGTCCGATGCGAAACCAGTTGCAGCTCGTAGAAACCGATATCTTTCGAACACATTTCGTCCCCGTGTTCGTGTTACGTGTTTACGTCACGCTGACCGCGCGCGTTCCCTTGTTCATTGTTTGTTTTGTTTTTCCTCGAAATGCTCTCGTTTGCTAAATGATTCCGTTTTCTTTTGTTACAGCCTGGACGCGTGGCCACGCTGATCAAAGAACAGGAGGTAAATATACGCGAGCTCGCAAACACTGAATCACTCTGGTTACCCAATCCCAAGATTTTTCTAAACATCGGTAAACAAACACGCAACCGTAGAGTAAATTATATCATTTCCCGTCTTCGGAAACACAAATTAATCTCTTAACGTCCGAGTTTTCCAAACATTCGATGATTACGTACAAAAATGTTTTCAATTCCAGATAGTGATTACAGAAAATGAGACTTAAATGAATTTAAGCATGTCAATAATAATATAGCACTATCATTCATATATAACAATAACCTTTCACATTGTTTATTTTTTAATTATTAAAATTATAAAGATGCTTCCACTAGAAATGATTGAATAAATTTCTTTATTCGAGCACGTATCATTATATAAAAATTGTGAAGAATCTAAATAAATTCAGTCTTGTGATTTTTATAAAATAATTACATCCGACACATTTTGTACCCGGTACGGTTACCGTTAAAGAAGAAAAGAGTTTTTGTAAATCGTTCCATAAAGATCCGCAGTCTTGTTTATGTATTATTCGACTTTTCAATTCTGTAAATATACAATGAAAATATAAATTGCTCCAGAAGAGGTTGAAACGGTTGTTCGGCTAACGAGGTGCAGGTCCGATGGAATTTGGAAATGCGAAAATTACATACTGCCCCTTGACGGCGATGCTTTCGATCGCAATTAAGTCAATTTCTTTTGTCGCCGCAGGGCGTCGTGTATGGCCGAGCATTTCAAGTCGAAGACAGCGTGGCGCTGCTTTATTTGGAGAACCGCGAGTGCACTTTGGGTGGATACGTAACGTCATTTTCAACGTTCCACAGCCGGGACGGAGACAAAAGTTTCCCGGCTATCGTTTACATCGCAACCAACAAGAACGAGCATTGGCTAGGGGATGCACCGTTGCACTGCATTGCGGATCAAATCTTCCAATCCTCCGGCCCGACCGGGCACAACGTTGAATATCTTTTAAGGTAACCTTTCAGTCCACTTTCGATTCAACCTGAATGCTTGAAAGTTCGACCACTCGACTCCTTTCTCCGTTAAATAAATATATTCTAATAAGTACGCATCGGTAAACCCTTTCGTGATCCTCAAGGACCTTTGTTCTCGAGCCAGACAACAGGCTGTTTCGTTATACATATACGAGGTGTGTTGATAAATAACGGGAATTTTCAATTTTCCATTAGATATTACACACTTGTGCCAGCGCTTCTTCCAATCCCCGAAACACTTCTGGAACTCGATCTTTGAGATAGCTTTCAGCTCTTTCAACGATGTGCTTTTAAAGAGAAATGTAAATAAAACGGATTTTTATATATGTATTTGGTTCTTCGAAACAAATATAAATTACAACTTGTACCAAAACAACATGTACAAAAAAATGACGTGAATCGGACTAATACAACCCGCGAAATTACGAATTCCCGTTATTTCTTGAACACACCTCGTATCTGTAAATCTTATTTGCTCGTAGCACGCGTAATTTGATTTTCTGGTCTGTCGACATGTGGCTATATTTATATTTCCGCATTAATCCCCTTTAGTCTGGGTTCGATAACGTATCGAATTTGAAATCAGTGATCAACGGGAGGACATAGACGCTCGGTCATCATCATAATAATGATCAAGAATGTATTGTCTGCAGACTGGCCGAATTTATGCATGACTATCTACCCGAGGCTTGCGACGACCATCTTTTCACGTTGGAGCTGTTGGTGCGCAGGCGAATCGAGCAGGAGGATATGTGTCTCAGGACTTTAATGGGTGACCGAGACTTCGTCATCGTTATCGATAACGACAATGCGGATTCCGACAATGAAAACGATAACGATGACGTTAACAATATCAGGGAAAATACGTTCCAATTTTTATTACGAATACCACGCAAGAACTCGCGCTGCTTGAAGATATAGTTCGCTCGGAATGTTGAAATCTCTCAGATACTATAGAAACATTTCAATAGACTCGCAAGAAGCGACGAAAAACGTACAATGAAACGGGAAGTAACGGAATATTTTATTAGGGAATACTTTCAACCGTATTCTTTTGTACAAATTGTATTTTAAGAATTCAGAAGTGATGGCAACTCGAATATATTTTTAAATGTGCCGCTTTTGTTCCGACGCCGTGGTGGACATTGTTCACGGACGAATTCTTTTATAAAAGATTGTGCCTTAATGTTAATTTAGCGCACAAAACGATTGTTCCTGCAACTTCTTAGGTTTAAAGGTCTCCAAGAATTTTGTATTTTTCAATCGGCGTATCCTATTGTCAATATGCACGAAAATAATTTTATCGGAGAATGAAGTTTCATGGTCTCTTTCTCCTACCCCTAACTTCACCACGTTACTGTCTTTTACTTGGGCAACGTGTGCTTCGTTTATTTAACAAATATAACATACCGGTAGACGAGCGTTTGAATTATTGTTTTTCTTTAGTCCTCTCCCTTAGTATGTAGGCTCTTGCTGCTTGTCCCTCTACCCATAATTCCTTTCGTTAGTCCTTTCCCTAATGTCGATATTAAACGGGTCAAAAGCGCCATACAGCGTAGTGGCGAAACGCTGGAACTGGTAAACAAATGTTACCGACCGGTCTATTTTCTGTGGCGGATGTTGATAATGTAGACAGATGTCGATAATGTGAATCAATATTATTGATTAGTTGTAAATTTTGTAAAATTGCGTTGAATAACTTTGTGAACATTGAACATTCCAACGAACTGCATTTTTAAAAGCAGATTCAACGAAGACACACGTTCATTTACACTAGTACGTTTCTCGCAGCCTTAAAACGGCAACGCTATCTGTGACAGGACACCAGAATTTGTAACACTTTGCTAGCAGTTTGAGCGTTTCGCCGCTATGTGGAATGGCGCTATATGCATATTCTAATTTATTGTTATTGAGAGTAATAACAAAAATATAAATGACTTACATGTGTAAACTTATATCGATATGTTTATTATATATTCATTTTGATATTTTTTGTAGGACCGAACCTGTGGCGCTATCTGTGGTCGATCGTAAGGAAGAGCTGGCGCGTATCTAGGGAAGTAAGGAGAGGGGGAATCAGAGAATGGACAGTAAGGGGAAGGAAAAGGGTGATACATATATGTATGTATACAGTATAAGGAACATAACTGTTTCCACACACTTTAAATCAGAATAACTTTTTTATGAATGGACCAAAGGACTTCCATTTCTTTGTAAGGCTAGAAATAAGTTGAAAAAATGCATTTGATCGGAATTACAACCTTTCTAGTTGGGCCAATAACGAAAATTTTAAAGATGCTTTCGCAAACTCGTATAAATTACATACGTTCTACGAAATTGGTTGATCGGTTTACGAATTATAAACGACCGAAAGTGGTAAAAAGGCCGAAAATCATGAAAAATTGCAATTTTTACCACTTTCGGTCGTTTATAATTATAATGAACAGAGTCTAATGAATATATAATATAAATGTATGCTACTAATAAGCCTTCGTGTTAAAAATGGACGACATTCACTTTCATAACAAAAAGAGCTCAAAACGAATCGCGCGTTATTCTCGTTCTTTCTAAATAATGATCGGAACAACTTACCCCGGTCATCCCTAAATTTTTGGGGTTTCTTGTTCGGCAACGAACGCGTTAATTCGTCAAGGGGTTAAAGCAGCGCATAACAATGAAGACGACGATGTTGGAGTCCTGCTTCGCGTGTTGCGGAGATTAGTTTTCGGCCGTGTCCCCGAAAAAGTGCGGTGTTCACATGGAAACCGGCTTGCAGGTTTTTTTTGTTGTCGAACGTTCTGTCCGCGCGAGGTGCATTAATGGAATTACAGGACAACACACACGCAGCCAAGAGTAACGTTATCCCCGAGATACCTGGCTGGCTTTATCGTCGCGATGCGTGACGAACGTTCGTTTACGTGCGTTCCGTAAGGAGCTACTCAGACCTCTTCTTCCTTCGTTCCCTGTTCTCTTCACTATCGTCCACCGACACCGGGAACAGAACTGAACAGAACCCTGTGCGCGCGTCGACAATGGAGAAATATTCCGAGTATGTATTAAGAAATCGGGCCTGGGTCTCGTTCGACCCGGTGAAACGCTTTCCAAACGGAACACTTTGTTGCGCTTCTCGCCGACGTTAACGCGGATTGCGATTATTTTCGTGACTCGGCGATTCCGTCGTTAAATCGTTAATCGTGGAACCTAACCGCGAACTAACTTTCCAACGTCGTACCTTTTTTCGAGGCGACGTGTTCTCCGTGTCTAAACACACGGTGACTTTGTCATTTTCAATTCGCTTCTTTCGCCGGTAACTCATATTTGCATCGCGAGCGGGAATGGAAAGTATTACTTTGTAGTTCTGTTGTTATAATTTTTAACAGTAGGAACTTTTTGTATTTCAGTAATTTGTTTACACGCTCGATGACAATGTCAACAATGCATTGCTTCTGCAAGTGACTGCTCGCAATGTCGTCCAAGGAAACAACGCGCCCTGTAAATACAAGAAGATTGTCGTGACAGCGCGTTGAAACCACCGATCGCAGGATATAAAACAACGAATTTTGCGCGTAATAAATTGGCCAGAATCCGCACGAAGAAGTTAACAACTCGTACTTGAGCCAACTCGAGCGTGCACCCGTGCACGCTTCGTTTCGCTGAAATAATAACGAAGATCTTTCGAGCCCCGTCACGGCGTAACCAGGAATTCCATGCTCCCCTTTCGCTGCGGTTTACCGAAAATTATGAAAATTGGCCCGATATATCGTAACGTTCGAGAAAGTACACGAATGCCGAGTGAGTACATAAATGGATTATAAATATTTAATATACGGATCTCTTTCGATGGATCTATATATGGCAGTCATCCACTGACACGCTACAAGGATGCACTCTTGCTTGACGTTTCCAATTTGCAACGGTCGCGCGTAACAAATGTATCATCGCTGTATCAACTACCACAGACCAGAGTTGGGCAAAAATTTAATTAGCGATTGACGAATAAATGTCTACTTGAATCGTTAGTTGCAATTAACAATTAAACGCCTACTTTAGTCGTTAATTGCGGTTAACGATTACATTCTTTTCAATTGAATCAAAACTATATATGAATACTGACAAAAATTGTAAACTGAGTTTTTGTTGAGATCAGTCTCTTGCAATTGACTCGGACAATTTTTATTTTGCACGAAAATCCACGGTCTAGTGTTAATTAAAATATTCCGGAAATATTCTAAGGACACGCTTGTACAAGTAAAGAATAACTAGAAAATATAATGAAAATACTATAATCGCGTATTAACCCCTTGCCTTATGATTTATTTTACGGTTTCAGCGATTAGTGATTAGATTCAGTGATTAGATTCGTATACTTTCCTAAAAAAAAAAGAGAAAATTTATATCTATTGTATGCTTACGTATTCTCCAATAGCTTAACAAAACCAAAGTAAAATTTTATTTCGATTTAAAGGAACTTATTGTGTTATGGTTGCGTATCAGACAAGTAAATATCAGAGATGATTGGATAAAACTCGATGGAGCTTCGTTCATCAATTATATAGTCGCCGTTCTCTTCTACAATTAGAAAAGAAGCCTTTCCAGCCCTTCTGAACAGCATTACGGTAAAAATTAAGATTGAGACTTGTGTCCCCACTCTACCTTCTCCCTCTACGACGCTATTTCCCACGCTTTCGCCGCGGGCCGGTCACGTGACCGGCACCGGCAGAGAGAGGGTAACATTTTCCCCTCAATTCGTGCTCCTTCCCCTTATCAGACGACTCCGGGCCTGTGTGAGAATTTTGCTGACATATCGAGCTGAATACCGAAATGGTTTCAGGTGTTTCGAAACTAGCTAGTCGATCCGGTCGCGAGTCAGCTTGTGAGCAGGGACGTTTGTCGTGCCGCAAGGTATAGTGTAACCCTAAGGAAGAAGAAAAACGAAGACGAGAACGCGCGTGTAATAACCGTGACGAACAATATAACCGTATTCGACTTTTCCGCACGAAAGCGAGTCCGTGAAAACCACCTGCGAGACCGGAAACGCGCATTTTCGTCGTGGCCGTTCCTTCGGGAGGATAACATCGGGACTCGCTCGTTCATGCCAGAAATCAGCGCGTTTTCCGCGGACCGTGGCAGACGATGAATTTCTACACTCTTTCACTGCGCGAATTAACCTGGATTCATAAACATTAAAGAAACTCCGCGTCGGAGGCTGATCCTGAACCATGAAACGCACGAACCTACTTGCGTCTTCGTTACAATCTGCAACAATGTTGCTGCCCCTCCAAAAGTGGAACGGTTCTGCCTTCTAGTACAGGGAGCTCCAACTCTAATTAAACATCAAATTCTACACCCTCGATTTGGTTGAAATTGAAGGATGTGCCGCAAAATTGACCTTGACCTTGAGTTTTAAGGCCAAAGGGTGAACAATCTTTTTTTAATTGCTTCGTATTTTACTCGTTTCGAGGGTTAAAAGTGCAGACGGAACCATGGGTCGCGAGTCAACCAAGTCGCAAGACGAGTAATCATCCTATGATGGCCGCGACATATAATTTCTTTACACCGTGAACACGACAGTTCGAAAGCGGTCATCGGCAATGTTTCCTTGGTCCTTCATGGCCGTCCGATTTCCTGGGGACAGTAAAAGCGACTGTGCCACCGGCCAGGCACGTTTTCCCGCGTTTTTCTACGGAGTCGCAAAGAAATAAGGCCGACATGTTTCACTGCCGATTTCGCGTTATTAGCTTACCGTGGTAGAACGGACGGAGAGAAGCACTTCTGTCCGCACGGAATCGTTTCGCGTTGGACAAGAGTACGAACAACGATAAACTTAGTCCGGCTCGAGATAATTTATGTTACAGTCCTCAATATGTCCAGCCGGAAGTTCATAGCTATCTGTGATAAGATTAAACTGTGGATCTTTATGCAAAATAAAAATTATCTGCATCGATTGCAAGAAATAGAAATTAATATTGAATGTTACTTCTCCCCTTAATGATTTCAATAGAAGCGAAATCGAATTGACATCATCAAATTTTCAAATTTTCCAATATAATTTTGAATTTCAGTTACTCAATTTTGCTTTAAATGCACAAAGATCCGCAGTCTGGTGATAATACAGAATATTTAAAGGCTCCATCATTTTCTCTTCTAAATTGCTTACGAGAAGGGTGTACACGGAACATTCTAACAATGAACGCCAAACGAATGACGATCGCGACCGTGCTAATGAATCATGTTCCGATCGAAATTCAATCTTGTCGTTTTAATAATTCATTGCAATTCAATTGCAATTGAATTTCAACGTAAACGGACCTCGCGTGTCCGGCCCTTCGACGAAAATGGTCGGAGGCGAGTCCAGCTTCCGGTTCGTTACGGAACGAGCATTAATTGCGGAACACGAAATGAAAATGGTATGCGCGCGCGTACCCGCGCGTACTTGTACGGTCGGACAGGTTAATAACGGTTCCATGTCGTGCATAAAAAAGAAAGCTGCTAGTCGATTAATCATATCAATAGAGAGATGCATCACGAAAAAGAAGAAGGTTAACCGTAACGACGGGTGAAAGCTGTTTTCTCGTCTTGTAACGCGGACCCATGTTAACACGTCGATTATCCATAAGTGATTAAATTATGCTCCCCCTGTCCTGTGTGTGTTACAGGGAGCGCGCCAAACGACGACGGCAACGACGACGGACAGCACAGTGAAACTGCGAATCAATTATTCGTTGCATTGTTGCGGTGGGGGGGGGGGGGGGGGGGGGGGGGGGGACGGGGGGCGGCTCTGTTTTTTTGCGAGCCGTGAGACCGGTCCGACTAAAACCGGCACACGATGGCCCGGAATCGCAAAAGCACCCGACAAAACTCGTATCTCCGTTAATTAAACAGTATTAACCCCCTGCCCTAGAATATCGGGTCCGGCTCGGGAGACTTCCAACTAAGGAGACTTCCAACGACATCTAAATGCACGCATTCGATCGAAAATGTCTGTCTAACAGCCTAACCCTCTGCGCTCGAAGGAATTTTCATTCCAAGATCAAGACAGTTCTTTCAATTCAGATCATTTTAAATCTTTTTTACATTGTGCACACATGAAATTGAACTTGTGCTCTCATATGCCAGTTTGCTTTCCACAATTTATAGAACACAGTCGAATTTAATAATATTGAAACTGTTTTGAATAATGATATGGCAATTTTTACTGGCGTCTCATAGTCGCCATTCGAGCGCAAACGGTTTAAAAGACATGCATATACTATGGTAGCAAGTGCAGCGCATTTTAAAATAATTGTATATTTACCGTGACAGTATTCATTTTTGTTCCACTGACTGAGTTTATTTCATGATTTCTTTCCGTGTCCTGCTTCGAGTGTGTAAGCTTACCGGCTAAGTGGAACTGAACTCGTAGCCTATCGATATCGTTGATCCTGTTTCCACAGTCGAAGATTATATCGAAACGACCCAGCAGCCGAAAGTTTTTGCCGTTCATTCCGGAATATGTAATTTTCGTCAGACAATTCATTTCGTGCGATGGCCCCGGCGTTAACCGGTTGTAAAACCGAAAATTACACGGGTCAGGGCGGAGGGAGAGAGGACGCAGCTTAGAAAGCCACACCGATTCCTGTAATTGTTATAATTTCGCTTCGAGAGTCACCTTAGAAATCGAGACCGATCGGCGCCCAGCCTTGACCGTAATTCCGGTTCGCTGAAAAAGAATATTATTTATGTAATTCTGGCGTAGTCGCCGCCGCCGCGCCGCGCGGATTCGTGTAATTAAGAGGCGAATCGTTTTGCGCCGCCGGAGAAAGGATTTCGCCGTGATGAAGACGCCGCGCCGCGCCGCGCCGCGCCGCGCCGTGGACCGCAGAACGATGCGAAAATGGCGCGACGCGAGCTACAGCGTTTCCATAAAATGGCTAGGATTCGTTAAAACATGTCGAGCAAGTTCCTACTCAATATCTGCAATTTATCTCTACTATGTGTCTACTAAAAGTAGAAAAATGAGAAAGCTTTTTATAGAGAATATACTTTAATTAAATTGAATTTCAGGGGGCTTGACTATACATTAAAATAATCTTATAGACAATTTTAATATTACAGGAGGAATATTATTAAAATTTAACGCAGGTTTTTATATTCCTGGTGAACTTCCATGAAATATAGTTATAATTTGCATAGTAATTAATAGACTCCACGAAGTATCATAAAATACTGTTAGCGCCGCGCAGATCTAGTGCGAACAAGTGCGCTAACATGGAGACTGAAGTCCATAATTTCTGGATACGGGACAGAGACTGCGTGTCTGTGAATTCGGGACGAGGTTCGTCGAGGAGAATCGGGACACCCTGTAGAAGCTGAGCGTGTACCGTTGTTGAATCGGCCGGGCGATCGCAGGCAGAAACACGGCGAGCCGCTTGCGATTTATTCGCGACGGGGATCGAGGTGGATCGCGGACGAGACGCGGGACTGCGCGCGTAGGTGCATCGCGGTGCAACGAGCGCAGCGGATACCTCAATAGCGACGCTGCTCGCTGCACCGTGCAGAACGAATACGCGCGGTCGTGTTGCCCACAGGCTCCGTTTGCCCCGACACAGAAACCTTTCTCTCTCGTCATCGAACTAACGCCGCGTTCTGCCGTTCCGATCCGTTCCACGTGTGCGCGTCTATGCATGTGCAACGTGTGCATGTGCGCCGTGCGCGCATGCGATCGAGCACGGTTAATTGATGCACCGCCGCGTAATGGCGCGGCTAAATGATCGACGAGGTGCACGGTCGCACGGTGACCCGCGCCGAGCCGTTCCCAAAGAACCTCCTCGGGCTCTCTCGTGTTTTCAACAATCCGAAAAATTCACGAATGCTCTTCCTAGGCTCTAGGACAGGCATGTCACACTCTTTTACCACCGAGAGCCTCGTTAAGTATTATAAATTAATTCGGAGGCCGCGGCAGAAGAAAGCAGACTCGAAATAAAAAGGAAAAATATTTTTTTTATTAAGGCGGTAGACTCGTTTCAAGGATTGCAAGGGTACGGAATTCGCCTTCTCATTTTTCGCTAATACAAACAAGGGGTTTGTCAGTGGTCAAAAACGCTAGATAAAAGATCGATCTAGGGCGCTATAGCCCTCGAAAAGCTCTATTTTTTCGTTTACTATATTTTCGTTTGTTGAAAATATGGATTAGATCAATGCACCTTATCACACTTCATTGCTTGTTCGTGATTTTCTCTTTTTACTCGTACTTATTATTTATCAGGTTTCAAACTTTGTCGTAATTTATATTTGTGGAACTT
Source organism: Lasioglossum malachurum (assembly GCA_028455605.1). Classification (NCBI taxonomy): domain Eukaryota; kingdom Metazoa; phylum Arthropoda; class Insecta; order Hymenoptera; family Halictidae; genus Lasioglossum; species Lasioglossum malachurum. Next base: position 25,425,313 of record CM052318.1, on the reverse strand, counting down.
ATACTTGTTTTTAACTACAAAATACGAGTTCAACAAATAAAGGAAGAACCAAATACTTGGTTAATAAGTCGATAACGTATCGATGCTCTTAAATTCTGTTCTTACCGCGTCATGTATTTGTAGTCTAGTTATAATAAACGCGTTCCAGTAATTTTGCGCGAAATCACGCGCGTCGAGCACACTGCAAAGTAGGAATTGGTTCGAATTAACGGAGACAATAAATTGGACTAACAATTACGCGGAACAATCGAAACACGATTCCCTTTGAGCTAGAACGCGACGGAAACGGAAACGTAAAACGGATTTACGGCGGAACGGGGGAAACGTTTCGCGTAGTTCCACACCGGCCCCCGCTAATCTAGATTAATACAATTTCACCGCGGATTAAAGCGACCAACGCTTCAATTGTTTCGTGCCCGCGCTGCTCTAAGCCATACATTATTAATCAAACTCGCTGGAACTACCGAGCAGTCGGAACGAGCGCTACCCTGTAATCTCTTGAAACACAATTGTCCCCGCGATCGTGGAATTAACACGAACGTTCGCCACCGCGGTTTACTCGTTTATTTCATCGCGACAAGTCTCATGGCAAAGAAATGCGATGAATTGACTAAAACGAACGAGAACTGGACTGTAACTAAAATGTGAGATCAGAGAAAGAAAAATATAGATAGAACGGCTTCTTGTATGTACTTGGTTCTTCGTTTACGTATTTAATTGTCTTATTTTTCAGTTAGAAACAAATACAGGGTGTCCCGCATAACAGTTTTCACGATTCTTCGAGTAAGGAAAGAAGGAAATCTTTATGCGGCTCCATTTTCCGCACCCACCGATTAGCCAGAAGGAAAAAAATCGAAGAGACCGGTGAAAGTCCGTAGGAGGACTCGCGGCAATTAAATCCGTTCGTGATCGCGGCTCATCATCGTATCAGCGTTATGTTTCCGCGATACACGACTGATCTTCTCGAAATGAATAGCATTAGACGGCGACGCGTGCAGTTTGCGTCATTTCGACGGGCAGATGCGGATCGCGTATTATATATAACATGGCTCTCGTGTAAGTAAGTAAATACAACTGGTTCGGTGTTCCGCCATTACGTAGCCTTGCTCGTCTCTTTGTTCCACTTTGCTCGAAAAAGAAAACAGTGAAATACTTTCACCCGGAGACGGGACCGTTCGACGCTTCCTGGATGTCGCGTGTCTCGCGCTTTTCAGAACGTTATCATCAACGCGAGCCTCGTTACTTGGCTCTCGCTGTCTCCTGGCTGTCGCCGCGACGAGATCGAAAGTGAATCGGGGCTGGCCGTTGCCCTGGGAGCGCTCCGCGTGGCCCCCACGGGCAATCTTGCTCAAATCCTGCCGAACTCGCTGGTCAATCGCGACTCGACTATTTTCAAACATTCATTTCGCTCGTAATGCACTTGCCCGAGACCCGAACTTCGTTGGGACGCGGATCTTTACGCAAAATGAAATTGTCCTTGCTGTAGGTGTAATTTAAAACATTAAAAACATTAGACGAATTTAAAAATACTGTTATACTATTTTCAACCTAATCGAACGTATTAAGGGAGAAAATAAATTTTCATGTCACTCCGGTTTATTGCAGTTCAGACGGAAAATTTTTATTTCGCACTAGCTCCTCGCAATCAGACCCTCCGGGCGGGAACTGTCGGTGCAAAGCACTGTCGTTTCTATCATTTCCGCGTAAAAATCTAGGAGCACTTGTTAGGCGATGGCGAGCCAAGTCCCACGAAACACGCGATTATGGTATCTGTCCAATTTGTATTCCCCGCCGTGCGCCGGGGAATGGTCGGCGATAAAACAACGCGCGTGTAAAATAAATTCAATTAATGAAATGCCGCGGCTGAGCGTTAAGTTTGATAAGAGTTCGAAGCACGTTGAACCCCGGCGTTGAACGGGCGCGATGAAGTTTCTCAAAATGGCCGGGGCTCCGCAGCCTCCGCGAACCTTGCCCTCCCGAAGGGAGTCGCAATTTTTTATTGGGCGTTCCACGTTTTACTGGCCACGGGGCGGGCAATCAAAATGTTCCGGGTGTACGCGGAACACAGCCGGACGAATTATTTTATTGGTCGCAAACGTTGCGTTCCGAGCCGGGCATATTTACCGGAAGACTTCGAGTCAACGACCGACTGTGATCCTCGAGCATAATCACCGTGATTTTTCCGTGTCCCGCTCCTGCGATTCGTGTGCTGCACTCGGTGGCACCATTGATCGGCGAACACACGGTCTGAACGAGCTAACGGCGCTCAAACTTTAGTCCTTTCCATGCACCGGGTGACCCGTACCCGCGTACCAGAACCGTCATCTCCGAACCCGGAACAACACGCTGCTGCACATAAAATGAATAAATAAAATTTATTATATGAATATGAATTAATAAAATTTTCATAAAATGAAAATTCTTTGTATATACACAACGCGGAATACAAATATTATTCTTTAATAATTTCAGTCAGCTGAAACGAATACATTAATATTTTTAAATTCGTTTAACCCGTCCACTGCTTCAAGTTATACCTACTCGTTTTTATAATAAATGCATAACATCGCCAGTCTAATTACAAAGAATAATGGCTCGGAGCGAAATCGGGCTGCAACAAAACAAAACTAAAATCGAGACGAAGACGGTCAGGTGTATGGACATTAACTTGACGGTGTCAGTCACGGCAGGATCGCGGCAAGCCCTTTCGCTGTCCCCGAAAGGGCTGAAAGGAGCCGATAAGTGCGGCGGAACGATCCTAATCGGCGGTGGCCCGAATACAGTGTCGATATAATTGGGCAGAGGAGATCGATAATGCTCGATAACCGCGGGAACACCGACCGGAACGAATGGGAATGAGAACGGGAACGAGAGAGCCCGATTTCGAATCGCGACTGGGTTGAACGACGGGATCGATCTCTAAAGATCGATCATCCTGCGCGCGGAGCAATACGGCGCGGCGCGGAGCAATACGTCCGCGTACGTGCGATTAATAACGTGGAAGAACACGGATCACGTGGTTCACATAAATTTACAGGGTAGCAACCTACTTATCACCTGCTACGCTCGTGAAACGCTATATCCCTTTAATATCGTTTTACACGGCACGTAATTATCGAGCGCGCTGATCGCCAGCGTTCCTCGATACAGAAACAATAAATTCTTAGGGTAATATATCGGGGAGATACGCCATCGCCGAACCCTTTCCTGGGATTTTGAATATTCGCTGCTTCGAATTAGGGCTGCCATCTATCAAATAAAAATCCCCTGAATTTTCCGTTCGGAACCCGGACACTTTAACCCTTTGCACTCGAAAATTAAACTAATTTTGCCAGAATATCTTCTAAACTACTTATCGCATCGAAAAATGTGTTCAACAAAACTTGTAGATCTCCACATTCCGCGTCTTTTATGTCGTATCACTTTTCCTCGTACAACGAACGGTTCCCGAGAAAATTGAGGAAACGTTAATTTTAAACTCATTTCGCCAGAATATGTAGATCTGTGAATTTGTAGATCTCCACATCCCGCTAATTTCCGAGTCGTGGGAATCGTTCGCAGCCGCGTCACCCGGTATACACCAGCAAAGCCAAGAGTTTTCCGGTTTTTAACGCTAACGTCTTGTTGTATTATAACGCGCATCGTCGTTTCTTCGGGCGAATCCTCGCAAGAAACCTTCGATTGGATTCGAACAGCCACAAAATTCCTCGCGTGCCTTTCCCGTCGCGTCACTTCTCCGCGTTTCCGCGATAGCGATAGTATAGTCTCCGACGGTGATGCGCTTTCGTGGGACCCCGTACGCGCGTGTCTATGGTGTCGCAGAAATTCCCACTGTTTTATTACCCTCTGAAAATAGCGTCGAAGTTGATACATTGCAACGAGCCTGATTCGTTAGCCCACAAGGGATTTCTGACTTTGTTGTTGCACAAGTAGTCTTTTATTTTTTATTGTTTTCCATTGTAAACATTTATGTAAGAGACCGTCTATAATAAATAAATAATAATAATAATATTCCAATGTTGCCTACTACGAGATTATACGAATTATTTAGGAGAATTCTTAGTTTAATGTTACCGTGAAAGATCAGATGCCAGACTGCAGAGAATTTCGCGAGTGATTCGACGACGCGTTAAACTCTCTTGACCTCTGGTGATCTAGCGAACCGGCAATGGCAATCCGCCGTACAGGACGCGTGACCGTTTACCTGGAAGTCACGCCGGATCATTGAGCGCTAATGGTAACGTTCGGCTAGTTCCGTTGAACAATTTGCGACGGGCTGTCGGAGAAATTTGCAATTAAAACTACCCGGGTCGAGTGGTCCCTCAGCAGTGTCGCCGTTGTTGATTCCGTTGCCAGAACTAAATTAAATCAAACGCGTTCAAATACGTTCAACTGTACTCTAAATTGACCCTTTCCATTAGAATTGTCTTACCAATTTGCACCCCTTGCGCTGTCTGACGTAGAAGCAATATCGAGCTTTGATTTTGGTAATTTTCACAGTGGCCATTTTTTCTTCACCGGTGTAGGTACCTTGATCATTTCAATTTTAAATTTGCGAAAATGTCTGGAATTATGTTACGCGTCGCGTTCTCGATGAATTTCGAATTTCGGCCAGGGGAGTGGCAAAATTATCTCTCGTTTCTCGGGGAATGAATTAGGCGATTATTCAGCCGGCACAACTAATTCCTCGATATACATAATTCCAAGGATCGATCTTATTCGAAATTCACCGGGCCGGATCTAGGCTATCGTGAACAGTCGCATCGGGAACGGTGAGACGGCCAGCCGCTTCTAATATAATAATCGTCGATGCGTGCGCCGGCCAACGGCTATTTTGTTTTTTCGAATCGTTCAGGACCCAGCCACGGTCTGAATTTAAACCTAAACGCCGCGCCGCGCCACGCCGCCGGAAGCAGAAGCAACACGCTGGAACCCTAATCGCAAGAGCAGAGGACTGCCCAAGGCTTCGCCGAATCCTGGACGTCCTAGGTCAAGGTTCGAATAAATCACGCGGTCGTAGAGTCGCTCGCCATCGATCATCGATTAACGTTTCTTGGATCGATAGACCCCTCGCGACAGTTCAACGACTCCATGCCGTACATAAAACTGATGGCTCGGAAATCTACAGGTCTTTCATTCTAATATTCTACAAATTCCCAAATATTCGAGTAGCCAAGTACAGTGACTCCCACTAATATTCGAACACTCCTGAGAACACCATAACATTTTTAATATTGGAATATACGACTTGATCTTGCTGTATAATATAAAATCTACTTCGAAACTTCCACCAGAAATCGAAACTTGATTAATCATTTTCCTGGATCTTCCCGCATAAAATCCTCGATAACCGCGGGGGAAGAAGCGAATCTGCAGGAAGACGATCACCGAACGGTCCCAGCACATCGGGCCCTGAAATCCCGACGTGACCCCGGCTCGCAACGCTGGCGTCGATGGAAGAATCAAAGGATGTCGCGTTGAAATTCCATGACAAATGGTTGAACCGTTCCCGCGGCCGCACAATACGAGATCCTCCGGCGCCGTTTCCGCGTGTCTGTTTGGCTCTCTCGCATTAAGGCACGGTTCACGTGACTGGGTTAGGACAAGGATGACGTGGTCACGGGCTCGCTTCGAGTGTGTAGGAAGGGTCACTCTTCGTCTTACTTGGTCGAGTCGGATGGTAGAGTCGGTTCTCGCTATTGGCGATGCGCGACTTCCAGGGGCCCCAGCGGTGCTTTCTTCGTAAGGCTCGTCCTCTTGGGAGGAACAGAACAAGAAGAACACGAGGAACAAGAAGAAGCAGCAGCAGCCGCCGCCACCACCGTCGCCGCCGCCGCCGCCGCCGCCGCCGCCGCCGCCGTCGCGCAACGCCGGGGGAAGCCGGAGATCGTGAACAACTTTCACGCCACCGCTTGTGCTTAGACTCGTACGAGTCGGAGCTGATTACAAAATTCTAAGGCTCCAGGACCTCCAGAAAATTTTGCTTCACCAATTTCCTCCGGGCTACCCGTTGACTATTCACAAGTTGAATTAAAAATTAAATTTTAGGTTGATATATTCATCGCACCATCTAAGAACGATGAAGGACTACTGGTATTGTAATTTCTCCAGTTTTATCGCGTTAAATGAATTAGTTTGATTTATGAAAGTTTTTAGGTTGCGTCTGTCCGTCGCGATATATGTATACAGTAGCGTAATATGCGTTTAAGTACGATTATGCATATTACGAAGATGACATTTATTTCAAAAATGAAAAATTCGTTTTGGAATATAATGTACATCTTAATTATTTCCCTCGGGTCTCGATTATCCATCGAGCCTTAATTAATCCGGGCTGTTTGTCTCCCGTCGTATTTAGGAGACTCTACGTACGACTCTTTACGTTCGAAGAATAATTCGGGTTTGACTCGAGAATAAAGTATACTCTTCTTGCGGAGTCGCGTTGGATCGTGCGCTATCGACTGACTCGGAAGAGAGAAATTGGTCCAGCGAGGAATTGGTGCTGCGAGAAATTCGCACGGCATCAACGAGCCGGGCATTTTTCACCGCGGACAATTTGTATCCGTCTTCCTTTGTATCCGCTCGTCCGACGCGCGTCCTTTTTGTCGTTCGTCTTCCTGTCCCGCAGCGTGCGCATCGTTTTCTTAATGTCCTAGCGGCACTGGATCCCATCTTTTTATTATTCGGCATCGGCCTCGTCCTCCCACCCCTGTATCACAATCCTTTTGTCCTCTGCCTCGAAGATTCCGCCGCCTTGTTCCACTTGTTTCCTTTATTTCCCCGATTTTCTTCTCCCCTTTGTCTCTCTCTCTCTCTCTCCCACACACACGCGAACAACGCTCGTGACCGGAAACGCAACGACCACGCCGCTGCGCTGGAGAACACACACGTCGAGCGGAGAAAGGCTTTTCCACGACCACCGCGGTGTTTTCTTCGTCTTCTCCAGAAACATCCTACTCGTCGGAAAACTTCGAAACCATCCGAACAGCGCAGCGTCACGCGCGAGACCCAACAGGCAGCGCATCTTTATGCAAATATGCTAATGATCGGTCGCGGTTCAACTTCCAGCAATATCGGTGGTCGTTTGGTTAATTTAGAATGCACTTGGATTTTATTGTGAATGCGAATACATGTTAAAAATCGCTGGATACAATTTAACCCATATATGTAGCCAACCAAAATGTATAGATTATATCAAACTATTTGCACAAATTGTTACTTTAATACTAGATCAGGCCTGGCCAACCAAAATGGTTTTTATGACGCGTAACGTTACAGCAAGCCGCGCTAACTTATTGAAATTTCTTGGAATTTTTATAACGACACGTGCTTCAATGAAGAAATTCGTTTAATTTCTTCCATGATTATAAGATCAAAACTGTGAAACCGCTCATTCGTCCGGTCGAGACTGGGTTATTTCCCAGTCTAGTTGTGTCTGTCGAGGACTCGATCCTTATGGACAAAGATTCCAGTCAAGCGAGAAACAGTAATAGCAGTTTTGAATCGAGTTTCAGACGGAGCTCCGAGTCAATTCTAGGACAATATTATTAACCCATCTGCATCATAGCGTAAGCATACGTTCTATTTTTCTGTTAAAACAGTTAGTTTGTTGTGGTTATTATTATCTGAATTGCAACGAACTGGAATGACATTGAAATTCATATTCATCCTTAATATGTTTAGTGGTTTGAAAATCCGAATGCATCAAATCCGGAGTCTAGTTATAAATAATTGAAGTACAAAGTGGTTTTTTACTTTTGTGCAATAAAGAAGATTACAGGGACACCGTTTAACATTTTCCTGGATGATGTAAGTTGGTCAATCCGGTTTCCAATTTTCCAGCTAGTATCATTGGTAATTGAAACAGTGTGTTTCTATCCTAGTGCAGGATCCTTCGGACAGATATGATCGTAGATCGTGCGTGAATCGAGCGCGGAGCAATTTCCTCGCGATCCGAGTCCGGTGCGGGACGAAATCTCGAGTAGCGAGTCACTGCGTCATCGAGTTTACGATTCCCGCGAATCCCACGGTATTATCTGCGCCCGTTGACCGTCGTTTTTAACGATCCTGGCGATCGCATCTCTCTCTCTCTCTCACTCTCTCTTTTGCGTTTTAATCTCGCCGGAGGTTTCCCCCGACGCGTTTCTTTAATTCGACGATTCCCGCGCGGCTTATCCAGTCCCCGTGACCCCTTTTCGATCTAAGGCCCTGTCGCTTTTACGACTTCGACGGGGATGAATCATGTCTCAGGATCCGAGGAGATTTCGCGCTCGCATAAACGTCCAAGGAGACGATCGATCGCAAAAAGACAAGTACGTAGCAATACACCCGCCACGCGAATAGAAGGAGAGAATTCGCGCGCTCTCCGAGACAATGCCGCGCAGTTTCCACCGGCATTTTTGTAACCGATACACCATTATCGTTGTTATTAACGTCGAAGGACGTGGCTTTACGCATCGGCGACCGCGACAACGAGCGGACCGACAGCGGCGAGCAGATTCGACGCCCCGCCAGTACGCGACGCGCCAGTGCATTAAGAAAACCTATCGATTGTCCCTGAATGGATCTCGGCCGAGAAGATCGAATCTCTCGGAAATCCCGCGAAGCGTAATCACGCAGTTACACGCGCGCGATTTTTCACCGTCGTCGCGCAGCACCGCGCCGATGCCGGCGATTGCGATCCGCTCGAACGACGGCCAACGACGACGTTCTCTTTACGACCGCGGCAGATTTAACGCGTTTGCGATTCCGCAACGAGATCCTTGAATCCGCGAGAGGCCGACAAATGCACACCCCCGTTCGCAACTGCAGTGGATCTACTCTTGTACAGGGTATTTCACCTAGCTTTACCACCTTGAATATCTTTGTTGTTTTTAAGGATACGTCGAAAGTCTGAATGGAATGAGGTATTTTTTAATACATCAATCGATGCAGCTGGACGTCGGTTATGAAAAGGTACCAACCTATGTATGTCGAAAAGTTAGCAGTTCAGGAGATATTTCGGTAATTATTTAGAAGAAGGGCGGCCTCTCAGATTTTGATGAAATTTCAATATGTGCACTGTATGTAACTTTTGAATGAAATAAAAAAATGAAATAAAAAATGTAAACCCTCCCGTCTTTGAAGTGATCGAACCTTTGCGCCGAAAGAGCATTAGATATTCAATATTAACAATAAATACGATCGATATAAGGTATCTTCAATCTTTTATATAAACTTTTGAACCCCACGGTCTCGCTGACTGAATCACTTTGATACGGTACGGTTAATCGGCGATTCGGCAGTCGACGTGCTAACGATCGAGTCCTGTTAGGCGAGTCTCGCCGATAGGGATTCCCGTTCCCTCGGTTGCCGAGTGATTTTACCGGTGTTCCATCAATAACGTATCGGGAGACAGATAAAAATCGAGATAGGAAGAGAGGAGAGATAGACGGAGAGAGAAAACGAAAATATGCAGGGTATAGCGCGTCGGGAACCGCTTCGCTGAGTGAAATTGCAGAGGACAAGAGGAGCCAGCCGCGCGGCGTGCGTCGGGGGCATATAAAATTGCAGCCGATCAATCGGAATTGCGAGGCTCGCGTCTGTGTTGGCAGTGTCGTTACAGCGCAGGGAAACGCAACGCGCCGCGCCGGTGTCGCCCACCTTGAAAACGAGAAGAAAGAGACACCGGCGCGGCGGCGGCGGCGGAACAGCGTGGCGCATTCATCGGGCTCCTACGAATTAATCCTATTATAGCGGAAAGCCTCACCTTCGGCTGCCACATCATCGTCGTCGTAGTCTTCGCCTTCGCCTTCGTCGTTGTTGGCGTCATCGTGATACCCCCACACCGTCTACAGGACGCGACGCGTCGACGTCGATCCCTCGCAAGGATCCCACACTGCGAAGGCGAGCCTTTGCTTTACGTAATGCCAAGGAGGTTCCGTTTGTTTATGTAATCGGAGCCCGCAGAAACGCTACGGGAAGTTCGACAATCTTCCGTTCACCTGGCGCAGACACTCGGCTGAAGTTGTGGGCATTTCTTTTTGCAGAAACTGTTGGATATTTCTGCGAAAATTGGGTCTCCATTGTGTTGGGCGTACTGTGGCTGGGACTAGATAGGGACTGGAGCAAACTGGGTTCGGTGTGGAGTTCCTTCTGATTGGAATTGACAGGCCAAGTGTCATGTCTGGCACTGTTACGTCTGGGTCATGATTAAATAGCGAATTTTATGCATTCAAGGTACAATTTGAAACAATAAAAACATTAGAATTTAAAAACGCTGTTATTGATTATTGTGCACTTATTAAAAGGGAAAATACATTTTTATTCCACTTCAGTTTGTTGTAATTCAGAGATGTAGAATATTTTTTATTTTGCATAATTGCATAATTCGCTGCCTAGTTACGATCTTCAGGTCTTCAGGAATCAAGCCTGAGCAACATCGTCAGGTCTGAATCAAGTCTGGAGAACATTGTCAGCTGTGAATCGAGTCTGGAACAACATTGTCAGGCCCGAATCAAGTTCGAGATAGCATTATCGAGGCTTCGCATCAACTCTGGACTATACTACCTCAGTCAAGCCGGTGATAAAATCTCGCGGGTGAAATCACCCTGACAGAACCTCCGCGACTGCTTGTAATTATAGCGATTACTTACGAGTAAAATATATCCTCTGCCATATACCGCCGTCGTGAAAATATCTGAAGTTGGCCGTGAGCGTTACGGAAGCCTCGGATGGAGGATTAGAGGCGACCGAGCGCAGAGTTAATCGCGAAACTTGTTCGGGGAAGGTAAGAAAAACGAAATTGCCAATTGAGTACTATCACCGTCGAAGGAATGCGATAAATAATTGGATAGGAAGGGCGTCGAGAAGAACGGAACGGAACGGAACGGAACGGAACGGAGCGCAACGCTCGTCCGGGTTCGCGTTGTTCGCGGGGAGCCGGAGCCGCGGAAATCAAACGGAATTCCACTTGCATTGCGTTACGCCGCATTCTCCGTGATCGGAGGCTCCTTGTACTTTCTAATTACGCGTTGGCTTCCCATTCGTCGTGAAGGTGGCTCGCAACGGACGAGCCGCGCCGCGATAACACGGCCCGTTGCTTTTTTCGTAACGAAAGAGCCCGTCGATTGTTTCGCGAAACGAGAATTTCACCTCGCCGCTGCGCGGCATGCCGAGCCCTCGTGAAATCGAGAATCCCGGAGCCCGGCGGGCCGAGCCTCCTCTCCGCCGAGAATCAGAACCGTGAATCACTCGGTTAATAGTCAATCATGGTAATTCGCTGTTCCGCATTAGCGGACGATATTAATTCACCTCGATTGCCGCTGACTCAGCGTGGATTCGCGTCTCCTTGTAATTTATGCAAAATTGATAACATAAGTCTTCGTCACGAGTCTGACTCGACGGATAAGGGTTGAAGGGGGCGAACGAGGCGATCCTCACTCTTTCCCGGAAATCCTGTATGCTCGAGAGACTTCCGGCCATCATCGAACAAACAGCTACAACTTCGAATCGGAAGCGGATCGATCGCGGCGCGGAATTAAAAACGTCGATGACTCCTGGCCGTTGCTCGAAGCTCGCTGGCCGCAAGGCAAGGAGTCTGATATCATCCTCTCAAAGCAAGGACTATTAATACCGGCAAAGAGAGCCGCTGGAAATATTCAAGCGCGTTGCATTCGAAGGGAGATAGGTTCGCCGTGGATCTAAGTACACATGGCCGCGCAACGCTCGTCCATACGTACGACCCCGCGCACACTGTGTACTGTGTACAGAGAGAGAGAAAGAGAGAGAGAGAGAGAGAGCCGTGTGTGTTTGTGTTTGCACGACGACGACGCGGAGATGAGAGAAGAGAGGAAAGGATGGAGGAAGATCCGTGCCACTCGGTCATTGGTGAACGTACCGTGCCGTACCGTGCCGTACCTCGCTGCATCGTATCCCCCTGCATCGGTGCATCCATTCCTCCAGCGGGACTCTCTTCGCACAGGATCGAAACGAGCCCTCCCCCCTCCGCCCCTCGCCCGTTATCCTGAGTAAAAACAATTTTCGAGACGCTCCGCCGTTGTTCGCCCGAATACCGTCTTCTATCTTTACATTTTTTAAATCTTTTATCATTTCCTTGTAATATACAGTGTTCCCGCGATTGTTGCGAGAACCTCGGGGGTATCGAGTCTCAGGAAACGAAATGGTACTACGGTTTTTTACGTGTGCCGAATGTAGACTTCTTGGATATCTTACCCAAGTGTAAACGACGATCCTGGGTGAACAAATATAGCAAATACTATTTAATATTTTGGACTTTATTTTGCTTACAAGGAAAATAGTACTTTAAATAAGATATACAATTTCTCTCGAAGATGAAATATTTCTATTTTTTTAACAATCTGAACCCCAAAATTAAAGTATTTCTATTTTAGCAATCAGAAACACGAAATAAAAGATTTTACTTTGTGTGAATTCTAGGTCACAACTCAGGGGGAGTTTCCTTAACCCCTTGCCGTATTTTAACACTAAACCTACCGACCGTCAGAAGTGATTAATGTGTATGGCATTAGGTTGTAAAGAAAGGAATGCAGGATTTTCGTTCCTTTGTTTTAATTGCAATTTTATGCAATATATAAAAATTGTCATTTTTAAGCTTGTTCTACGCTCTATTCGTGAGAAGAAATCGTATCTGTCCTTAATAATTTCCTAGTGGAATGAGAACATTTCCATTCGTTTCTCCCATTTCTACGTTGATTTGATCGTTCCCGTGGTTTTTCCAGCCGTGTCTCATTAATAATCCTATATTTTAAAATTGCATCACGCACAAACAAACTGTGCGTACTTACACGAGGGTTAAAAGCGTGGAAAGCAGGTTTCTGTTCGACAGTGAATCATCCTGATGATCGAGAGGCACGCACCGATATCAGCGTGTCACTTGACCCCCGATGAGGCAAGTCGATTGCGAAAGATATTTTATAAAACGTGAGAACGAAGCCGCGAAGCCTTGAATATTCTTCGATTACGAAATCGATTTTTCCGTGGCGGGATCGAGGACTTTTCTTGAAATCGGCCCGGGGAAAGAGGGTAGGAATAACTGTTCGTCACGTGCACAGCGCGCGAGGCTCATCGGCTCGAATTCGCGTTAGAATACTGTACAAGCACCGGCTGGAAAACTATTACAACTAGACTGAGGATCTTCATGCATTTATAGCAAAATTCCTTAAGAATTTTAATAAAATATATATGATAATCCTTCTTAATTAAATTAATTTATTTTATATATAAATGAAACCTTAATATTATAACATTGAATTATTGTGGAAATCATTAATTTCATAGAAAATTTAATATATAATTTAATGTAACTTGCTAATGATTAGACTGCGGATGCAAAAATTCTAATTTTTATAGATTATTTTACAAAAATTAGTGTCAGGAACGAGTTCAATATGCATGTTTCCTTGTACATTAAAAATGTACAATTGATGCATGAACGCTACAAATGCATAAAGATCCGTAGCGTGGTCGTCACTTTGTGGGTACCTCGAAATTCTATTAGATATGATAAAGAAAAAGTTGGTCTCCACTAGCGTGAAGAACAATTCAGGTGTTCGCGACCTGCATTGGTAGTTTGGAACAGTTAGTTTCGGAACGGTTCCAAGCGGTTGTACAAGCCGAAACTCGAGCCCGCATTAGAGCCTCGTAGCCTCGGAGCGTTAGAGCCTGCTCGGTACCGGTAAGGTCAAAGGATATCACCTGGATGCCCCGCGTACACGCATCCTCTTCGCGAAAAATCGGCGAGCATCCGCTATACTTGACCTCTTACAGTAATCCCCGTGACAGTGCGCCAGCCAGTCGCCGCCGCCGCATGAAAACCGGAATCTTACGAACAATCTAAATCACGCTGAAAGATGCATTACGACGCCTAGGCTTATCGCGGTTCGATAAAACGCCGGGCGCACCGCGCAAATTATATTCGCTTATTGCTCGCGACGACTCTATTCATCGGCATTCGCAAGTATGCATTTTGCTAAATGTAACTGCGGGACGGAGTCACGGAAAAAGGGAGCATCAAAGCATCCTGACAAATAGCGATAAATCATAGATGATTAGCGGACTGCGGATTTAATGCATTCATGGCAAAAATATGTAATTTAAAAGAGCAAGAGAGAGAGGCTATTAGAAAAATTTAAAAATACTGTTGTATTATTTTCAACCTATTTACCCGTTGCCGTACCATTTTCTTTACAGTTACAGCGATTACCCTTGTGTAGTCAACCGGGTACCCGGGTACCCATTCACTGTGTTTCTTCCAACAATTTGTCAATCTCCCTCTAAAAGATATGACAAAATTTTTCTGAATGTCCACTCTTTACTCGCTGATACATTAATTTTAGTCTTATAATGAGAATTTCTGCAATCGTGTTAAATACAGGATGGTTTAAAATAATATCTATACATTTTGGTTGACTACACAAGGGTTAAAACGTGTTTATCCGCAGAAGGGGAAAGAAAATTTACATTTTTTGTACGACTACATTTATTTTAATGCTTAAACATTGATTATAAACGAATCAACTTCTATTAGGAAAGGAAATAAATTTCTATGTCGTTCCAGTTTGTTGTGCAATTCAGGCAGAAAATGTTTATTTCGCATAAAGATCCAAAATTAGAAACAGTAAAACCATTTAAAAGCCACTCTAACTTCCCCTTCTGCGACGCTATTCCCCTGTTGTGCATGTGTCACAGTGTCACATGACTAAAGCGGTACTGGTAGAGTGGGGGTAACTGTACTCCCCTCAATTCGTGCTGTCTCCCATCATCTGGCGAGCCTGCTGATACGTCTGTTCATGGCTCACCGGATCTACTTTCTACGTGGACTAGAGCACTGTTTCACAAAGTTTCGACACCTGTCCGACCTCTTCTATAACTGTCGTAACACCGAGTATCTCCCGTTAAAAACAATCGGTCTTAAGTAGCAGGCGTGTACATCCTTTGTACACAACCAGTAGACTCCCACTGCACCAGGATTGCTGCACGTACACCAGGTGTGCACGTGCCATACTTAGGGAATACCAAAAAATATAAATTTTCATCTGTATTCTGTAACAAAAACGGTACGGCAAGGGGTTAATGAATTTAATCGAGGAGAAATCACATATTGACATCTTCAATTTTCTAACGACACGTTTTCTACACGCACCACACCGATCGTTACCACCGTAACACATACGTGACACGGTGTCCACAACATCGTGATTTCCGATTAAAGAATCCGCGACACGTGGAAAAACTGCGAGGGGAAGAAGCGAATCTCGCGCGCCCGCCATTCGAATTGCCTCGAAATTCAGATTCCCGTGTACCGGTGAGGTCAAAGGATATCAACCGCGGTGCAAGCACATCCTGCCGACGGGAAGAACGCGGCATTGGGTCCCGGTGAGTTGACCCTTGCCGGTAGTATCCTCTCTCTCTCTCTCCCCCCTGCTTCTCTTTCCCTGTCTCTGTTCCTCTTTCTCTCTTCTTTTCTCCGTGCCTTCGTCTCTGTCGTTCTTTGAACCGCGAACGTAGAGCCGTACGTGCACACGCTTAGAATCTAGGTAAAGCTGGCCGCGCCGCGCCGCGCCGCGCCGGTAGACCGTTAAGGTTCGATCACTTAAACGTACGACACGAAAGGGGAGGGCAACCAGCCAGCGAAGGTGTAGGAGGAGAGCCCGGTGCTCTCTGCATACCTGCGTGCGAAGGTGTGTAGAACCGAGGGAGAGCTCCAAATGTCAGAAAGAATCGAGCGGAATCGAGCAAGTGAGCGGAGAACAGGATCGTCCGAACAACAAGCTTCGTTACGTTGCGTTACGTCGGGTCTCGCGTTACGTTAACGCGGCCGGAACCGGGGCCCGCGGGGGCCCGAGGCCCGCCGCGCCGTGTCCGCGGTTGCACCTATCCACCGCTAAACGATCGGTGTTAAACACTCCAGTGACGACTCCCCGGCGCCGCCAAAAATTGCCACATCATGGTGTTTCTTATGTCATTAAATTATGTGTAATATATAGGCAGCGGTTTTTATGTATTTATAACAAAAACGGGTTAACTTCATGAACTTCATGAACATAAAAAGAATCGTGTACAATCGTGTACGAAGGCGGAAGAAGTTTTTGGTTTTCGAGTTAACCCTTTGCACTCCGAATTTTTCTTCCGTTTTGTTGCCAACAACCCCTACTATTGTTTAAAGTGTTTCATTCGACATTCACTTCATAGGAAATTCAATTCAAATATTAAATATAGCTCTCATACTTTGCTGTAATTTGTATTTGTGGAACTTATACTTGTTTTTAATTGAAAAAGATACGACTTAGTGCAAAGTCTTCTGTAATTTCACAGAAGAGAATAGAAAATTGATTAGGACTCGAAAGTGAACGCGATAAACAGAAATGAATTTTAAGTAGAGCCATTTTGCAGCGTTTAGCGCTAGGAACGTGTGCATCACACGTCGTTATTTGTTTCTATAATAAGGGGAACTGGCACGACGCAGTCTAATTACAAGGGAAATACGTAATTAAGTATTACAACTTCATTCGCAAGGAGTACACTTAACCCAATTACATAATTCCCGGAAACACTTAGCCTAGACAACTGGCACGAGCACTCGATCGATCATTTCCATAAATATCCGGAGTGGTACTCGTTAGACTCGAATCTCTTTCCGAGTACTGGATGATCCTCGATCGATAGAGATCGAGACTCGCCGGCTGAGAACGACCGATCGGTGAAATAGGAGTGTACATGGATATTCATGAATTCCGATATCATCGGTTCGGATGATCGAGGATCCACGTTAATTGAACCAGCAAATACGGATCTGAAGTGTGCTTTAAGTCGGAAAATTTCATAATTATGTCGGTACACGAGGCAATAAAAGAAACAAAGGATCGCGTAACGGAAGCGGAATGAAACGGGGAAACGAGAGGAAAAGCGTGTGCCGAGTCGGATCTAATAAAAATCGCGTTGCGTCCGATTGAAAAACGAGCCTAATTGGTCGGGAAAAAACGGCGTTCATATATCGGTGTAACGAGGGAGCGATTCCGGAGGACTCTCGTTGCCGAGATCGTCGTCGTTCGAACCGCGCGAGGCCGAGGAGGCGAGAGGTGCGCGCGAACGAACGCAAAAGGAAAGGTGCACCGTTGCACTTGTACCTCGGAGCAGCGCGTCGGTTCTCCCGCTGCACCGCGCTGCGCCGCCGGTGCATTCTAATCGAGTGACTATAATTAAGCTCGCGAAGCTCGTATTGGCGCCACGTGAGTATTCCCGTCGAGAGACGTGACGGCGATCCTCTATTTATCAACCGCGTGGAGAACGAATTCGCGAAACCCGCGCCGTCGATCCAATTTATTCGTTATGCGCAACCATAACACGCTGGAAAGCTTCTTAACGAGCTCGGACGAAACAGTAATTGCGTCAAATATGGAGTATTTTATATTTATCGTCCTCGTGCATTTTCCACCAAAGATACATCAGTAAATTTTCATTATATTTTCAGTAAGTCAGTAAAGTATCGCGTGGACATTTTTTAAAGTACCATATTTGAAGAATAAACTTTTAAAGTATTGTGTGTGGATATTTTCAAAGACAGTAGGTAAATTTGATCGGGAAATTTACAGAAGAAGCTCGAATGGAGTAAGACTCGATAGAAACGTGGGGTTCGATCGAGAGAGCCCATTTCGGCCGTGAATGTCTCGATTCTCGCTGTCGATCGTGGATGGCCGGACGTCCGGTCTTGCATCGGGCCATTGGGTGAGAGCCTAATGTCCCACGATATTGCAACACGCCCTATCGACGTGAATCGTCGTCGATCGGTTTCCCATTTCTACGCCGACGATACTTTATTTCGAGACCGAGCATCGATTCGACCCTAATAACCGGAATAATTCTAGCCTCCGCGCTGCCGCGCCGCGAAAGCCATGCGAAAGCGAGCACCTAATGCTCCCGTTTATCGACGGCAATATTTCTTCTCGTTTCTTCACCCTCGTCCTTGGCTAGGGCTCTTGATCGAGCCTCGCGACACATTTCTCCCTCGCGACTTTTCCTTGACGGAGTTCATTTTCAATTCGATGCCAAATTGAGGTGGTCATGATGCTGCCAGCGCACATAGTTGCGACGATCACGAACTTCCAAAGTATCACGCGAAGAAACTCAAATTCATTTCGTGGATGACGTTGTTACTTAAATTAAACCAAACTAATTTTGTTGCGTTGTCGTTATTTACAATTCTAAAACATGTAACTTTTCTGTGAGAATATTCCACAAGATAAGGCATTGCATTTAATAGAATGTTGCAACGACGAAGGCTACTGCTTAAATTAAACGACTACCGGCGGCGACTGTGTATCAATAAAGATAAGAAATATTTCGAATAACGATTCAGCAATTTCTGGTGGTGCTACACTCTGGAGTGGAGGCAGAATATTTAGACACTCGTCGGTAGTAATTCGGTGTATGTTTAATTTGGCGGAGTGGGCTATTATTAAGAGGGGAGCGAGAGGAAGAAGAAGTAGATGAGAAGGACGTTCCCCAATTCGATCGGGGCCCGGTAACGAAAATTTCGGGAGACCGCGCGGATGTCCGTCGGCCATCGAGAAGAAGCGTAATCGGGGCCGTGTTCCTCTGAAAAGAACCGGCGCGGCGCGTTCGTCGGACTACACATATAGGTGCACCGGTACACCGGTTATCGACGATAATGGACCGGGGATCGATTCGTACGTACCTATCGCGCGTACGGTAACCGTATAAAAGCCGGCAGAGCGTAGTAGTCGAGTCGTGGGAATCGATCGGATTACATCCGCCCAATTAATTTTCTTTTTTTCATTCCTTCCTTGCTCGTTTTTTTCACGCTGCTGCACCGACTACTCTCGATGCGCCGGCGTTCGTCCCTCCTCCCGCTCCCCCTTCTGGTGCACCTCGTTGGATTTTTACGGGGGAGAGAGAGGTCTCGCTGTCGTCGTTCTCTTTCAACGCGTCGGTATGATCTCGTTTGACCCGGTGCAACGAGCTGCAACACACGTCCACGAGATCCGACAACCCGGCTGCACCTGGAGGGGGCACAGACCGGAAGCTCTACCCCCCCCCCCCCATACTCTCGACACTGATTTCGGCGAGAGACGAACACGAATTCGCTCATAGGATGCTCGATCTGTCCATCCGCATCGTTGCGATTTGGTTTCGTTGCCTTCTTACGATCCTCTTTATGTATTTGCTTTCGACCCGTTGCACTCAGATTACTTACTGGAAGCTCGAACACGTTTACAATGACTGTTGTAAAAATGGTAACAAATCGTGAATTCTAAAAAGGATAGAGGAGAACGGGGAACCAGATGGGAAACGCGATAGAAGAGGAGAATATAAATTGATTAGGGAACGAACCGGGCGAAAAGAAGCAACGAGAACAATGTTGCACGCAAGGGTGAGGTCCGCCGTAGCAAGCGCCGTCATTACACCTAACCCGTATTTATGCACTGGCCCTGGGTACATTATTATTACCCTTATCGCGTTCGTTACCGCGAACACCGAAAGAGCTGCACTCGCTGCGGTGTCCAAGGAAGAGGCTGCGTTGCTCAGCCAGAAGAAAAAGCTGTTCGAAATCTATCCGCTGGTGGGACAGCAAAAATCTGTCACTTAACTATTCAAAATCAGAAAAATTATCCTAAAATCAGATACATTTCAAATTTATCTCAATAAAATTGATCACTAATATACAATTTAAGTAAATTTTCTAAAATTCACTTGAAAATTCTACGCAAACCGAGTCAAAAAGTAAACGCGAGACTTGCCACGTCAACATTTTGAAAATTATATGAAGACCCGGAGGATTTCTGAATGCGGTGCCGGGAGGATGGATCACATAGATCAATTCGCATTGGGGCGTGGATTCCGCCAGAGATTCGATGCTACCGGCGGCCGATATTCGCGAGGATCTAGAATCTGGATGGAGGTATCGGAGTAGGATCGATCGGTGGAAACAGCAGGCGCGAGAGGAAGAGGATCCTTAACGTCGTCTCACGTGGCTGGAAACTGTGCGATCCAACGATCCAACCGGCCGACCGGAGGGCAAGTGAAAGTCCCTCGAAAGACGACGTCGACGGTCGCGCGTGTGTATACAGGTGTGCGGGTGCGAACCTGTGTGCGCTCCTGCAGTCACGTACCTGCATGCATGTGCGTCGTGCACATCCACGCGATCCTCCGATCGAATTAAGGTTAGGTTAACAACAACTTTTCAGCATTAATCTTATTTTCACTTCCAGCTCCTCGCCTCGGCTCTGTGCGTCTTCATGCCACAGTATGAGTACAGTAAATCCTCTATGGTCGCAAAAAGGTCGTACACGTTGAAGGCAAAAGAAATATCCCCTCCACTGTAGCAGACAGTCATTCGGTGCGAATCACTACTAATCTAATGACAAAACTTCTTTATTTTTCATTATTTTTTTGTTGGACTCTCACCAATATATCTGTGGCACTTTTATGCGATTAAAATAAAACCAAACACCCTATAATTTCAACTGTATTTAGCGGTTTACCTGACGAAGAAAGTTTCGGGCGCGAGGATGGACAGCGTATGGGAAAGAACCAGACGCGGAGAGTCGGTCGCGCGCGCGCGGTCTGTCGAGGCTTCTGCGACTTCACAAGATTCACTGTGTATTAACCCCTTGCAGTCGGAGCTACTTTAATCCCTGGCCGTACGATTTATTTTGCGGTTGAATACATACAAAAATCCGTTTCCGTTACATTTTTCTTTCTCTGACGTCGAGGCACACTCGACAAAGGTGTGCAAGGTTTAAACGTTTGTTCGACCTATAGAATATTCCCATTCTATATGATTCTTTTCATTTCATGGATATGAAATTAATATAATAACTCATATTTGTTAATGTAAACATATGTTTGTATATGTTTGAATAATGCTACAGCAGCTTCCGTTGACTTTATCAAAATCATGGACTACGCACATCGCTATCCGTAATACGAGCGTAACAACGTGCTCGATGTTCCAGAAACGTGGTTCGTCGAATCATGAAATAGTAATCTAGCGAAGAAAATACAGAAAGAGTTGACAATCCGATTAGACCGGCGGTCGAGCGTCGCAGCGGGCATTGCTAAACATTTATTCCGGATAGACCGAGAGGAACGGGCAACAATTTCTCGTTTCGTCGCGCCGGATGATCGTCGACGGAGTCGTCGGCGATCGGCGCCGAATTTCCTGCGACGCGTCCGGATCGTTGAAGCGCGACGAGGTATCGCGACCCTGATCGATCGCGACAGATTTCGTCTGGTCCGTCCGACACCGATTCACGACACTTTCTCGGTCCGTTGTTCTCATGAAATCTTTCTCGGCCCGTTTTTACAGGATTGCAAGGGAACAGGATGCGCTTTCCCACTGAAGTCCACTGAAAAAACGCTGGTTTTTTTTACAATAGTAACGCGTCGAAGAATGACAGCTCTAATTGACCGTGTTAATATGCAATATCGCAGTTTGATAATACATCCGCCGACGTCGATCGAGGATCGACCCGGTTCGAATCACACGAAGTAGGCTGCGAGGACTACGTTTCCGTCGAAACTGATTTACCGCGGTGTTTATCGGCGCGCCGCTAAATCTCTGGATCGATTCGATTCGATTCGGCTTCACGACTCGATCGTGGGCTTCACGGGACGACGATCTATGGCGAGAATCTCATCGGAGCAGCATCGGTCTATGCTGCTCTTCTGTTTGTTCTACTTTCGTTGAAGCAAACGAAACATCGAGGACCTTGGTGCAAACGTCGGATTTTATGCATTTATAATGACAAGGCTCTTTAACGTTTCGTATAGCTTCCGATTCCAGCTTTCAATTGTTTTATAATTCAATTGACTTTGTAAAAATAAAGTATTTGTTCATCCTACAAGTATAAAATGAACAATCATTGAAGAACGAACTACTGGAGGAAGTATTGCGAAGAGGATGGAAAGCTGTTGCAAAAGAAGTTTGCAAATGTATCTTTAATAGTGGAAGATCATTATCGATTATATGTAACTAATGTAATTTCATGTACGGTCAGGAGCATAACTGATCTCGCACACGCTTTAAGCAAATGGAAAGTTGGAGGATCGCGAGTCGCGAAGCCGATAGGGAAGGTAGCGAAACATTGAATACTTTTTCGTAATTAGACGGCGATACACCGGGAGACCTTTGAATCTTTAAGACCGTGATTTTTTCGGTTGTCCCCCGCGTGGAAGGCGGCTTTATACCGCGATGGCGACGAAATTGAGTTCCGGGGACATTAACAGGACCGGTCTCCGGCAATCCCCTCGGGACGGCCAGCTGGATTTGCGTTTCAACCGCGACTTTTCGCCGAGGAATAAGTCGGAATGGTTTTAACGGATTACGCTGAGATCGCGCGGGAATTTCAGGAATGAGATTTTTCAGAAAAATCGGATTTTCCAATCGCCTGCGAGTTTCCATACGAATCGACCTCCGAAGCTAATGTCCGTGGGGAAATTGCAAAATTTGCTCAGTAATGTATCTGACGAACAAATACGTTTTGCTAATAAACGATCGGCGAACAGCTTCCGAGTGGAAAGTTCGCGCAAGCTTTTCGAAATATTACAAAGTCCTGTATGTAATATCGATGAGCATTATTCGCGTTTTCCGCAGCGGAATATTACTCGATATTACCATCGAGCAGCAATTAAAACTCCGCCGTTGACTCGCACCGGGCGCCGATGATGGGAATAAACCCGTGCTGGTATTCATCAAACGCTGATCAATATTTATGATCACGTTAGTAGATTTCTCTCTCTCCCTCTTCTCGCTATAATTATCTCTCATTAAATATTGATTTCGCAGCGGCCAGGGAAACAAGACGATCGGAGTGGGAGGAGGCTGGACGCGCGTATCGATCATCATTATTCAAATATCGAGTGAACGCGGATATTATTTCACGGTGGAGCGCGCGGATGGAAGAGCATCCTCGGTAAACCGCGTAATTAAATCTGTTTTAATTGGACGATTTGCCATCGACAAAGACAACGTTCGAAATGCTTCCTCTTTGTTCGACCGATTGGGTACCGATGGAGAACCGATGGAGAGAGCAAAATTTCGGAGAGGAGTTTTTCGGATTTGGCCGAACCGATTGGAAATCGATTGGGAACCGATCGGGAGCGCAAAATTCCCGGAACTTTGGCAGCCGTGTGTCGAGGGATCGACGGTTTCCTCGGCGCCGTTGTCGCATTAGCCGTTCTCCGGCGGAGGATCTCCGCGACGCGACGCCGACGTGTCGTCGCGATTCCACGGAGCCACGGTGTTCTCCATGGGATATTCTACAGGTATATAGGCGAATGTGTACGTATGTATGCACGGAACGATATAAGCAGAAGCCCGGGAACCTCGTGAAAGTCGCCGGGACCGAAGCAACATTGGCTGGGCAACCCACGACTCATCGTGTCGTTATACATATACGCGCCGGTTATTACCTTGCAGCTTCTCCGCTGCAAACCCATTACGACTGCCGCGGCATTCTTCGTCTCTATGCGCGCACGGTCTTTTCCCTCCCCCCGTTCGCCGCGCTTCATCCCCGTTCAGCCCGGTCAGGTACTATCTCATTCTTTTCCACCTTTCCCCTCCAGTTAATTAACATTTTTCCCGGTCACGGATTTTTCACGGCTCCCATATACCCGGCCTTTTTATCGACGCGTTTTCCATATGCCGGCGCTCCCGCGACGTTAATAAGACTCGAGGAATGTCCCGCGACCCTAACCACCTCCCTCCGACATTTTCCTGCTAACGACAACTCGATAATTCAGCCCCGGGAGCTCTAAACTTGCGACTTTTTCCAACGAGCATGCGACCCCTCGGAGTTCAAAGGGCGATCCGTACATTTTTGCTTCATCTGTGCGTTTCGTTCGGGATTCTCGAACAGGTATCCCATGGATGTATGGTACAGATTTTTCAAAAATGGTTCGCCACGAAACATATAGTGGGCTGTTTCCACGATCCAGCAGATACAGTTAGGAGCATAACTGATCACACACCCACTTTAAATCAGAACAACTGTTTTATGAACGGACCAAACCACTTCAATCTCTCTGTAAGGCTAGAAGAATTAGTTTAGTAAATGACGTCCAAAAACTATTAAAAGTTGATTTTTACAACCTGTTTAGCTGGGCTATCTCGTATAAATCGCATAAAAACGCCCCGTATCTTTAGAAACAACAAAGATATTTGAGGTGCAAACGTTAGGTGACTCACCCTGTATAACGTCGTGACCCGGGAGATTTCCCTTGTGTCGGAATTTGAAACGGAGATCGATCGATCGGTCGATCGAGCGAAAATTCGAACCGTGAGCCGCGGATGGTTATCGGTTTCCCATAGAGGCGACCGTGTCGAATGTGTGACGTAGGCGTCGGTGGCGATTTATTCCAGTAGCAGACCGATCGCTGCGACACTTTGAATTCTAATTGCGCGCACGGTGCCCCGCGGTTATAGAAAATCGCCGGGGCCTCTTATCACCGCTATCTGACGTAATTCCGAGAAGATGGGACTTCCTCGACCGGGGGGCCGGACAGCGGACAGCTTGTCCTTCTCCTGGTGCCTGGCCCACAGTTATGTTCCCACAAACGAACACGTTCGCGGCTACTTTGTCGCGACGCGGCCGTGTCCTGCGTTCGTAAGCGTTGGGGCCCGCCGCGGAAACGCCTTGGGGCCCGATCATGATCGTCCTTTAAGGATTCAGCGTGCATTGCGTAACTCTCGGAACGCGGTTCAGTTTCTCTCTTTACGATGCTTCCTTGAACCTGCTATCGATTCTCGACATTGCTCTCTTACAGTACCGGGCGATCCAAAACTCGCTGTACCCTCCCACTCCTTTCGTGGATCGACTCGAATTAGTATTCTTCCCCCGGGATCCTTAATCGTCTTGTATTTCTACAGCGCCACGAAAATTCACTGCATCCCCACTGTTTTCGTAGGTTAGTTTAGAATTAGAATTTGTGATTGAATGTGTGTCGCTTGGTATATCCTTCGATACAGACAAATTCGTAATTAAAATTGTAAATAGAAAACGTCCCGGGTAATTAGGATTTTTACGGTACACCGACGGTTTCAAGAGTCGAGGAACGCACAGATCACTGTAGAACCACGTAGACCGACCACACCTTGAATTTGCATGTGTCGTTTGGACGTCGCACTATGCAAATGTAAACACACGTCGCTGGAAACTGTTTGACGACGACTCTTGAGGACCGTCGCGAACAGACTGACATCCCATGACCATGTCGAAACTTGTAATTATCCCCACCTCTCGGGCCGTGAACGAAACGCGGCTGCTCTCGTTTTTATTAGATTTCCTTCGAAACATTTGATCACGCAAGATTGTTATACTAGAGCAAGAAATTGTTCACCCTATGTTGTTCCCCATTTAAGACAAAGCTTAACACGTTTTGCTCGACGATTAAACAAACTTATGTTCTATACTGCATTTTTTTATATTGTCTTAAAAACTTGTTATAAAATATACTGCCTCTGTCCCATCATAATAGTAGCAAAAGAAAATAAATAATAAGACAGAGTCTTGGATTTTTCAATAATTTCGTTACTGCATTTTAAACTTGTTCTTCATTGCTTCCAGCATAACTTGTTTTTTTTTCATCTTACTTTTACAATAGGTTGATATTCAACTGAAATAAAACAATTGGGTGCAAACAATTGAATCGAGTACATTTGTACCCGCGTCTGCAGATCGAAGTTTCGATCCTGTAGGATCAATGGTTCAGGAGTTATGCTTGCTTAAAGTTGAGCAATCTGCAGTGTTTTTGACAAGGGCGCCGCCATACTGGTTTGTAGCGATGACCGCGAGCCGCTTACCGAGCAGAACCTTGCTGCCCCCCCCCCGACCTAATCACCAACCAAAAAAGCGGCGCGCGACGTTACTACAAACCAATATGGCGGCGCCCTTGCCTATCAAAAACACTGCACATTGCTCAACTTTAAGTAAGCATAACTCCCGAACCATTGATCCTACAGGATCGAAATTTCGATCTGCTGTTCGCCAATAATTCGTATTGCACACGCGGCCTGAATGGATAGTTTAACGTGTCCTATCAGTGGTACACGTGGTACGGAACGTGTTGAACGATTAGGTTGAACCTCCGAAAAATCGGAGCCGAACTAATGAACTCGTGGGATTTTTATTAACGATTGGATTGTTCTCATAGGGAGACGAAAGGTAATGAACAGAACGCAAGGGTTCGTTTTAATTGTACCATTATTAATCGTCCACTGTCGTTCTCGCGTGACATCATCATATCGACAAAAATTCATCCTATATACACGATCGGCGCGACAATAATAATAAAAATAGTAATAATAATCGCAAGTTCGTAAACCGTAATAATTGTACATCACTACAAATACTATACAGATTCGCAACAGCGCGCGCGTACCGCGTCTATGATTACGTACGCATCGTATTTATATATTTATATATATATATATATATGTATATGTATATATTCATGTCTTCGTATATATTATATAACATTACGTCGATCTCCGCTCTCTTTTTACACATTGGATACGTTAGGAATCTTTACACTGAGTATATACAATAAAACGTGCTCCTCTCCCCTCGACGGGAAAAAGAGAGGACGCGTGCGAAGCAGCGATTCGAAACACTCGCATTCGTCGGGATAAGGAACGGAACCGTTTCGTGACACCGGGCTTCGAATGAAAACGCTTGCGACCCGGGAACCGGCAAATCTCCCATCCGAGAAACAAAACGCGACTATGAATTTCCGAATTCCCGAATAGAATGCTACCGATTCTCAGCTAGCAACAGCATTTTCGACAGCAACTCGACCCGCACCCCTGTACCCGTGCCCATGCAACGCACCGAAATCGTTGAAAGAAACATGCGAGAGAAAATTATTTTTGCTATCGTTCAACGACTTTCACGAATCTTCCGATTTCTATCGGAATCGGGGATGTTAATGAACGCGTCCGTTCCTCCGGATGGGACATCCGCCGCTCGCGGAGCCGACGGTTCGGCGAAGGGATGTTTCCCGAGATGGCGGGGCCTCGAGAGTCAAGACCGTGTAAGTACAAAAGGTGACAACAGCTTTGTTACACGCATTGTATTCCGTCGTATATAATTATAATCGTTTATACGTACGTGCCTCGCGTTTAATTACGGAAGGGAGCCGGCCTCGGACGTCGCCGTCGCACGACCGGTGAACGAACGTTCTACGATCGATCGATCGATACGGTTAATAGATCCTGCCGGCGATCCACGTCGTCGAGCGACCAGCGAACGTTGTTCCCCGACACGCGATTCCGATCAGCGCTCTCCCTCGCCCCCCACCCTTTTTTCATTTCCGTTCTACTTTCGAAAAGATGCTTTTTCCTTCGAAAATTTCCCCTTTGAAAGTGAAGAGAAGGACCGAGAGAGAGAGAGAGAGAGAGAGAGAGAGAGAGAGAGAGAGAGAAAGAAGCAAAAGTAAAGAATAAGTTGCGACCTGACTCACAGTGTTGTTGTTGGTAGTCGTGTTTCATTTATTTAGTAATCATTATTATTTATTAACAGGAACATCATCGAATCTTTGTTCGTTACATCGTCATCGTCGTACGTTTTCGCTACAATTACAATTCGTGTATGTGTATGCGTCTGTGTACGTGTGGCTGTGTGTG
This sequence comes from Lasioglossum malachurum, assembly GCA_028455605.1. NCBI lineage: Eukaryota > Metazoa > Arthropoda > Insecta > Hymenoptera > Halictidae > Lasioglossum > Lasioglossum malachurum. The sequence goes on along the minus strand of CM052318.1, from coordinate 25,397,649 downwards.
TTTACGGGTGTGTATATTTATGTATGTATGCGTGTGTATGATCGATCACTATAAATTCAGTATATTTATCACCACCGGCGTTAATTGATCATCGGACAAGTAGCGTGGTAGTGTGTACACTTCGCGTGCATATGTATATATACAATATCGATATATATACACGAGCGCGCGCCGCACGGACACGCAGAGAGACGGAACACGCGTGTCCCCGTGGAATATACATGTACACGCGCGCAGAGACACGACGGCGCAGGCACACACAGGCACACGGACACGAACGCGGCGGGACACACACAGAGACGCACACAGGCACGCGCGCTCACACAAATATCTAATACCGGTGTCAATCATCGTTGTCATCAATCAGCGCGGCGTATATCGTTCTCGTCGTCGATACACACGTTTGTTTCAGCGGCGTCATCCATATATAAATAAATAATCATCATCAACCGTGCGACAACAACGCGCGCAATTGTCATTTGCTCTCGACACACACGTTTCCAAGGTCGAAGCGGACGAGAAAACGGTTATCATCTATGTTTCTCTCTGCTCTCGCGAAACGCAATTAAATAATTTACACACACGTCAAAGAAGATTGGGCGTGGGGGGGGGGGGGGGGGGGGAACATTCGAACGAGACACGACGCGACGGTTTCTTCTTTGATTACAGGGGTAGGGGGAACGAAAAAATTGATAAATAAATTACAACGATTTTGAACGAGCACGGGGCGCAGACAATGAGTGGGGGAATCATCGCGTTTCTCGCAGACTTCGACGTCGAAAACTTGGAATAACTCGTCCCGGTCGTCCGGGACGTCGGTTTTTCTTCTCATTTACATATATATATATTTTTTATATATATATATATATTTATATTTTTATACTTTGTTCTATCTATATATTTATATATTCATTTATTTATTTATTTATTTATTTATCTGTTTATACATATCGCCGAGTAATGGTTCGCTGAATGATGCTGCCACGTCGGAGGCGCGCGCGCGCGCGCGCGAGTTACGAGAAGAAAAGAAAAGCCAGCCGTTGTTCCCCTAGAAGAATGTAAACTAGGACTCGCCGACGCGTCCTCCACTAATGCCCGGTTCAACATTACATACTCGGGCTTTTCTTTTCCCCGTTCAAGGATCCCTTTGCGGACCGAGAGGGTAGAAAATCGACGCGATTAGGTGCATCCTATGGCGGAGTTAGGGGAATCACCGTTGTTCCAGTAACCTCGGCGGGGACAATATCGTCGCGGCGATCGATACAGCCTTCTGGATCGTTCTCGGGAAACTCGAAGCGAACAGGTTTCAAATTTTGTGGTTTCGATGGAAGAGAGTCGATATGATGGCCAATCGGCAAACTGGGGTTGCCACCCGGGGAATCCCAGTTTGCTGGGCGGGAGATGTGAAATCAGGGGTGGACTCCTCGATCGAGAATTTGAAAATAGACCACGGATGTTGCAATTTTCACAGGAACCAGAAAGAAATGAATACCTATAGAATAGTTAAACTATTGTGTATGGATGTTACGATTTAAAAAAAAAAATGAAAAAAAATTCGACGACACTGTACAGACATCCGTAGTCTAATAACCCGTGTCCGATGAATCGAGGAGTCCACCGGAGTATCTTCAATCAATTTTCCACTAGAACAACGTCTCCAGCAGTTCCCAATTTCGTCTCGGGAGCTGCCGGAGACTGGAAGAATGTGAAAACCGTTATGGCTCGAGACTTCGAGCGGGAAATCGAAGAATCTCGTAACTATTATTGAACTGGCGACCTGGAAGCCATTTTCCCTAGATCCATCAGGCGACATCGCCCCCGAGCGGCGGTGTCCGGTTCGAGGAAGACCGATATCTCACGGTTCGAAAAGAAAACAGCGTGATTCGAGCGTCGAAAAGGGGGGCGCGGGGATAAAAAATCTCACGAAGGGGCGACATCGTTTGAATCCTAATTCGTCGTAAACTTTCTCGCTCGTAACTATATACGCACGGTACATACGAACGCTTCTCCTCCGCTCGTTACTCGATTACTCTACCTGTCTCTCTCTCTCACACGCACTCTCTATCATTCTCTCTGTCGCGCGCGGAACATACACGGACGCGGATACGAATACATGTACATAGAATATATACAAAACGTTTTTGCGGGGAGAAGGGGGTTGGGGAGATTCTACCAAGCACTCTCGATGCATGCACGCTACACGTCCTATCGCTCGCGATCAAAACATGCTCTCCTCTCTTTCTCTCTCTCTCTCTTCCCCTCTCTTTCTCGTTCTCGCTCTCCCGTAAGTAATCTCCGAAGACGGAGAGAAAGAGAAAGAAAGAGAATATCTCAAGAACTATCGAAACAATGTTACTCGGTGTGCTGAATTTTTAGGGACTGGGGGGGTTGGGGCGCGCGCGGGGCGTTCGGATACGATAGAATAATATTAATAATAATTAGAATAATAATAATAATATAATAATAATAGCGAAATAGTAAATAATAGTAAATAACAATAATAATAAATTAGTTCTGTACAAAGTTTCGCAATTCGAGCATGATAGAATATTAATATCTAAAGAACGGGCCGGACGACGGTTATCCGCGGCGTCGTCCGCCCCCCACAGCATCTCGTATGTATAATGTACATATACATATGCATATATATACGTTTATACAGATTCTCTTTTCCTACTCGATCGGTCGAGCTGCTCTCGCTTAAAAATCAAAACGAAAATAGCGAAAAAGAAAAAAGAAAAAAGGAAATCATACGAATTGTCTCTTTCCGTCGGGACAAAAAAGAATTCTCCCTCGTCCACGAGGATCGTCGCCCGGGTCTCTTCTGGGTCCTCCCGACCGGTCGCACGCACACGCGAGGATGGCGCGCGGGTATCTCGCGGACGGTCGAACTTCGTAACTGGCCGGCGAAACAACAAATGTTTTCTCTTTTCACCAAAAAAAAATATATATATGTATGTATATAAAGAAAAGAAGCGACCCGATAACGAACAACGAAAATTTCAAGGAGTTCGCTCACAGCTTTGTCACGATTCGGGATGTGTCGAGGGTGGTGGTGAATGGTCGGGGTTGTAAGGAACCGACGGCAACAACAACGAGACGAGTCCATGAACGTTGGCTCCGTGGGGTTGGATCGGTCCTGCGTCCACGGAACTACACTTCCGTCGCGAGCGTCGCCGCCAGCGACGAGTCGTGCCTATAATGATCGTCTATCACGTACACACCGCATCCGGATTCCGCGGCGCCGCCGCCGCCCCCGGGCGGTCCGCTGCCACCCTCGGTGATGGTCTGGGGCGGCCTCTTCAGCAACGCGGCTTCCGCGGCGCAACAGCTGTCCGTGCTCGTGTTCCCGACGAACACCGAGGACCTCTTCGCGGACTCTATCACGCCGACGCCGACGCCGACGCCGACGCCGATCCCGAGACCCAAGCCAAGACAGTCCTTCTCCTTCTGGAAGAGATGGGACGCCCTGTGCGCGGCAGCCTCGGTGTTCAGCTGTTTGGTCGTCCTCGTCCGGCCGTCCTGCAGCACCGGTTCCGGCTTGTAACCCGAGCACGAGCTGTCCAGCGTGACGTCCGTCTGGAACGAGGAGTCGAGGTCGTCTTGTCTGGCGGACGCGGCGTTGTTCACGCTCTTGTTCGCCGTCCAGGTGTTCTTGATCATGTGCGCGTCCCCGGTGCCCAGGGTGCAGACGCTTCCACCGCCGACGCCTCCGCTGATCATGCCGCTGCCGCCTCCTCCGAGGAGTCCGACGTTCCCGATGCCGACAGTACTACCGGTCGAGCCAACAGTTCCACCGACGCCGCCCATCACGCCACCGCTCCTCTTGCTCATGCTGCTGTGCACCGCGTTCCTCTCGTTCTGCAGCCTGGCCTCTTCGTCGGCCTTGGCTTGTTCCCTCTTCTGCCGTCTCTTCATGCACATCACCGCGACCGCGGCCACCAGGACGAACGCCGGCACCGCCGTCGACAGAGTGGCTATCACGACCACGTGCTCGGTGGTTAGACCAGCGTCCCTAGGCTCGGCGGAAGCCACGTGCCTCGAGAGATTCCCTGACCAATAGCTGGCTCCCGATGGCGGTACCGCAGGGACAGCGGTGTTCGTCGACGGGGATACCGCCGCCGCCGCTGCTGCCGCGGAAACCGCGGGTAAGATGGCCGTCCCGCTGCCGACCTCCTCGGCACAGGTCTCCCCGTGCCAGCCCATCGGACACTCGCAGATGAACCCGTTCACCCGATTGCGACAGGTGCCTCCGTTCTTGCAGGGCGCGCTCCGGCACTCGTCGACGTCCACGCTGCAATCCTTCCCGGTGAAGCCGGGCTTGCAGTCGCACCGGTAGTCGTTCGTCCCGGACATGCATCGACCACCGTTCGCGCATGGTTTCGCCAGGCAGTAGTCGACCTTGTCCTGACAGATGCGACCGACGTAACCCGGCACGCATTGACACCGGAACTGATTCACCAGGTCGACGCAGGTCGCGCCGTTCTGACACGGATCGCCCTGGCAGTCGTCGATGTTGGTCTCGCAACGTTCGCCGGTGTAGCCGGCCGGGCAGGTACACTTGAAGCCGTTGACGATGTCGGTGCAGCTGCCGCCGTTCTCGCACGGATTCGGCGAGCACTCGTTCAGCTGGGACTCGCAGTCGTTCCCGGTGAAGCCGGGAGGGCAACGGCAGACGTAGCCGCGCAGAGAGTCGTCCTCGCAGGTGGCTCCGTGATGGCACGGCGAATCGCGACAGGATCTCGTGCTGATCTCGCAGTGACGACCGCGCCAGCCGGGAGGACAGGTGCACTTGTACGCCGTGCGATGCTGTTGTTGCTGTTGTTGCTGCTGCTGCTGCTGCTTCGAGCCGGAAGATTGCTCCTGACCGTTCAGCGTCTTCGACAGTCCGGTCGCCGACATGCTGCCGTTGCCGTACGAGGAGTCCATGCTGCACGAGCCGCCGTTCAGGCACGGCTTCGAGTGACAGTCCAAAAGCGGTTTCTCGCAGTCAGTGCCGGTGAAGCCCGGCGCGCACGAGCAGGTGTACAAACCCTGGCCGGTGTTGAAGCAGGTGCCGCCGTTCATGCACGGCTTGTGATTCGTGCAGTAGTTCAGGTCCTGGTTGCAGAACAGACCGCCCCAGCCCTCGTCGCACAGGCACTCCCAGGGCTTTTGGCAGCTACCGTGAAGACAGCCCGGGTACCGCACGCATTGGTCGCAGTACGCGCCCTTCCACCCGTTGTGACATCTGAAAACACCAAGGAAAACCCGGATCCGTTAGTCGGGAAGCCACCAGAGACTCTTCTCGCTGGGAGAAAGTTTGCGAGAGCCGAGCACGCGAAAGCCTCGAACCACGGATTTTCAACGCGATCACTGCTCAGCGATAACTATGCGCTCGAACCTTCTTTAACTCCGAAACAGAACATTTATTTTGTACAGATACGCGTAGAATCGGTGTCACGCATAGGCAGTCAACGCGTCGAGATTACATCAGATCTTCTTCCAAAGCTTCGAGAAATCGTGTATTCGGCGAGAAAGGCCCGAAGCGGACTACCGGAAGCTTGCGAAAGATGGTCGGTTTCGGAAATCGGAGAGCTTGTAGACTGTGGACGGAACAACGACAGATAGAGAAGTCCGCTGATCGCGGGGAATGAAGGATCGCCAAAAATCCTGGGACCCGCGAGTCCCTCGAAAGAATGTTTAAGCGAGGAAAGGGGGCCGAATGAAAAAAGAGAGGCGAGCCCGCGACGGAGGATACGCAAAGATGGATAAAGGTAGAGAACTCGGAGATGAAGAAGACGAAGAAGAAGGAGGAATGGATTGAAAGAGAGTAAGACAGAGAGGAAGAGAGACAGAGTTCGGGGGGCAGGGAGGATATGGTGGTCGGCCATTACGTGCAAGGGGGTTACGCTGGCGCAGGAAGGACAAAGAGGTGCGGGGAGGGGGTCGACGGGAGGGAAAGGTGTGCGCGTGTACCTATACGCGTATTACGGGGTCGCGAGCGTGTGTGTGTGTGCGCGCTCGGAGAAAGAAGAAAGACAGGTAGGAATAGAACGAGGAGAAAGACGGAGTGAGAGGGAGAGAGAGGGAAAGAGTAAGAAATAGAGGGGGGTGGGGACTGTGTGCGAAGGGAGAGGACCAGCGAGAAACGAGGAGAGAGGAAGAGCCTGAGCGCTCGCCGCTCGAGAGAGACAGGAGAGGAGATAGAATTCGAAGGAGAGTGGGGAGACGAGTCGTCGAGTAGTGTTCCCACGGTTCGAGCCTCGGCACAGCCGTTCAGTATGCGGGTCAAGGAAAGGTTACGCTGCTCTCTGTGTGTGCGCGCGCCTTGCTCTGCCCACCAACACACCGGTACCTTCTTCGCGAGCCACCTTCCTTTCCTCTGTACGTGTGTTCTCGCGGCGGCGTTCTCCGTATGCGTGGATCGCGCGCGGACGGAGAGAAAGAGAGAGAGAGAGAGAGAGAGAGAGAGAGAGCCGACAGAGCCGTCGACGTCGCATGACTATACCATTAAATCCCGTGTACTCGCGCGGAGAGCCCCAGCCGTAATCGAGAGAGCCCCGGTCGTCTTCCTCTCGCGAGAGGACCAAGATCGTGAGCGCCAGCGCGAGCGCGCGCGCGCGTCTGTCGACGCGAGTTCGAATATATAAGAAACCCGGAGGAAGAGAGAAAAAGACAGGGCCAGAGGGAGATAGGTATGAAACGACCGGCCGAACTGTGCCGCGGATATCTTCGTAGTCGTTTGTACATACGCGCCTAGCCAACGAGACGCGAGAACCACCGATTCCTCGAACCATCCGCCGCACAGCTAGCTGGCCTCCGCTTCCTACCTAGCGACTCCGACCGACTCGCGACGACTTTACACGGTTCCATCTTGTGCGACTTAGCCGGCATCGTCTGTACCAAATTGTAAAACGCAGCTCGCGACGTGTACCGATGAACTTTTCATTAATGTTTTCGCCGCTTAGGTTCGATCAATTTCAACTAACAAGCAATTTTGCAAATTTTTAACCCATTCGCCACGCGCGCGTTTCGATCCGAACGAACAATCAGAAATATATTGAAATACTTGAAACTTCTCAACAAAGAGAATTTCGGTAAAGAATGAACTTCCCCCCGGCTTTTGCACCAAAGACTTCGATCTCAAACGACGGAAAGAATTATTTCGAAGGTGGTTGGTGCGCCGGAAAAATCATATTTTCGAAAATAGACGGAGAGGCGGAGTCGGGGGCGGGTCCCCTTCCGCTTTAAAACGTCCCCGACGACCTGGAATTTACGAGAGCGAGTGAATTACTGTTTCGGCGGGCCGGTTGCGAAGCGTTTAAATAAAATTGTTGTTTCTCTCGACGCGACGCGACGCGACGCGCGCGGACTTTAATAGCGGACCGCGTCTCGCATCTGCAGGAATAGGGTCGTAGGAGAATGGACGCGCGTGCATCTCGCGACAGGTATACCACGGTTGTTCGGCTGGCTGCTACCTCGTCACTATGATCTGATTACGCTCGGTGCACAGGGTGTCGTGAAAGTCAATTATTCACGCGGCTCTTCGCAACTCGGGACGCGATCCCTCTATTAATTGATCGCGCAATCTCTGTCGTCGAACTTTCGGCTAGAACGATTCCCGAACCGTATGACTCCGTAAACGCGACTAAACCCTGCGGACGATCAAACTTTCCGCTGGTATAGAACATTTTTATCTTCCACGTTGCGAACGTTTCAACCGTCCCCAAAGGAAACAAATTAATTTACAGTAATTCGTATAAAAGATTCGTTTCCTATCAAGAGTCTTGTCGATAGCAGAACGAAACGAATCTTGTTAAACCGCATTAACTGCACACGATCCTCCGCCGATTAAATAAATAAATAAATACATAAACGAAATGAATGTACAGCGAAACTGAGGGCGAAAATGAAATGACAGAAAGTCGAATGATTCTGGTATGTAGAAATCGTGCACCGTCCCGTGCGTTTCTTCGATCCCATCGCGGTAATCGAGTGGACGCTTCGAGGACACCGCGTAGATCGATCCGAAAACACGAGGAACACGGAGATTACGTAATACGAGTTCGAGGTTCCCGCCACGGGTGGTTTTCTATTCGAAAAATCAAGTGGAATGCCGGCGGAATTAATCGTTCGATTAGGCTTTCGGGCCGCGTGCCTCTCTATGCGTGGAAATAGCCGATATAAATCGGTAAACGCGCGGTTCCCATTGGAACACGGCCTCTGCTCGGATGGATGTTGGCCCCGTTCGTGATACGTGAAAGAATCGCCGGGCTCCCATGGTGTCCCATTGAAATTTCGGAGTCCGCGTTCGGTCGTGCGCGTGGTATCTGAATACCGATGAAGATGATGCACGATGTGCATCATTTTACGGTCCCGGCCGACCGGCCCGGCTGGCTTTCTCTCTCCCCGTTCCGAATACTGCCGCGGCCCGTGTAATCTGGCTCTCTATTTCGATCCTGTTCCCATAACCGTCGCGAACATCTCCCAATCTATAGCACGCTTCACTATTTTTCGGTTTCCCCTCCTTTGCTTCCTACTGATGTGAATATTATGGCACGATAAATCGAAACACGTTGAACTAATCGCTTGAAATTGTCATGAAAAACCTAAAATGTAAATGTTAACTCGTTCATTTAAATTAAGAAACTTTACCAATAAATCTTTGAAACGAGGGACGGATGAGGGTTAACAAATATCAAAGTAGATTGTATCACGAAACGAATTATTAGGTAAGCAATGCGAGGCGGGTTCGCGAGACGGAACACCATTGTTTCGGAATTGTCTCGCGTCGGATTCCGTTCTTTACGGTTGAAAAGTCGGCAAATTGTTCGGAGCGGACCGCTGCGAGCCAGGCTGCGGCGGCGGCGGCGTTTAACGGGACAATTAACCCCGGCCGTGGAGTAATTAGATGATCGAGTTAACTCTAAACCTCGGGTTAACGTCGGACCCCGAGATTCGAGCGAAGACGAGAATCACGCGAAATTAACGGGGCTCGAGCGACTCAATTCCTCGCCTCGATTCGATTATGTTCCCGCTGGAAATGGAATTATCGTGCACGGTGTACGGAAACCGGGCTGCCCCGCGAACGCTACCCGCTTCTGCTCGAGCGAATGATACCGACGAGATAATAAGCGCGATCAACGAAGCAATCAACCGCGAATTTACATCCTCGCCGAATTCTTGTTCGCTTCATTTCAAAAGACACAGGTGAATGAATTTGCTCACGGCACTGTTCGCTTAAATCGGCCAGCTGCATCGATATTATTTAACCCTTATGTAGCCAACGAAAATGTGTAGATTCTTTAAAACCTTTTGCGTTTAACGTGGTTGCACAAATTCGCGGTTTGGGACAGTCAATTAATTTCCCGGTAATTACCCGGTTGGCTACGCAAGGGTTAACGTTTCGCACTCGGAGCTATTTTAACTCGAAAATTAAACATCTCTTCGGACCTAAAATATTGCCATTTTTCATGAGATTTTAAATTTGGTGGATATGAAATTGATATTATACCTTATGAAATACTTAAATGTTCGGTATTGATTAGCTACCTACATATCCACTGTGATGTAAACAATATTTTCAATAATGGTACATCAATTTTTAATGGCACTAGAATTTCTGCATGACGAAAATGATCGACACGTTCCCTGCCAGTGCTAGAGAACGCGTTTTAACTTCGTCATTGATAAACGAACGATTCGAGGCTGGCGAGTTTTCGGGTTGAGAACCGGATTCGGGGGAACTCGCGTATCCGTGACACCGGTCGTCCCCACGTAAGGAAGAATGCAACCCCGTCGCCGCGTCGCGTCTCGTCGGTCGTCGGGGCGAAAAGAAATCGGCGCTGAAGAGAATAGGATCTTTGAACCGGGTATTTATAGCCGCGCAGGATTCACGGGAACACAGGATTCCCGGATCGATCTCTGCCCCCGTTGCGTCTGCGATCTTTCTTTCCCGAATCGAATTAGAAGGGGTTCAACGACACCGCGACTGGCGAAGCGATCGAGAAGGGCTGGTCGAAACGGAGAGGAAGCGAGCAGGACTCGGATCTAAGAATAACCGAAGATAATGGAAAGATCGTTCGTAGATAGATCAAAGTTTTGGAAAAGAAAGGATCGACTCGTTCTCAGCGGACTGCGGATTCTCGTGCAACAGATTGTCCAAGTGTACGAAACTCGAGTTCGGTGGAACTGCGTTGCCTCTTTCAATCATTTCAATATAAAAAAAAAAGAGCAAAAGGCAACGACGTCACTCGATTCTTCTGATATTCCAATGTCTTTCGTCTTCCACCAATTTTGTGATAAATACAGAAAATCCGCAGTCTGGTTATTAGCACGGTCCGAGCACGATCCGGCCAGCGGGGAATGTAGCATCGCGCGCCGCAGAAGAGGATCAGCGAGCCAGAGAGACAGTGGAGGGGGAACGAGAGGTTGTAGGTGTACATTTCTTCGGCGTCTATCTTCCGTACGTAGAGGTACCTGTGTACGTACACGTCCGAACACGATACGTGCACGTACACGTCGTACTTGCACGTGGATGTATAAGCGTATGTATGCGTATACTCACATGCATTCGTCGGGTCGACTGCAGTGTCCGTGCTGCTCGTCGCATCCGGGCAGGCAGCGGGCTGAAACGAGCAAGAAAAAATCGTAAAGGTTAAGGCAACTCTCCGCGAGAGGTCGATCGCGTCCCTCACGACTGCACGAGCGACCGGTACCATACGATGCATCCCGATGCATCCCGATGCGCATTCCTCCTATAGTAGTCGGGTACTGGAACTACGATAATTCACCCGGCCAAGAAAGAGGGAGAGAGAGAGAGAGAGAAAACGAGAGACGATCGCTGCTAATCGAGCCGTAAAGCCGATTCCCGCTCCGGAAAAAATCGGTTTCCAACCGCACGGCTACCCGTAGCTTCAATTCTGCTGGCCCCCATTTTCAAGTACAGTAACTCTTCGGACGGCGATGGTGCAGGGACACTATTTCTTTATGACTGAGCCCGAACATACAGAAGGACAAATATTTCTTTCACGCTTCTCTAACCCTTTGCGTATCAGCCAATCAGACTTTGCGAAATTATCAACATCGAGACTCGCGGCGTTTAGTCGCAGCGACTGAAGTTCGGCGTGGAATCGCAACAGGTGCTCGCGGAGGTTGCCGGAAACGATTTCCAGGCCGACTTATCGAAGAAAGATTCGCAGAAACGCAGATTTCGTTGGAGCACGCTGCTCGAAACGGCGATTTCCCGTTTCGACCGTGGATGACACAGTGAGATGTTCGCGTGCACATTCTTTCGCGAAGGGAGGAAGCGACTCTGCCGAGACCATGGGAAGCAGACTGTCAGCGTTCACACCTCGAATAGCCGATGGGGAGCCGAGGGCCTGATTAAAATTACTGTCGTACGGAGGCCACGAGCGTCGTTCCCGTTTTCCGGGAATCCTGGATGGGAACGGAGTCTGACCCGCCGCGCGATGCCTCGCATAGCTGCACGTACCCGCCGCGGGTACGAGACGACGACAACGACGGGTGCTCGTCGTCGTCGTCGTCGCTCGCTTGTCCCGCAAAGCCTGATAAAATTGTGTCACGTGCGAAGATCCGTATCTTATCGACGCGGGCATACGCGCCTCTAACGCCCTACTAATTGGCCAATTGCCTGTCCCCCCTGCGCACGATGAATATACTTCTTCGTCGTCCTCCTCTTCATCTTCGTACCGACCCTCGAAAACTCGAATCTCGCGCGAGAAGCGGGTGGACGTTCTCGCGAACGACGCCGCGAAATTGTGTCGAGCGAGGCTTGTCCAGTCCGCAAATACGCGAGGCTGCGTTTGGCCAGCTGCCATCGGTGTACAGGTTTGTTCATGCTGATAGGCCGGAAATTAACACGGTCGTTGCTACTTGTGTTTCGAATCGCGACTCGCGGTGCCCTCGAGCCTTCCACAAAGTTAACGAAATGTTCAACAGCGTTTCGTCAAAAATTGTCCCGCCCGTTTTGCTTGTAACGAATGAGCAGAACGATCGAGTACCGAGGAACGCGATGCGGAGCGTCCGGGGACAGGAAATTCGCAGGCAGATTCTTTGGAACCGCGAGAACGAATTCCCCGGGACAATCGAGGTTCCACGGGACAAAACCGGCCATTCATTCCGAAGGATACAAACGCCGGTGCTCGATGGATGAAGAGAGATGAAGAGAGACGGAGGTAGGGAGAAAAAAATAGAGACCGGCCTCGAAGCGAGAGAGGATATAAAGGTCCGAGGAACGCGGTCTAACCCGCGTGTCTTCCTGAATGAAGGGGTTGAAGGTGGTTCGGCCGGCTAGAAGGTGAACCCTGGTGTGTTCGGCATGGTGGGGGCGACCGTGAGGACAGGAGATGGGCTGGTGGGCCGTCGTGACCTTGGCACCAAGCGCAACGGCCCGCGGAGCCGGCTCTCTCCTCTCTCGAGCTCTCTAGATGCAGCTCTCTCCCGAAAGAGAGAGAGAGAAGACCGACGAGCGCTAAGGAGCCTGGTATTTATAGAGCCGCGAAACAAGAGAGAACCCGAGAGGATTCACCTCGACTCGAGTCGATTCGATTCGATTTGAAACTCTCTCTCTCTCTTTCTAGTTCTCGAATCCCTAGGATTCCTGGACACGGGTAAAAAGACGTCACGCCGGAACTCTGTTCCTGAATTAAACTCGGGATTACGTCCGATCGGGGATTATACTTGGAACGATCATGTGGCTGCGAGGTAATACCGCTCACTCGCCGACGCCGACTCTCTGCTCTAGAATGTTACCGGAACGCTGCCACCATGAGCTTCGACGTTCCGTGCTAGCCTAAGCTCGATCGACGGAGCGGTGACAACCCCTCGGGGTTGCTCTTGTTGGAATACGAATAATGATCGCGACATCTGTGGGCGGTTTAGAGCACCAGTCGCTAATTGAGGTAGTGTCACCTTTAATTCCTTCTCATTCTCTATCTGTCCGTATCAGAATGAAGACGCGTTAAATGATCTGTAGACTGCAGATTGTATGCATCTGCGAGGACATTTAAAGAATCTGAAGATGCCGTTGCGTGGGGAGAAACAAATGCTGACAACAAATGCAAACAATCTATGCAGCTCTTGAACCTCGCAATCAATCTAGGCTATTTATTTCGCAAAATATTCCCAAGAAAGTTAGAATGCTCCGGCAGTCTTTATAAAGTTACCCGGGAGGCGCAGCAGTTCTATTGTCAACCCCGTGGAACAGTCTGGCAAGATTGGGACCCCTGCTCGATGAATGGAACCTGCAGCAGTTGAATGGATTCTAGCCAAAGCCGAGTCTACCTGAACGCGCGATAGAACGTCGCGTCGTAAATATCGTTTGCACGTGTTCGATGCCGAAGACGATGGACTTTATGCATTTACGAGAAAACTGAGAAGCTGCAATTCGACGCGGTGTGAACATCGAAGGAATTTAATAGCGACCGGGGGAGCGGCCAGGCGGAGTAGGCGAATCGAGAAAGAAGCATCGCGTCGCGTCGCCCGGTGTAAATAACCTTGTTGTCTGTCGGGTTCCGCGGTCGCGGCGCGCGCCAGCCAGCCAGCCAGCCGACCAACCCTCAAAGAGGTTAAACGTCCAGACACAGAGGGTGGTGGTTCCCCCCGTCAGGGCCGACGAATTTCACGGCTCGTGGCCAACGTACATATCGATTTTTCCACGGCAGGCGCTCCCAAGTAACCCCGTGTGTGTGTGCCTGACCTTTCGCGGAACGGCGACAACAATGAACGCCGCGCGCCGGGGCCAACCCCCTCGATTTCTTGGTTCGGCGTGTTTCCCCCGTGAAAGGGAACGCGCGCGCGCGTCGTCTACCTGTATGTGTCTTCTCCTTCGATTCTTGAGAAACGAGAAACAGACGGGGACAAGAGCGAGAGAGCGTTCCCGACAGGTACAGCGGCCCGAAAAGAAGAGAGGCCAATAAAGACCTGGAACGAGCTGGAAAAATGCACGCTGACCCACCGGGGGAGGAGCGGAGGGGTGGAGAGAAGGGGGTCGAAATGGAAGCGGACTGTGAACGCGAGAGGCCGGTGCAGCTGTTGGTTAAAGCACCGAGAGCAACGTGCAGCTGTCGGGGGCCCACTCGGCCTCTGTTTCGGCCCGCGTTGCAGCTGCCTCTCTCGCAACCCCTGCGCTACACGAGGCACCCCCGAAAATACGTCTGCTCTGCGCGCTACTCTGCTCTGCTCTCTGCTCTGCTCTCTGCTCTGCTCTCTGCTCTAGCCACCCCTGTCGTTGCACCCGCGAGCCTCTAGGCCTCGTTAACCCCTTTTTAGGGATCCTAGAACGCCCGTGCACAAAGTGTCCCGTCGCTCGCTCTTCCCTTCTTAGCTCCCCGTAGCTTCTGCTCACCCCCCGGCGCACACGGGTGATTAACAGCTCGCAAACGGCCCCTGCATGTCTCGACTCGCAACCCCCATTAACCTCCTGATCCTGATCCTGATGTTTCAACAAATTGCTCTCGGTTCACACTTGGAGGAAGATCTCCCTCACCGAAAATCCTGAAACTACGATTCCCTTTCTCTCTACGATGACTCGAACTTTTTTCTCGTTCCCATGGAGAAACTGCGTCCAGCGTTTGTCGAGGAAATCAGGTGTTCGTTGCAAACGGTTCACCGAATTCGCGAAAAATCAACAAGCCCAGTTCCGGAGGAAAGTTTCGAGCAAGAATGCGGTGCCGAGAGCACCCGTCTCTCTTCCCGATGCTTTTTCCCATTTCTTTTTTTTCCCCGTAAAAGGGGGCCACACGCACGCACACACATACCTCGCGAGAGTCACCTGAGCAAACGTTTAATGTACACACGGGCAGAGTCCCGGGGGCCGAGATTGCGCTCGCTCTCTCGCCGTTTCCGACTTCCATTTTTACCAACGAAGTCGCCTTCTCGTTCTCACGGAACCCGTCCCCGGGGCAAGTTCAATTCCAAAATAACCCGTCCGAGCCCGACTCTTTCTCTCTCTCTACTTCCACCGACGATTAACGAACAGCGGACAGAACCCGCGACCCACAGATTAGAACAATGCTGTAACCTAGTCGGGGATGTATCTGGGATCTCTTAGCAACGGAGTCGATCGTTGGAACCGCTTGGAAGTGCGCCACGTTAGATATTGGAGTTGCTTGGAATTGAAGATCGTCCGGACGTCGGAGTGGTTTGCTTTGAAGTTCGTCGGAAAGGTTTCGAAATTCTTTGCTTTTCGGAATCGTCTGTGTCGTGGAGTTGCTTCGGGTTCCCGAGATCTCTGAACTTATGGAATCGTCCGGACGTCGGAGTCGTTTGCTTTGAAGTGCGCCGGAAAGGTTTCGAAATTCTTTCCTTTCGGAATCGTCTGGGTCGTGGAGTTGCTTTGGATTCCCGAGATCCTTGAACTTGTGGAATCGTCCGATCCTTGGAATCGGTTAACGACCGCGCTCGGAGCCAGGACACGCGAGGGAGGATCGATCGATCGCGAAACGAGAGAGCCGAGGACACGGTCTCGCGGGCGGCTCTGGTTGCGGCGATTCCGTCGCGAAATCGCCGCACGAACCGCACGCCGATTCCACGAAAGTCCGGGAATGTCACGAAATGAGGAGTAAGCAGTCTATTAGTAATCAATGCGCGGAGAAACTTTGTCGAGCGCCGGCTCGAGGAGGAGTGCAACGACCGATCGCCTCCACGAGGAGAGACGGCCCGAGAGCAAGAGAGAGAGAGAGAGTGGGAAAGAAATCGGTGAGGACACGAACCGCTCGCCCGTGGGCTCGTAGGAAGGACGACCGCGGAAGGTCGACTCGAGGAATTGCGAGGATGAACCTCGAAGCCGAACGAAACTCGCGAAAACCGCCTCGGGGACCTTGGGACCTAACGTCGCGATCTATCATCGACCTCCTTCTTCCATTTTGTACCATTTTCCGTCGAACCGTTTCAGTATTTTATGAAAATACTTGCTGGTAGCGAATGTGTCCCTCATTTCGCGAACTGAAACTGTACCTCGGTGTCAGATTGACACAGTGATAAAAGATCGATAAAACAACAAGGTAGACAGTTATTTTCGGATGTGTTTCACATCTTAAGTTTCTCGGTTATGTGTTCCGCATTAAACAAATAAAAGTCACGAAGCTTCGGGCAAATTTACCTAGAAACAACAGAACAGTATAAGTTATTTCGGAAAACTGTGTCAAATTGACGCGAGAGACGAATGAGGGCTAACAGGCTTCCGCTGGCTGGAGAAAGATCGCGATCGCGAAACGTTGAACGCGGTCCTCGATCTCGCGAGAGAGAGAGTCGAATTAAGGGCGTTCCGCCGAGAGCGCAGCCGGAGTTCCCATGTCGGTTATCCGGGGGCGAGATATAATTACGCGAGTCCCACGGAATTTTCGATCGAAAAGAGCCCATCGAACGACGAGGCGACGTCCTCTCTCCCGGGAGACACCGTCAACGCTCATGAATGCCATTCTCCCTCGACTGCTGGCTGGAAACGCGGAATGTCTCGGGACTTGGCACGCCGGCGAGGGAAGCAAAAGAGACTCTAAATCTCGGATGCCATCGTCGGCAAGCCTAACCGTTGCTCCGCCGGTACTGCTACCGCTGCTGCTGCTGCCTTGCGAAACCATTTCTGTATACCGTATCTCGAAGAATTCCGCGCAACAAAGGCGAAACGAAATTCCAGAAAGACGACCGCGCGCGCGCGCGTTTTTTTCACCGGTACATCGTCACCGACGTCCACTCTCGACCCTCCACCCCCGTTGCGACCAGACCCCGGGGAAAAAGTGTCTTCGTGCCCGCGGGGATGCGCCAGGTGACGCGCACGACCTGTCCACCACGTGCACGCCGTTCGTCATACTTTCAAAGCCCGCTTTTCCTGCTGCGAACCGAATACCGAATATGTACCGAACGTCGCGACTCTGTACTATATAGTCTGAGCACCTTAATATAAAACTATAGAAAAACATTCGGAGAATTGAGTAAATTACTTCTGACCTATCTTTTTAATGCTACTTTATCCGGAGGTCTGCCTATTCAACTTCATCATCAGGAGATTAATGGCTAGATGATGCCTGAAGCCTGAACCTGTGTTCCTTACGATCGACTTGGACGATGTCTCTCTTGCATAAAGATGCACACGACCTCGGTCGGTTGAATTTTATGAAGAAGAAGAATTAACGAAGAAGGGAGCAGCTTCAATTTGAAAAACTGAGAGGACCTCAATTATGATCTCGTTTTGGTTTTCATAGGTGATTCTTATCTCCTATTGTCTACCGGAGAGTCGGTAAGAGATGCGAATTTGGTTGTGGCGATTCCGGGCCACTGTCCGACGAGACTGAAGGAGCCACACACGAAGGAAGACTCGGCAGGCTGAAAACGTGCACGCGGAAAGCGGACGAGCAAGAGCTAGCTTGCTTGCTTGCTCGGTTACTTGCTCGCTCGCTCGCTCACTAGCAAAGCCGGGCCCCGTGCACGTACACACGGATTAATCCTTCGCTCGACGGCTCGGCTCAGGTACGCGAACGACCGACGAGGAGGACGTTGGATGCAGACGAACGGTGAATCGGGAGGGACAAGGAGAGATAAAAGAGAGACCCGGGACGGGACCGGCGACCAACCGAGAGAACGAGAGAGACGGATGGAGGAGGGAGAGAGCCGCGATCGCGCTCACGCTCGCACACGCGCTCGCCAAGCGTGGGAAGCTGCTGCACGCTCGGACCCGACTGCTGCACCGACACTGCACCGGGCCTCTCCTTCGCGGACCAGAGTTCGTCGAGTTTCGTGGTACGAGAACGGCGAACGCCCGACCCAAAGTTATATAACACCGTCCCGCTGCGTTTTCTACGAGCTTTCACGGTTTTCGAGCGGGCACACCGCGATACCGTGCCTCCGGATAGCCCTCGATAATCTCTCGAGTCGATTCGCTGACCGGAAACGATTCAACCCGGTGCAACAAACCTTGCGAAAACCGGATAGAATCGTTCTTTACGCGAAGTCGTCGCTCCAAAATTTGATAGATTTAATTTATCCGTCTTTTCACGATTTCTTACCAGCTGCAGAGAACTAACGAGGGTTTTGATTGGTCTTCAACTACCAATTTTGATGAAACATATTTAACATGTATTCTATTCGTAGATGTCGAAGGGCTGAGGAACAGCCCTCGAAGTCAGGCGTCGAAAGTACATTTCTTTTTTTAATATCTCGAGAACTAGCATACAACATTATTTTTCCAAAATATATCGAATCCAAAAATACTCTATATTCGTGAAAACTCGTGTGCTATGGATCCGATTAGTTGTACCGCGACAGACATATGTCAGACAGTACCATGAACTATAACAACGTCTTCGACGAGAACGAGAGTTTCCCAGGGCGCGGAGAGATCGGTCAGCTTCCCACCGAGCGTCCCGGGGTAATTCAAGGCGGGCGCGGGAGTACCCACCCCCGGTGAGCAACCCCCAAAAAATCCCGAAATTCATCGGCGGTCTCCAGTTACCGGTTTCCAGAACGGCAGTGAGCGCCATGAATTACCGGGGAACTGGTACGTATACGCATCGCGGCCGGTGGGGACAAGAGAGACGGAGAGCGAAAAGGGAGCGAGCGATCGTCTCTGTAATTTCATACACGGAATTCCGACAAAAGGAGGGATGTCACGCGGGTTGCAGTCGCGATGGGAAGCGTGGGAGTGCAGAGGCGCGGGCGCGCCACGCATATATGTATGTACGTACGTTATGTATAAAAGCGCGCCCGCGCTCGCGCTCGACTCACGATAATAGGTTTATAGTAGAGACTCACGAGTATTGCAGTAGTCGCCCTTCCATCCAGAGAGGCAGACCCTCTCGCCGATCGGGCTGCAGCTGTAGTGCCCGAAATTGTCGTCCCTCGGCCTGCACAGGTTCTCGCAGCCCTTGCCGTAGTAATGGGCCACGCAGGTCACCCGGTACTCGTACACCATCTTCGAGTGGGCGCTTCTATACTCGTCCTCGGTCCAGTTCGGCCCGACGTCCAACCACTTCTGTGTCGTCAGCCTCGTTATCAGCACCTTCTCTGCAACACGGAAACCAACACCTCCGTCAGATCATCGTCCCATCGTCCTCCATCGAGTCGCCTCAACGCGGTAACTTGTCTAGCAATTAGACTGCGGACTTCGTGCCTTTTAAGGACAACGGTGTATCGACATCGACTTAACCTTCAAATGAAATCTTCAAATGAAATTGGAAGCACACCCAGGTATCGGGTTATCGAAACAAGGGCAACAATTTTTATTCTACATCGACATCCACAGCCTGTTTGCAACGTCTGATCAGTCGCGAAGACGTCGAACGCGATCGATTAAACATATACAGGGCGTTGTCCCAGTATCGATGGTACAACCTGATCGACACCGATCGATCCACGTGCGTTCAACTGCGACTGGCAACAGGAGAGCCGGGGAGCTCAAGCGGAGAGGCCAGTTTCCACGAGCATCAGCAGTCGATTCGGTGGATCCCGAAGCGCTGCGGCGATAATCGCGCCGGTCGAAAGAGGCACGAAACCGAAACGCGAGAGTAATTAAGCGTGTCGATCGGCTCTGGGCTCTGGTCGACGCGGTGCGCTGCTGCTGCTGGTGCTGTTGCGCCCAATCATGCGATCGAAGTGCATCGGCCCCGGGCGAGAGAGCGGGACAGCCGAGCAGCAACAGCTATCCAGATAGATAGAGAAAGAGAGAGAGAGAGAGAGAGAGACCGGACGTTCGTCCGCTATTGCTACTCCGCCGGCGGCACGCATCCGGCACAAAGAGAGTAAACGTATACACAGAGAGCAGCGAGCGTTGTGGCTCTGGGAAAGAGGCGTTCTTCTTTTCTTCTTCCCTCCCCCTGCAGACCCTCTACCGCCTCCTCCTCCTCCCGCTTCAGCATCGGGCCCGCACTACCTGTTTTCGCGGAGAGGAAGAAGAGCAGTCCGGCTTCCTACTAAACGTATTATCGTAATGGGGCCCGGCCGGAATTAGGAGAGAGAGAGAGAGCTCTCGCGAGATCAGGTGCCCCACAGAAAAACACCGCGTCTCACGATGCAGCCGTGGGGCCCCTGGGCCCAGGATCCCGGTCCACGGCGAACCAGTTTCGGGGGCCCCGTGCGTGCGTGGCTGCGTGCGAGGCCCCGAGGCGCAAAACCGAGAAACCCCGAGGCAAGGCCTCGTAGACGTGCTCTATGGTTATGCGATCGCTGGTAGCGTAAGTGGACCGGCCTCTGTTGTGCCCCCGAAGACCCGCGTTTCACGAACGATCGTAATCGACGGTTCGACACCCGGCCCTGGCTCTATTTCTGCTACAGTTTCGAGGATCCAGACACGCTCTTCCTACTGACTCGCGGCGGATCCCAGCCGACCAGATGTATACCGGGTGAACGGATCGGTCTTCGATGATTTCATCGAATGTTAACGGTCCGTGGACACGCAGCACCATATTTCCGATTTGTTCCAAGGACGAAACTGTCAACCCAGTCTGTGAAATGATCCCGATTTAGTTACCGAAGCACTCGATTCCATGCCAAGAACGACGCATAAACGCGCGGTTACAGACGAGGGAACGATCCAGACGAGGACGAGCAAAGACCTTCTGCTCGATTCCGACCTCGGACGATCAACAACATATTAAAGCAGGGATGAGCAACCCGCGGCCCGCCACATTTTCTCCCGCCACAGTGTCCCGCTGTTCTACAAAAGACACATACATCTTTCGACGTCTTTTAAATAGTATTTCTATTAATGAGTGCTTCATTTCTGTATTTCTTTTTATACTAGATTTGATTTCATCATTCAGTGTTTGTATTATCATGAGTTCCTTACACGCGGCCCGCACAACATTTTTAAAGTAGCTGGCCCGTTGTAAAAGAAGGTTGCTCATCCCTGCATTAAAGTATGCAGAACTTTAACAGGTACAATTTTTCTAAAAAAGAATTTGCCGTAGGTTTCCGGACCGAGGCCCTCGGTTGTAGATCGCTTCTGAACGCAGTGGACGATCGAGATAGGAAATCCATCGGCAGGTTCGATCCGAACGACGGGACGAGCGGAGCGAGAGGGTGAAGGTCGTGCAAAACGGAGAAAAAAATCGTAGGATCTCGAGAGGCTGGTCGATCTCGAGCGAGATCCTCGGATGAGCAGAGTCGATGGCGCGTACACGATCCATCTGCAGTGGCGTGCGAACATCGGCGTTTTCAGAACTCGTAACAGCATCACCTGGGAAGATAGCCCCGGCCAACCTCGGGAGCAACGAAGAGACGAATAAAGAGAGAGAGAGAGAGAGAGAGAGAGAGAGAGAGAGAGGGCTCTCTGCCTCTCCCTCGACTCCCGTTTCGCCGACAGCGAGACGTTACTTCCCTTCTGGGAAGAGAATCGGGCCCGGTTATCCTGTTTAAGTATCCCCGGGCACGCCATCGGCGAATCCTGTTGCGTTGTTCGCGCGCGACCTTTTGTTTTTTCCCGCGTGTTTCCCTTTTCCTTTTCTTCCCCGGGCGACTCTCCTTTATTTTTCGCCTCTCGTTCTGTTATTCTTGTTCGGGGGCCCGCCGATTTCTCGACTCACGCCGTAACGAAAGGCCCATTTTCTGCCGAGCGATACACGCGAGCGACCCGAGACTCGATCAAGAGACCCCGCCGCGGCGCATTGATCCCCTGGGATCCGCAAACGCCGATTTCGCGGCTCGAATCGCATCTTTTTGCGCTTTCTCCGACTCCCCCGCACCCCGTCTCGTGACGAATCGGAATTGCACCTCGGAAATTGTTGTCTGAAGCTTCTCCTGCTTCATTCGCAGGAGCAACCAGCGATATCCATGGATTTTATGCATTTATGAAGAAATTAACTGGGCGAAATATGATTATGTTGTTCCCAACGTAGAAAGATTATTGGAGGGTGAAATGAATCGATGCAGAATATTTCTATTTTGCATAACGATCCGCAATCTATTAATAAAATTTGTTAGTCACTTCACAGTCCTCCCCTCGCAGTAAAATCTAGTTGAATTCAGCATTAATAAATTGATTGACATTGATTTTACGGCAATCGTCGATAGCATCGGTCGTCAATGACCCCCGCGGCGTTCGCTCAATCGAGGAACTAATTCTACGATTCTACGATTCATCCTCCAATAATCCTTCGCAAGAGTCCTTTCAGAGAGAAATAATTCGAAGTAACGAACCGCGAAGTACCATAAACAAATATGTGTAGTTCAATCATCAGGTGAAACGATGAGAAACGAAGAGCCACAGGCTGCCAGAACAGGTAGAGAATTTGACAAAAGGCTTGGGAAGATGGACGACGCAGCTGCGAGGTATTCCACACTTCCAACCTTAAATCCGAAGCGATGCTGTACCATACATAACAGTAAACGCAAGGTTCCACTGTAAATGGGTCATTCAGGTGCATCGAGGCCGGAAGCCACAGGGGATCGGCCGCCATAGTATTCCGATCGAGGCTAGATCCTTCGTGCAAATTGAATTCGTTAAGTTTTCAAGAATGAAGCTAGCACTACATTTCATTGAACTGAATGTTGTGCAACTTTTCGAGGATCTCTGCCCGCTACTCGTACACACGAATTCGCGATCCAGTTGTTAGCTGTGCGTGAAACGTGGAACGGTAAGAACTCGCGGGGGAGGGATCGAAATAAACAGTTAACTTTCGGTCTTCATAACGATTCTGCTCTTGGCGATCGATATGCTAGGTGTACAAATTAATTCGTGACCTCGTCTCCGAGTACGAACCACGCCCGAGTCTTTAAAATAATTTCCATCGTTTTCTATACAGTGTACAATAAAGTTAATTCATATTTGATGCAAAGTAAAAATGTTTTGCAGCAATTGCAAGGTTCTGGAACCAAATAAAAATTCCTTTCATCTATTAATTTTATATTCGAGTTTTATATTCGATCTATTTATTTATTACTTTACTTAAAAGTTTGAACTTCTCAAAAATAGCAAGTAGGTCGGTTTTGAAGAAGCTATTCTCCTTTAAAGAGTATATCCTATCGAATTTTTTCGTGCAGAGGTTCGCAAAGTTCGGCTCGATTCGCACGAGTGGGCGGAGGGGATTTAACGATCCGAGACAGGTCGATCGGTGTTACTAGGTGAAGCTAGACGTTTTTTCGACGGCGCGGCGCGGCGATAGGGCAAACGGTGTGTAAGTAATGCATCTGGCTACCTGCCAGCTCGGGGCTATCTTTCGCAGCCCGCTCGTTTCTGAATGAACAATAGAAAATGTCTGGCTACTTCGCGGAGCGGAGCAGAGCGTCCGTTAATGAATACCTTGAATCGGCCTGGCCTCGAGTTCACCGGGCGTTTACAGGTGCGCACGGCAAGGTACACGAGGCGCAGACAAACCAGAAGACCACTGGTCAGCCAGAAACCACCGCTAAAAACACCGACGCCGATGGCAGCACAGAATTTCCGACCGGTCATCTTCGAAAGGAAACGATCAATTCTCGGAGACCCTCGGATTTCGTGGCTCGGGGAAACCGGAAACGGCTTTGCAGCCAGGAATTTCCCTCCGGTTTCCAGAGGGAAATCGGAGGAGCCCCGTCACAGGGAATTAATGCATGCTAGAGGAATTATGTACTTGCATTTCTAATAAATAAAACAAATTGCGGAACGTTGATCCATGGTCAAGGATTTGCGATAATAATTTCAGTCGTGAACCTACAACTCACTCCCAGAAACGTAACCTAACAGATCTGCTGAAGATTATGCGGAAACATGATTCTTAACAGTGAGAACTGCGTGATGCCACGAAAGTCTCGATCATCTCCGAATTATTGAAATCGTTGCTCTTTGGGAAAAAGAAAGTCCGCGCTGATTGTGCGAAGTGATCCTTCGAAAGGAGGAAAGTTTGCGAATACGAAAGATCGCGACGAGTTAACGAGTTCGCGGTTGAGCGTTGAACTTTGTTCGTCCTACTCGTTCTACTCGTTCGCGTGCGGTACAGTTACCGATCCGAATCTCCACTCATTTTCGCCTAATTCGAGAGCGTCCCGGTTGCTATCCAGACGCGGTCTTTAAACAATTCACACGCGTCGAATTATGAATAATTCCGTCTTAATGCAATTACGTTTCATACGCCGGTGAATATGCATGGGCGTTGGCGGTTCTCGTTAACGAGTCCTCGGAATCGAGGGAACCGAAACTTTCTGGGGAAATTCGGTGAATCGACACTTCGCTCGGAATGAACAGCGTGAAATTGAAATCATGCGGCTCGATTTCGAGGGAAATTCGTCCAACAGTCTTCCACTAGTCTGTTCACTTTTATGAAATAACAAAAATTAAATTAAAATTGGAAAACAGAGATGTGTGATACCGAAGGTATCCTTGCAATGCTCAATGGAATAAATTCATAGACCTGGTCGAAAAATTTCGATTTTTGCTCCGAAAAGTCTCTCTGAAATGTGATGTCATAATGTTCAATAATCCTCGTACCCTTTCGCACACTGGCAAGAATCCGAAATTATGTGGTCGGATTCGAAGGAGCTCGAACACATTCGGAATACAAATCGAATTGAAGGTGTACCGTGGCCCGGTGGGAGCATCGGACGATTCCGAGGGCCTTGTTCCCCGAATCGTCCGGGACCCGGAGGCTTATCTGGGCGACGCGAGCGACGACGGTAACCGGACCAATTGCCACCCGTGGTCATTACCATTACCATCGCATCGCGCCGCACGATGAAGAGGCAGGTGCTCCAGTCGGTAGCTCGAGCGGGCCCGAGGGAAAACCGACAGAGAGAGAGGTTGACAATCGGCGATGACGTAAGCCTTGTCACTGCACTGGCTCGCAGCCCGGATTCCCGTTGCCGGCGAGCGCTAACTCGCACCGCAAACCCGCTCGTCGTAAATCGTTTAAACGAACGCCACCGCAAACCAGACCTCGGGATAAGAACGAAAGGAAAAGCGGCGAGAGATCGCGTTACCGAAACCAAACAACGCAGAGAAACCACCCCCTGGAAACCGGAACCGATCGCTCGATCGGAAGCGAACACGCTCGCGTAGACTGTGGATTTTATTCATTCGTACGAAGAATCGGGCCGGTGCGATTTAACCCTTTGCACTCGAGCTACTGCAACATGTTTCATTGTACCCGTTTCATTACCAAAAAACATTCTATAACCGAGAGAAAGCGAGACGTAGCCCATTCACTACGTCTTCAGCATTTTACCACGTTTTTGTTAGCTCGCTTTCTTGTCGGTCTGTTTGCCAGTCTGTCTGTTCGGTACAAATTTTTCAATTGATTTTATTTTGAAATATAAACGGTAGTGTGGAGATTCTTTGGAATTGCGGCGTGATCGTTTCTAGTGGAGCCTGAGGGCCTAGAAAGCCGTTAGGGTCAGTCATTTTTATTGTGCATAAAGATCCGCAGTGTAGATCCGAGATTTTTCTGCGAACGAACTGTGCACGTGTGGCCTTGAGCGGCTGTTTCGACGGCAGTTTAGGGAGTCCAGCGGAAGTATGGGGATCTTGAGGCGACGTATCGATGCAGGGAGATCGAGGATCGATGCGGGATCGCGGTGTGAACGTCTTGCAGGTGTATTCTCGGGTTGAGAAGCGGTATCGCGAGGTGGGCGGTAAACGTCGAGCCAGGAAGAGAGAAAAGGGGAGGGCGGGGGTCGCGAGAGGGAGAGAGAAAGGGAGAGATAGAGGGAGATAGGGAAGGGGTAGGGGCCTGAGAAAGGAAGCAGCATCCGAGCAAGCAGCGAACGGCAATAAAGGGCTCGTTTCAGCGGGCCGTTGGGGGCATTATATTGTGGGCGAGTAGAGCGCGATAGAGCGAGAGCGCGGCGAACGCGGCGAGAGCACAATGCGAGTCGGTGTGTTTCGGCGATAAAGGCCAGGAACGTGTCCAAACAACGTCCGACCAGCCGCGGATATTAATGGGAGCTGTTTTCGCCGTGGCCATGCGCGCAGGTACATGCGCCTCGTCTTTCTGTGGGATAACGGGAGGAATTCCGTTCTCGAGGTGCCTCCAGACAAAAGAGGAAGCAGCCGCCGCCGCCGCCACCACCACCTCCTTCTCCTCCTCCTATTCCCCGTGTCTTTCTCTTTCTCCTTCCTCTCTCTCCGCCTCGATTCCCGTGTAATTAGTGGCTTCGATGAGCCTGGAACGCGTCTGCACAACGTGGCGCCTTACAACGGCCAGGAAAGTTAATTAGAAAACATTGGATGGCTTTCAGCCACGCTCCATCGTTCGAGTCTAACCCAGATTGTTCGTCTGTCGTCCTCGAGAACCATCTTGATCCATCTTCATGCGGCACGTTGCTTCGAAATAAATGATTTTTCTGGAGAGGATCTCCGGAATCGTTTCAGGTTGGGCTCGCTTTTACTATAATTGAAATTTTAAAGAAATTGAAACTGTATGGGAGTGTTCCGTTGTTCTGGAGATAATTTAATTGTATGAGCAGAGCAATCATTTAGTTGTACATATAAACGTATCTGGTCTTTTCAGGGCCATCGAGGCTGAAGATAAACTAAACGAATTCGTGAACGATGGAGCCGGCAGTGACGACTCGCTCGACGGTGGCCGATAAACGCGAGCCGTCCGCGCCGTAAATCGGGCAAGAATCATCGGAGCAGAGTGCTCCTCGCACGGTTAGCGCGATTCTCTCATTAACGGGCCTCCGGGAAACCGTGCATGCAAATAACTCCTCCGGCGTGGATGTTTATTGCTTCCGCATCCGGGGAAAGCTCGCCGGGGGCAGATCGCGGCCGGATAATGCCGAATTAAAACCGTCGATCGGCGAGAGCGCCTCGCCGAAATAACGAAATTCAATTATCATTCGGCACCGAGAGAGAACCGAGTCGATTCGAGTCGGGTCGCGTCGCGTCGAGGCATCGGACGCTCGTTCGTTCATGAGCAGCCGCACATATTACGATGCACGCGTGTATGCGTGCGCGTCAGCAAACGACACGCATGAGAGCGCCGCACGGCCGAGTGTAGCTTCCGGTCTCCGGTTCACTCTAATTGCCAGGCAGACGCGCGCAGGACCTCGGGGAAAGAAATTAAGCGGTCTCGCTCTTCTTACGAGCGACGCCCCGAGCCCCGGTAAAGTCTCGAGAACGAGCCAAGCAGCTGTGCACGGATCTGTGCTAAGGATTGCCCCGTGGGGCACTGGCACGGCTCCATCGAAATCGAGAGCAAAAAGGAACGAAACTCAGACCGAAGCGGCGCGCGCACGGTCTCTCGGGGCTGAATTTTTAGGAGATGCGAGGTCCGGCCCTGCGGAACAGAAGAATTGCCCTGTGGGGCACTGGCCCCGGTTCCATCGATATACTCGGTAATATCGACATGGCTAGACCATGAGAGCGATACGAGGTGCACTCGTCTACATAGTAACCAATCCGTGAAAAAGAAGTTGCACACACGTGATCCCTGGATTCTTATGGGACATTGTATGCGGAGCTATTTTGGCTGCGCGGATAGTGGAGAGTCACCAGGCCACGCCCACTTCGGTGCAGACGACCGTGTTTGTCCACGTAACGAGCTGATGTAATACGACATGACGCGTTTTGCTCTATTCGCGCAAAGCGTGTAGCCGCTGCGGGCTGCTCGTTCGTGGAGGACGAACGCATGCCGCGAAGAAAGGGTTAAACGAATATCGAAATCGTGCCTGTAGAGTATGAAGAGCTTGTCGAGCTGTATCGACGTGCGTCGTTAAATTCGAATCCCGACGCAAGAGAATTCTTGAGCGAAGAGGGTCTGGAATGGTCTAGCCTCTACGGAAGGACGATCGAAGTGGTTAGGCGGATTCGTGTGTACAGGATCCATCCGTATCCGCGTGTACAGTGGGTTGGTTTCGGGTTACCGGTGGAAGCTAGGTGCTACGGTTACACAGGAAGGAAACACTAGCGGCTCCGGTCGGTTCTCTCTGTTCTCTCTCCGTCCTCGTGTGCTCGCCTGTCTCGGACCGTTGTCCTCCGTTGGTTGCGGTGACACAACGGAGCCGCACTTTGTGCACGTGGAGCACGTATCGCGGTAATGAGCGAGAAGGATGAGGAGGAGGTGTTGGCGGTGGTGGTGGTGGTGGTGGAGGAGGTCGAAGCGAGAAGGCACGAGTGAAAACTGGTCGGCAGGGAAGAGGAGCCAGCGACCGGAGAGGCAGCTGGAACCGATCGGCAGAATGCGGGCACAGCTCGTCGTCGCATTGCTCGCTGAGAAAGCTGAACAGGAGAGTAACAGTAAAAGTAAACTG
Organism: Lasioglossum malachurum; assembly: GCA_028455605.1. Lineage (NCBI taxonomy): Eukaryota > Metazoa > Arthropoda > Insecta > Hymenoptera > Halictidae > Lasioglossum > Lasioglossum malachurum. Next base: position 25,369,491 of record CM052318.1, on the reverse strand, counting down.
TACGAGCGCGTGTGCGCGTAGTCGGACTGTTTTGCGTGTTCAATCCGTCAGCGGGCCCAGGGCAAAAATTCGGGGGCCTAACGGAGAGGCTAACCAGACAGGCTTCGAAAAAAGGGATAATATTTGTACGTAGAAAAATCAGCACGTGAAGAGACAGCGAGCGAGGGAGAGATCCCGGACGGAAGCGAACTCAGACCGAGGTTTGGACAGGATCGAACTGGTCCGACAGGAAAGGAGTAGACGACAGAGGTTACGTGTCTCTGGTGATCGTCGCACGCCGGAAGTGGCTTCTCGACTGCTTCGGACCCAGCTGGACCGCACATGCCCGTACCGGTCGAAATCTTCCCCGTATTCCCAGCCGCGCACAGAAGATACGCCGCAGCGGCAGACTAATTTTAAAATCATCCGCGCTGAGCCTCCATCGGAGACCTTTTTTTCCCCACCCGGCACCGGTTTTTACCCCGGTGGGCGCGTGCGAGCGCGAATGGTCCCGTTGCGCTGCCGATAGCTGCCGCGTGCTCAGATAACGCTTAATAGCTACAGAGAAGCAAGGTTACTTACCGGATGAGTGGTGTGTCGTGTTGTCTGCGTCGTGATAAGCCTCCACTATTAGCGAGAAGGTGCCCTGGAAGCAGAAACAGAACCAGTCAGTACCCTGGGGACACACTTCTGCTCCCCAACTTCACTCCGACCCTCCCGATTCGACTATATTTATCGCAGGAGAACTTTTCATCCCCGGGGCCGAGGGTTAACCACCCTATCTTCGCGCGGCTTTGCCTCGAGCACCCTTCCAATCGTTTCCTTTTTACGGTTAACGGAGAGGAATAACTTTTATAATTGCCCGATCTTCATTTTTATGGAATTATTAAGCTCGCGTGCCGCTTCTCGGTTTATCAGCGACCACGGTGGATCATTTTGTTTTATCGCAAAATTGCTTAGTGAGCAACATTTGATCAAATCTGTAGCGCCGAAATCATTAAATTGTTTATTTACAGTGGATCATCAATCAAATCATTCTTTAATTTTTACGATCTAACCATTTTTGTTAGAAACTGATAAAATCCGCTGTCCGGCGATAAGAAAAGAATGAGTTACGATCTCATTTCGGCCGAGAATCCACAGTCTACTAATTAAAGTCCGTAATTCAACGAGGATACGATCTCAATCGCGTATCGACGGTCGAGGTGAACAGACTCTCACGATCGAGAACCGAATTTTACATTACACATTAAGGTGATCGAATGTTCCGGAACGGGTGGTGGGGCGATAGCAGGCGAACTTGTCCCGGTTTCGGCGCGAAAAACGCGGCAGCTGCGCGCGTGTGCCGTCGCGTATCGCAATTAACAATAAATTAAGCGTCCCGAGGCGGTGTGGCGCGTCACACGCGCGCGCACCTGCCTGCCGCGCGCATTAGAAGGGTGCCTGTCCCGGCGAAGCGTGCCTAAAAAGCCGGTAGAACGCGACCGGGTCACGTGTTGCGGAACAGATAATGCGGGAACCGAGTCGTTGCAACCCTCTCCCGATCGTCGTGCCCCGTTGCAATTGCTTTGCGACCAAAGACCACGAACCGGGGAGGGAAACCGACGGAAACGCACGCGCTGACTGCATAGCTTTCACCCTTGCAATGTCCCTTCGCCCATGTACGCGGCCCCACAAAATAGTTGCAGACCTTAATTTTTGTTCTATGCTTTAAATCGACAAATTGTGTTTCGTTTTGTCACATGGTATTTTGATGTTGATGATTTTGGTGATGTAATTTTTTGTTTTCTTCTGTCAAATGTCCGACTCTTCTTTAATTAACAGTATATAAATGAAGTGCATTAACCCTTTGCGCTCGAAGCTGTTTCAACCCCGAAATTGGTTTAAATACTAATTTTCTTTTTTATTGAGCCACTGGAACCACTTTAACGATTATACAGTAGGCTTACAGTTAGTGTACAATGACGGTCTTAATAATCGCCAGACATGAGGATTGCAGTCGTTTATAAAAACTGGAAGATATAGTCGCTGGCTTTAGCATTAGGTTTAGTTTAGTTATCTAAACCGAGTGTACAGTGCTCCTATACCAGCCCCCACGAAGAATTTAGCACTTCCGTTCTTGCAAATTTTGGCTTTTGTCCAGCGACCGTTTGACACACTGAGCCTCTCGCGGATCGGTTTTCGACATGGCGTAACGAGCGCGCGCGGCACGTGCTGCTCCGACAACACCGTGCGACACAACGGATGGATGGTTTAATCGCACGCGAAAATAAATAATCGATCGACGCTGCCCAACGCGACGGTTTAAATGGAATGCCGTCGTGCTCCCCGGAACGGGAAACCTGTTATACGCAAGCCGCGCGTTTAAACGATCCGCCATCGACGCACGCCTACGTGCCCGGTACAATTAAATCGCCGAACACGTGTGCATCGTATTGTTGTCCGTCAAATTGTCTGCTCGCATCTGATTCAGTTCGGTCTAGAGCGATGCGGTGTCCTTCGGAGGAGTTGCATTATATCTTTCGCAATTCAGAGTCGTTTAGAGACTGCAGTCGATTTAGCACGTTGCCTCTGCATCTATCCAGAAGATTGTACGGAGAACCGTGTAGAAACCCGGCGGATAGAACGGACGCAGACGTTTCCCGGTGTTCGAAGCAACAGGAGGCTCGCGAGGCTTGGCGCAGCGGTCGAAGGTGGTCGGAAAGCGGCGCGTTTTTCGCTTGGGAGTCATTCTACAGACGGATTGGCCAACAATGGGCGACGCATCGTCCTCGGGAATCGATTCGCCGCCACCTACACGCCGGGTTCTCCGAGGAAAAGGAAACTGTCGGCTCTCTCTCTCTCTCTCGGCTCGGCTCGGCTCGTTTCGCGGATCTGCGTGGAAATCGAGGCTGGTTGCTCAGTGGGCGTCGAATCGCTCGCGTGACCATAAATCCCGTGCCGATACCTCCCTATGGGCAAACGCCGGCTTGGACCGACTCAGCTCGGCTCGGCTCGGCTCGGCGCGGCGTAAGCCCACGCCGATTCCGCTCCGATCTCCGTTCCGGCGACGACAACACACGCGTCGGACATGCCGCGCGGCGTATTATTGTGTAATAAGTACGTGCCGTACACGCGGTGCCCGCGTACGTGTGCATGCAGTGATAATGCGACGTTTAATTATTAACGTCACACGCACCCAGACACACGCGCCTGCCGAGCCGAGCGTGTACCTGACTCTTGCGAGCAACTAAACAGACAGAGAAAGAAAGAAAGAGAGAGAGAGAGAGAGAGAGAGAGGAGCGGCTGGTATTACACACGACCTCGTTAGTCGTTGCCGCACCGTGAATAATAAATGTTTATATCCGGCCTCCCTGTCATCGTCGCCGTTCCTGTTCCCGTAAACGACCGCCACTGGGAACAATTCCATCGTTAAAAAAGACACGAACAACGCTAGGGCCGTTAGCGTGCTGCTCGCGTGAGAAATCCGTTTTTCGCCTGGCCTACGTGTGGTCAATCTTGTCTCTTCAGCGCCGCTTTTAACCCACTTTCCAGGGGATTAACGGCGATCATTCCGGCCGCGGAAATAATTGCTAATGGATTATGTCATCGGCTCGCGTGATAGACGCCGAGCCGCGCGGATAATTAAGCGCCGGGTCACCGGGCTTGCGAACAATACGCGGGTCACAAAACTTTCGTTTAGGAACGAATTCTGTGCTGTAACCTGCATAAAGTTTGCTCGAGAAAGTTTGAGTTTCTGTGAGCAGTGATGTGCTTCGAGGAGGTTCGCTATCTACGTTCACTGTCACTGTGTTTACCTAAAGATAAACCAAATGGTTGTCACTCTACCGTCTGATGTAATTCACGATATTCAAAGATTCCTGGACTTTCTTTTGATAAATTGTTGGAATATCGCGTAACGGAGGTACGTTTGGTAAAACGTTTCGGAAACGAACGCGTGCTTCGTACTGAAATTTAGCGAGTCTAAGTGGAACGAGAAACGGTGCGGCACCGATCATCTACCTGTTCTCCGGATCCTCGAGAGCGATCAAATATTTCTCGAGCGAATCCGCGTAGATCGTGGGGGCCAGCACGGTCCCCAGTGGTTCTCATGGGGGTCGGTGGGGTGAAAAAAGGAAGGTGAATTTTTCTGCGCGGCGGCGGAACCAGCCGGGCAATTTGTCTCGCCCGAGAACGAGAAAAGAGGACAGAGGAGCGAAGAGGAGAGGAGAAGGTAGGGTCGTCGTCGTCGTCGTCGTCGTCGTCGTCGCCAGGTATGTCACATGCGTGTACACGTTCGAAAGTTCCAGCGAGAATTCCGCGGTGTGTTCACCGGGTCCTGAGATTCCCCGAGATTCGCCGGGATGCGCGAGGCAGGGGGCCAAAAAAGGTGGACGGAGAGGAGGAGGAGGAGGAGGAGGGTCGAAAAACAAGGCAGAAAAACGGTCGGCCAGGAAGGTGTAAAAGGCTGAAAGGCTCGAGGAAACGGAGAAAGAGAGAATCGTTGACCGCCCTTTTCTCTCGCGGCAAGGACGAAACCGAGATCTGACGCAAGGAACGAGAGAGAAAGCGAGGGAGAGGGAAGGGATCGACCAGACCAAAGGACGAACAGGAAAGAGGGACGGTGGAGACGGAAATAAATCGTCGAGGAGACAAATGCCACCGTGATCGTCCGCTAATTTATTACGGGGATCGGAATTAAGCCGACAAAAAGCTGAAAAAGCTCCGCGTAGGCATCCGGAGAACAATGTGTTGGGTGTGTTCGGTGGCCGGTTAGAGAACAATTCTCTCTCTCTCTCTCTCCCTCTCTGGAGACGCATAAAGAAGGAGTAGGAAGAGCGGGAACGGCGAGGGAGGGGGCGGAACACAGCGTTGTCTGAATGAAGAAAGAAAGAGGACCGGTGTGTTGCGCTTCGAACACACCGGGAAAAGGAGGAAGGTGGATGATGAACGGAGAAAAAAAGCCAGCGATAAGGTAACGAGAGTGAGCGGGAGAGAGAGGAGGAAGGCCCTGGCGAGCCAGAGAGTGAGAGAGAGACAGAAAGAAAGAGAGAGTGGAGGAGGAATCTGGCGAACGAAAAGACGAAGAGAACTACATCGGACCCGAGGTAAAGACAGACGAAGATGGAACGGACGGAGCGATCGCGGGAGAGAGAGAGAGAGACCGTGCCGCGGGAGAGAGAGGGAGACGGAGAGAGGCTCGTTCACTCGGGAGTCGGTTCCCACGGCTGCGCAGCATACCTCCACCTTCTCTCTCCGCTCTCCTCTCTCGCTCCTCTCGCCGAGCGTCTTTGTCCCGCTCGTGCTCCTCTCTAGACCGTCTCCGTTCCACCGTGTGCAGCGTGTGCAGTGGTTCACGGCGATTCTCTCTTTTCCACCGGTTTCGCGAGCACTTCTTCCTCGGGAACACAGACGCAGACTATCCTCCAGCCGCCGCCGATTCCTTCTCTATTTCTCACTCCCGGCCCGCTTCCCCCGCGTCTAATCCCCTTTCTTGAAACGCGCCCGAGTCCGCGCGCTCGCGAGAGCGCACCCAGGTATTAATCATCGAGGAAAACGGTCGCGAATAACGAGAGGAGACGATGGAACAGGTAGCCGACGACGCCGCCGCCGCCGCCGACTCAGACCGATGATTCGCCGTGATTTAGAGCCGGTGATTCATCGGGGAAAAGGAGCCGGAAGTAGGGGAACAGAGTCCTGGGAAAACTGTGGCGCATTCGAAGACTCGAGGACCGGTTACCATCGAGTCCGTGTCGCCGCGACGGGCAGATCGTATTTATTGTCGAATCGAAATTGTTGCTATCTCTCTGGGAACCTCTATCGGGTGGGAGAACCAGTCCTGGACCTCGGCGCCCCCGGTTTTCCCATATGGCGGCTGCCGGATTCCGATTAGAACCGATCGCGATACATATTAAAGGATCCTAGAGACTCGAGTATTTTAAACGTCCGGACGCTTCGTCTGAGCTTTCATGCATTTATAACGAAAACGAGCAGATCTAATTGCCAAATCGGGCACAAACTTTTGCGCCGACTTGCTAGAAAAATAGTAAGGCTCGCGCCACACGTATCCAAGATGGCGGCCCTCCTCTCCTCGCGCCCGCGTCGAGACGACGTGGCTTCGAGCGAGCAATTACGGGGTTATCGGTTGAATAACGATTATGAAAAAAGGGAGGAGCGAATGACGTTGAACGAACACCACCCGAGCAAACTCGGTCGCATCTCCTAGCGATGCTATTTTTATCCATTCACGCTTTAATGTCTCCCGCTCGCAGACGAGCGCGGTCTCGCTCTTGCTCGGGCAGCGTGGCATTTCCGCATGGAGAAATTTTCGTGGCCTCCATTCCGCGTCGAAAGGAGGAAGAGGAAACCGAGGATAACGAGCGACGACACCGTCCTCGCGGAAGGTGCATTGACACAACGCCTGTGCCGGCGAAATTGGCGTACAACCGAGTTCCTCCCGGAGAACAATTTTCTCCTAGCAACGAACGAACGATCGATCGATCGACGGGAACGCGGGAAGCAAGAAACAACGGGAAAATTTGTCTCGGGGACAGGAAATTCGATCCGTTTTCGAATGGAAACGAGCATAGGCTCGTCGAATAGGCAGCGATCGCGTTTAATCGCGACTCGTTACACCGAATTATTACACCAACCGAATAATTTGATTCGTTCCTTTCCTCGTTTCCAGTAATGCGAACAAAAGTCACGCTTTCACAACCCCTCCTCGACTCCGCTCGCGATCGCGCTTCTTTCATTAATGGACACGAACCGATATTCGCTACCGTGCCCCTCGCGTTCCCTCCCGAGTTTCTATTTCGAGATATCTTGCTTGATTATGCAGGATTATTCCACCGTCGAATCGACTCGAATCGTATCGTATCGAATTGCGACCGCTCGACGGACACTCGGCGCACCACGGTCGCCGGTCTATCGCGGGACGCGATCTCCCGGAGGTAAAAGAAGTCCCTGGCGCAAAAAGTGAAACGTGCTGGAACAGAAACCGAGATACCGATCGCGGATCCACCGTAATAACTCCAGGCCCGATGAAAAAGTCCGCGAAACGAGCGCGTCGGAAAACTCGACTTTTACCAACCCGACTCTCGGAAAACCTTTCGCCCCGCGCGCTCATTTCTGTTCTACAAGTCTATTCAGTACACTCGTTCTCTTCGGTATGTCGACGACGTTACGCGCAAGCATAAATATACCCAAGCATAATCGCACTTAATTGCACTGAGTCTTTTCTCGACAGAAATAAATATTTTCCGTATGAATTGCGAGAAATAGTGATTTGCAGAAAGTTGAGATATATTCGTCGATGTTAATTCCCGTATGTTTTTCCTATTTTACCACGTTTTTATTAGCTCGCTTTCTTGTCTGTCTGTTCGGTACGAATTTTGTAATTGATTCTAAACTAACTCCCCGATAAGCTAGAGATTTGAAATTTTAAACATAGCTCAGTACTGGATGAAATTGCAATATTTTTAAAAAAATGTTTAAAAACCCTATGTTAAATTGCAGTTGCATATAAAATTGAATTGATAAATCGATTGATTATATTGAATAAAAATTGTTTCGTATGATTACCGCACGGTAGTTTTGATTGGCAATGTCGTCGTCATGTGCAAAGGGTTAATTTGCTGTTGCGGTTCGAGGTTCGGTGATCGCCGAGTGCAGCAGATAAAAACCCGGAATCGGTGATTGCAGCGTTAACGAGCTTCGTCAGCAGGTAAATCAGCTGATGGCCGATGACCACGTGTCGGTTCCCGGTGGGGCAGTGACCAGGGGACCGTTTTACGCGTATCTCGCGGCGAACGATGCAAGAGACAGGTCCCTCGGTCCTCTCTTCCTCTCTCTCTCTCGCGCTCTCTCGCTCTCTTTTTCACCGGGTGGCATTATTCGCGCGCACGAACGCAAAAAGATGCCCGGCGGGTACCTGTGCCACAGAGCCATTCTCCGCGCCATTATTACGCAGCCTCTTGTTTCGCTCTCTTCGCTCGGTCTCCTCTGCCCCTGGGGCCCCTGGCGTAACAGGAGCCCAAGTGCCATACACGGTGCCTCCGATATTCGCGTTACGATCCACAGCTGATCCGAAAACTAGGCCGAAACACCGGCGAATCACGCTTTGTTCGCGCCAGGCTGCGTTTTCGAATTATACAAGCTTGTGTGTACAGAGTAAGCACAGAAAGTGCTTTCAGAAGAACTTTTAGCTAGCGAAAATTATTTTAAAAAGGTAGAAGGTTCTTATCATTATTTTGCAACAAGATCTATGTACCAGTCTTTGGTTAAAATATCTCTATAACGGAAAGTTGAGCAAAAATGGCGGCGCAGAACTAGTTTCTCTGAGAAGATAAGGAAAGATCAGCAAAAGTTCGGCGTTTTCGGCTCGGTTTTCCCGACGGAATCGTGCAGCAGGAGACAGCGGATACACGGAACACCGGGACACCCTGTACACCGCGTCTTCCTCCTGTTTTACGAGCAAACCGGTACACCGTCGTCCCGATGGCTCTTAGTAGCTATTTGTAGATAAGTTACCGGGCGGGTTTGTAATCGTTATACGCTCGCACCCGCGGAACGCTCTAATTGGTTATCCCGCTAATTAGATTTTGACGGTTAATTAGCCGGCTTTCCCACGATTCGGAACAATAACACGGGGAAGGAGGAGTCGGCAGGCGCCACCCCGTGTTTCCTTGGGCGAACGCGATGGGATCGGAAACGGTGTACATCATCGCGAGCGAATGGATCGCTGATTGGTTCGCGCTGCCGAGAACGAGAACGATAACGATACCGTGGAATACGCTTATATGCGAACCGTTGCGTTCCGAGCTCGTCCAATTTCCGACGCCTGCTGACCCGCGATAACGCGACAATTTATGCGTTCCGTGACAAACGCTAATGAACGCGGCGAATGCGAGGGTCCGTGCAATTTCAATTAGCCGAACTATTTTATTCGACTGGAACTCGAAGCTTTTTTCGTATAAACAAAGTCTGGCCCCTCTGTCTACTGCGAAACCTCCTAGCCTAGGCTACGTAGGAGCAAGAGACAACAGAAAGCGACCTGAACCGACCCCGCAACAGTCTCAAAAATACCATACTGAAAGTACTATAATATCGAGTCACACTCGTGACGAGGACCTCCGAACAGAACCTGCTAAATATGTGTACGTAATTAAGTCCCTTTGAATTGAAATGAAATTCCATCTGATTGTATCCAATATGTAGCCACTGGAGAACACGGGGACAATAAAAATATTTCTTTTGTTCCCCCGATGAATTGTAATCGTCAAAGAAGTTTTCCGACTGATCGAATTGGTTTAGAGGATCGGATCGAACGGAATAATTAAAGAATTCCTTTCTTCGTTATCCTTCCTGTCCCCAGCGCGTATCGGTCCACAAAGAGGCGGATAAGGTACCCGTGGTGGATTGTATCGTGGGTACCGGACGAGACAACACGTCGGAGCAGCGACGAGCGAAAGAAAGAAAGTACACGGTGTGGAGAGAGAAAGAGAGAGAGGCGGATGATAGAGAGGGAAGACGGAATGAAAGGCGAGTCGGAGCGAGACGGAAGGGGATATAAAGGTAGCACACACACGAGGCGGAGCGAGATGGAGAGCTAAATAGAGAGAGAGAGAGAGAGAGAGAGAGAGACGCGAGGGGAAAAGGTGGGGCCCGAAAAGAGACGGAGGATCGTGGTCCCACGGCCGAAAAGGCTGCGTGATTCGCGTCCCAGACGAAGGAACTAGCGGAGAAGGGCGTCGGATGAATGGCTGACTCGTACGCCGCGAAACGACGCGAAACGTTTAGCATAAATTACGTCTCGCATAGAGGACCGACTGGGACTCTCGCCGACCGACCGCGCGACTGAAATTCTCCAACTCCGGAAAATCCGTCCCCGTTTCTTTCCACGCCGAATTGATTCCCAGAAATTCTGTATCGCGTCGAGACTGTACTCTCGATCGCCAGCCCGGTGATAAACTGTCACGAGATCAAACGGACGAGATTCTACGTAGCGTAGGTGGACTCGGCCGGGGCCAGATGTTACAGATTTCGGGCCGAGTGTATATCTTTAGAACCACCCGCGATATCGACCTCCTTCCCTCGCTCAGCGCTCGCTTCCTCTATTCCCGGGCTCTCGTCAACCACGCGCCACCCTTTCTCATCTAGCTCCCATAACACGTCTCCTCGATCTGTCAACGACTCTCGGAGTCTATTCGCCCGCGCACTACATTAGACCGCGGATCTCCGAAAGAAAAGTCGTCCCAAAGAGATTGGGAGCTAGTATATTTCTCTCCCTCTTTCCTGACTTCTGACTTATATTAAATGTTGAAGCAGAATCAGTTGCTAATTGAAGTCCTATAAAATTTGGAAAGCCTGGCATAGGCCCTTCTTCCACGGACACCCATTAAAATACCCTTAAACCAGCTTTTAATTGTGAAAATCAAATCCAAGTTTCCTACGATTTTTACGCCACAGACGCGGAAATGAATATTGGTAAAAAATTGTATCAATGAGTTTATAAAAATAGCCAGAAAGCCAGCCGTGCCAATATTTTCGACGGGACAGTTTGTTTCGGAACCGAGGATTGCGCGGAAAATCTTGCGGAACGGAGAGGCCGGGATGGACACACAGTGGGCTTACTGTCGCGAGTCGTGCTGTTTTAATAAGTCGAGCACGGCAGCCTGGCAGAGCGGTAACGTGAAGCAATTAACTCTCTCGGCGAGTAGAGGCTCCCGATCTTGATGCGAGCAGACGAAGGTTACGATTACGTATCAAGCACGGCTCCTCTGTCTTTTCCAGCCTCTTAATTAACGGCAGACACGCGCGTCCCCCCCGAACGAACACGCTTTTGCGCAATCGAAGCTTCTCTCTCTGTCTCTCTCTATCTCTCTCCCTTTTCCTCTAGTGGAGAGAGATTCGGCGACTCTCCTCCGTCTCTCCGTTTATCTCGCGATCAGAAAGCGGCCGGTAATTAACGGTCGGAATGCCTGTCGAACGAAGGGCGGAGCTGGGTCGCGGGCGACCCGTAGATTCCAGCGTTTTCTATCTGGGAACTTCTGCATTTCTGTGTCGATTTCTGGTATATCGGAGGAGGAAGAAGAAAGACGACGCGGTAGTTCGCGATTCTTCGAGCGGTTCGCAGGGCTGAAACGCTCCCCCCTCCCCTAACTGTTATTAATGGTACATTGTTGCTTTCGCTCCTGTGTGCGCCGCGATAATCACTGTAATTAACGCGTTTCCGGCAACGTCGAACCGCGAACGGTGCGTTCCGACTTTGAACGACCCGCGTGGGAGATCTTTCGCCGGTGTTCAGACCGAGGAAACCCGGCGGATACACCTCTGCTTTGCTCCTCTTCGCCGCGAATCGATCAGAAAAATCTGACGAACCCGTAACGTTTCACCAGCGTTCTCAGGGAAATTCTTTCTAAATGACTTTTTTCGAATCACAAGGTTCCTATTAATTTCCGGTCGGCGACGAATTTCTCCGGTTAATTTTTAAGTAGCATTTCAGTCACGAGCCGACGATTGCTCGGGGACGGGAACCTATTAATTTCCGGTCGGTGAAGCGTTAATGGAGATTTTCGACCACCGAGCGGCTCGGGTTTTTCGCCCGGCGCGGCGGAAGCTCATTCTCACGCACCGGCGCAACGAAAATAAATCCGGCACTCCGAATAGCGATTACACGTTACGACGCCGGCCGCCGCCGCCGCCGCCTATTGCTTTTCGCCGACGCGGTGGAGAGAGGAGCGGAGAGGAGAGGAGAGAGAGAGAGAGAGAACAGGCGTCGCAGCATAGACGGAGGACTACCGTGCCGGATTCAAAGGTTACCTCTCCTCCGCGCGCGCAGGATTCCGACCAGCCTCTCTTCCGAGAACACGACTTCTTTTTCCTCTCGTCTTTTTCCCTCCTCTACCCTTCCACGCCAGCCTCTTCGTCCGAAACCGGTCGACTCCAGATACTATTAGGTTGTTACATACGAAATGTCCGATTTTCAACAGTCGCATTAACAGTCGTGAAATAGAAAATACTTTCCGATTCAACCCTTAACACGCCCGACCTCGCGTCTGCGAGGGTCTGTAGAATGGTATAAAAATTGATGCGACTACCGTATTGTATGCAGAACCGAACAAACATGCATCAAGTAGCCGAAGTGGATGCAACTCGTGGGAGTCTTGCAATAAACACACGACTATCGTCGGTGTCCGCGGCCGTTTATTTTGAAGAGAAAGAACACGTCGGAGTTGATCTTTAGCGCGGTTCACCGAATCCCCAACATGGCCGCCGTTGGTCTCGCGTTGCTACCATACATTTCTATCCCGGATAAATGTCATTTCGTCTCTGAAAAAATTCGTGAATACATCTCGAGTCTTCCGGCGAATTGACTCTGGGGAAATCGTGGACTGTGGGGGAAGAGTCTAGGGGAAAAATGCTCGGCCAGGGGTGTGGGAACGCGACGGAGACCGGCGAGCATATAAGAGTCGGCGTTTTCGAGAAGAGACGGGTAAACCGGTCGCAGAGGTGGCGCGAGGGGCGCCATATGGGTTAGTAAATTTAACTCTGCCCGCGAGAGAGCTCCGAAGACGAGCAGGGCGGAGAGGGGGAGAGAGAGAGAAAGAGAGAGAGAGAGGGAAAGGAACAGAGAGAGATTACGAGGGAAGTGTAGAAGCACAAAAGGCCTAGCCATCTGCCAGTGGCCCTGCAGTGCGTCTCATAGGCAGAAGTGCGCGAACGGCGACGAGAGAACTGACGTACACCAGGGATGGTGAGCAAACATTGGCGTAGACGCGCCGCGCCGCTGCTAATGGGGCATCAACGCCGAATGCGTCTCCGATGCGATTTCACGTCGAGTCATTTCACTGGCGAAGCTCCATCGATATTTTTTCTATTTCGAATGAATTGCTTTAACGATTCCAAAAATGTTCGATCTAAAATCATGTATGTATGTACCCGGTTCGAATTCGAAGAAGACTTTCCCGCCGCTGTCACGAATTCGTCTCGAGGATTGCGAAAATACATATACAGCTGCGTTCGACACGCGCAAAAAAGCGAGCATTTCGTCGCCATTAAGACACCAAACGAGAGCCAATGTTCGCGCGATCAACAATTTGTACACCGGTGAAAAAATTGTCGGATCTCACCACTGCTGGAGAACGATCGAAAGCAAGCGAACGATAGCAAGAGGGAGAGACAAGTGCCATCGTCCCTCTCTCTCTCTCTCTCTTTCTCTCTTGTTCGTCGGGCTCTGGCACCATCTGCCATTCGGTCGGCGATCCTCGTCGCACCCGGGAAGTGCATGCACGCGTGCAGCGTGCCACGAAGTGCTCGTTTTTAATGCGATCGACCTGCCTCGTGTGCAGCCTTCCTTTGGCCACCGCGAGAAAGTAGGAAGACCACGGAGCTGCATTTCGTTCGCGCGATTTCCCTTTTTTTTTTAATCTTACCGACACCCCCCTTCTTCCTTGGTCGTAATGGTCGTTTCGGAAAATTCGTACAAACGCCGGTGCGACTTTAAATAAATAATTTAATTAACAACATATGTTCCCGCGCGGGGAATGTGTGCTTTTCACCGAGGATTTGAGGAACGTTCATAGCAACTGCCGAGTAATTGAAAAACGGCTTCCCGACGACCCGTATCTTCGAGACGACTTCCTCCGCCGCGGATAACGACCGAGCGAAAATTGGCCGTTAAAAAGACGCGTACCTAATCGGTCAATTTTCTTTTCTATCGTTCGTTATCGATCGCGACGGAAACCGGGGATCCTTTACGAGGCTCCGAACAAATTAAAGCGGCCTGGCGGTTGCACGCTAGGTTCTCGCCGCTGTCTCCAGGGACGGTGAGTCAACTTGCGATTTACCTTCCGGTTGGAACGGCGAGCGCTAAACCCTTCGACCACCTGCGGTCCCAAATTCTCTGGTCTGCAGTCGTTTACAGATCCTTGAAAACGTATTTACGATATCTCGTAATCGAATCCCGCGGCGAGACGTTTTTATCTTAAAATCGGCGGAAAAGAGAAGCGCCGTCTAATTCCCGGTTATTAGAGGCGGCGTAATAGGCGTGTTCCGTTTAGTCGACGGGAAAGTGTCTTCGCTAAACAATCCGATCGACGTGAGAACGGATCGCGCGCGCGATTCGATGTTTTTCCGCGGTTTGTTACACGTAACCGCGTCGAGTTCCGTTTTCCGTAGCACGCGATCGCTTATGCTAATCGTCTCCGGATCGAGAAAACCAGCGATAAAAAAAAAAAAAGAGAAACGAGAGGCGCGCGCTAGCGAGCGCTGCTCCGTTATCCTCGATCGCGATCAGCGTTGACGACGTTTTTCTTCTTTTTTCTTCTCGTACAGTCTCGTAAATCCGCGTCGGTGACAATGTTCAATCGACGTGTAATCTATTTTCCCAGGAATAGATGACGAGACGCGTGTCCTTCGGGCCATCGGAAACGGTACCGAAATGGCGCAGTGGTTACGCAATCGCGGAAATCGAGAGCTCGATCCCCTTCTCGTCGTGCCGAGAGATCGAACCGGTTTGTTTCCGTTTAGCAGAAGCGTGGGATTCGCGCGGGGAACATCCGGCGGCACACGGTCTATTTGCGAAACGTTTATTATAGGATGACACTTACCGGCCACGTGAACTCGAACGGAAATCTGATGGGGTTGGTGAAGCTCGGCATGGCGACGTTGGGGCTCAGGTTAACGATGTTCTCGCCGAGGACCGGTGTGACCACGTCACCGTACGTGCACGGCGTCGTCGTGTCGATCTTCACCTGATACTGCTTCAGGCATACCCTGAACCTGGTTTTGCAAACGCCCGAGCACTCGCCGGTCTTGGACGTGCTGCCCGAGCAGCACTTGCCCAGACTGTCCTTCCCGTACTCGTTCACGAACGACTTCAGCCTCAGCTCGAACACCCCCGAGGCGTTTACCTGGAAAACATCGAGCTCGCATCAGTCTTTCGAAATCAATACACACGGTTCAGTCCTCCTCCTCTCCTCCATTCTAGGCAGAGAAGAACAGCCAATACATCACATTTTCGCTGGCTTGCATAGCAACTTCGAGGAGAGGAAGCGATCTTATTATAGCTGAAAATGAAGCAACGTTAGAATTCTGCCCGCGAGAAAAGCAATTCGACTCGGCTGCAACCGACTCCAGAATCGAGAGCAGTTTCGGTAGCAGTCGCACGACGTTTAAGGTCCACAATGCGTTCTTGTCGGTAGCCGCGATCTCCCCGGTGTAGCTAAACAACGAAGCCATTCATCGCGATGCGGTTCGCACAGTCCTCCATCCGAACGGATAGACGGCCAGCAGCACACCTGACTGCGTCTCTCCGAGCGACCCCCCAAGGTATCGGCGTCTAGACACAGTTGGCGCGCGTCTCAGCTCGTGGCAACACATGGCAACTTTCGACAACTGTGTTTACTTGTTTCCCCGAAACGGCCCAACGAGCAGCGAAAAGCAGGCCCCCGATCGTGACAAACTCGGAGACGGATCCTCCGGCTTTGGGGGTCGCCTCGTGCCCAGGAAGGAGGGGCCAGGGGGGAGGCACCGCGCGCCAACCCGACAGCACGTGTGTAACCGAGTTTTTGCGCACGCGTGTCTCCCAGTAGGAGCACCGAGATATCTGCGCGAGTGACCCGGCAAAAAACGCTTTTTCTTTTTCGTTCGCTGTCTTTTATCTCCTCCCCCAACCGACCTCCCTCTCCCTCCGCGCTCCGTTTGCTCGGCCAGACGAAACGCGAGCGAAAAAAGGGTTGGGGCAGCGAAGGCGCAGATGGACATCTCGCCACGCGCGCCGCCAACGATCATGTGGAACACGAAGGGCGTCTCCCGAGGCGTGAAAAACGAAACCAGTCGTAAACGTATTAACGACGCTGCCGCCCGAGAGCCGCCTCCTGCCGGTCACCGGGTCGAACCCGACCCCTTCGAACCGCTTATCGAAAGTTCGATTATTCTTCTCGGGGTGCGAGTAGTACGGAGCGGCGCTTTCGATGTGGACACTTCCACTACAAAAGTATACGTTCTATTTGGACGCTCTCTTCGATAATTATCGCAGTTCTAATAACTCGGACCCTAAGGGATTCGGAAGGTGTCTCGAGCAAGAGACCTCGAAGATTCCCGTCCACGATGCCGATCCAAGCTGGGAACGTAACTCGACCGAGGGACGAATACTTTGTAATCGAGATGCAGACCCGAGACAGCGCAGAAAACAATTTTGCGCGTTTCGGGCCTTTTGTAAGATATTATATATTTTCAAGTACGTATCCATTGTTGTCGTAAATGCATAAAGTAAAAACTATCGAATTTCTCATACAATTAATTCAGGACGACTAGATGAAATCAATCAATGGGTCTGCGAGAAGAACATTGCGAGAAATATGTTAAAAAATTGTATAAATCGTGCAGTTACAGAAAGTGCCAATTGTTGCAGGATCGACAGGTTACATGATCGAGAACTAGACAAAGTCGATCGAAGCCGACGAAGAAACGAATGCACAAGGGTCGAAACGAGACACGTCTGTCCGGTGATCGATTTAACCCGGAAGAATGTCGGGGAAGACACGGAGCGGAGATCTGGGATCGATCCCTTCAAAAGTCGTCCGAGAAGAAAGAGGTGTCTCTCGGACAGGTAAAATACGAGGATCACCGGACAGATCGAGATCGACGAGTTCTCGCATCGGGGATTTTTCGAGGCGTCGTCGTCCCGGCGGCGACGGGTGATCCGAGGGGAGGCCGTTTTTCTTCGGCGACAGTATCCAGTGTAAACAGAGCCGTTGCGTCAATATTTCTCGGCTCCTACCCTCGTCGTCGGGCCGCTCGCTACGGCCAACAGTTCTTGACCACCGTGGACAATGGCCTGCGGGTACGCGCACGCACCTACACGCCCGTTCGCCGACGCACACGCACGCACAAAACGAGAGGAGGAGAGAGAGAGAAAGAGAAAGAGAGGCACGCAGCCGGCAGCAGACAAGCGAGCCTTCCCACGAGACATTGTATAGCCGAGCAAAACTATACATATATCGTGTCTCACGTGAACGAGAGGAGCGCACTAACCTTACTATCGAGCCTGCGATCGGATCGTTTTACGATCTCGCCGGTCGACTCGGTCCTCGCGTCCATTACACCCCCTGGAACCCGCAATGTTCGACGCGCGACTGTGTAACACCCCTGCGACCAACCAATTTCCCTACGAAAATATGTATGTACCAGGAAAATTCGCTGGAACTACTATGCACTACTATGAACTGCTTTTTTAATCCTGGGCAACTAAGCTGTCCTGCTTCTGCATTTATTAACACATTATTCACTGGACGACCACAAAATTTGAGAAGAAGCCGGTAATATTTCACATTTCACAGCGAACCTGTCACCGCAGAAATTTATTTTTCAGTCTGGAGAAATACGTCAGCCAAGGTGAGATTGTGTAAACCTATCGAACCTGCTACGCGAGTCCACAGTGGAATGTACTTGTGGAACACTGCTCTATCAAAATCGGAAGCCCCGCCTACTCCACATAGAAAGAAGATGAACAATCTTTTCTTCTCTGATAACGTTCGTCTTGAAAGGTCACCCTGGCGCGGACATACCCGAAGATTGCCCCCTGGGGTACCGCCGTCCTGGCCCCTTCGAAATCAGGGGCAACGTAGCCACGCCTATCAAACCTCTTCTTACGCAGAAGAACGACACGCGACCAGGTGGCTATTCATTTGCCAGAATCTAGTTACAGATTCGTCATCTGGAAGAATCCGAGGAACAAATTTTTCTCGAGTTACATGCGAACTCGAAATTAGACCTGGCCGATTCGAGAGCCTTTCTTTTCCGCGCGTTCAATGGACGGCCGATCGTTTCGCAAAGCAAACATGGCGGCGCTTTACGAGCGGCATCGAAAAATACACAAAGGGAGAACGCGCGAGGAGGCTTCCGCGGGTCGAATCGAAAAATATTCTCATTGCGTCTCGTGAAACCCGGCTCGTACACCGCAACTGAGTAAGAGAGAGAAAGAGAAAAAGAAAGAGAGGCTGTTGCGCGCGCGTGCTCGCCGCTCGATGAGGAATTCTCATTTTTGGCGCGCTAGAACGCTATTCTCGGAACGGGAATGGCCGCCGCCGACTATTTACGGATACAACAACCGACGTTATTTCGTCACAAAACAATTTCCAGAGGCACCCTTTGAGACGCCGTCTTCCTAGCTCTTCCCTCTCCCTTTCTATCTCTCTTTCTCGATGCATCGAGAGTCGATAGCAGAGAAAGAGAGATACACAGAAGGCTATTAAGGGAAATGCGGGTGACTTCTTATTACGAGTCTGTGTACCAAGACCTTAACCCCTTGCCGTGCTATTTTCTCCGTTGTTACGGTAATTAGAGCCTCTTTGTCTTTATCACTCTTTCAACACCAAAAGTGAGAGACAACATTCAGATTTACAAATAACGATTAAGATCTGCAAAATAGGAGAAGAATTTATTTCATGGGTTTTTTCAGGATGCTGGAAGAAACCCTTGACACTCGAAACAATTTTTATTCCAAATTCAAGACGTTTCCTCTAACTTGGGACATTTCCATTCTATGAGATCTTTTTTAGGTAATCTTTATGTGTACTGTGTATAGTATTTACGTAATCTTTTTTTCTGGTACAACACATGTTGTTTGAATTGAATAGTACAAAAATTGTTTCGATAATCGCGTGGCAATTTTCACCGGGAATCTTCTTTCGAGTGCAAAGTAGATCTTCGATCTCTAGACTGACTCGTTATCGTACGGGAAAGGGTTAATATCTGAGACAAATTGAAGGCGGACGGTATCGTCTGCCGAGCACCCAACGAGAGGAGACAAAGAGCCACCGATCCGCCGATTTCGTAGGGTATCTCTCGAAGGTCGAGGAGAACGGTGCAGAAGACAACGCGAGAGTAAGAGACAGCGAAAGAAAGAAAGAAAGAAAGAAAGAGAGAGAGAGAGAGAGAGAGCGAGAAAAGTCGTGGAACGAGGCGCACGCTAGACACTTCTAAAAGAGTGGATCCAGATTTAGAGTTGTTGTACGCCGAATACTGTTGCCTTTTCTCCTGTTTCGCCGGATGGCTCGAGTCTGTGGCCGGGTTCGTGTGCGTCTGATGTTCTTTCTCTCTGTCTGGAGAAAAAGAAGGAGAAAGAGAGACGGCCGAGAGGGAGGAGAACCACGGGAGGGAAAAAACATCTCTCCCAGGAAGAATACAGTTGAGCAGCCGCGGGGTGGCTAGGGGAAAAAAGGAACGAAACTGTACTAGCGGGACACGCGATCCTCTGGTTCGGGATTCGGTTTTGGTGGAATCGTTCTCGAATCGGCTAGAGGATCCGCGGCGGCTGCTCCACCGATATAGGTTGGATAAATATAAGCCGCGATCGCACTTACGCAAGTGCTCAATTAGACGAGGGACGGGAGAACGTCGGGAGAGAAGAAGAAGTAGAAGAGGAAGAAAGAAGAAGAAGAAGAAGAAGTGAGAGAGCGAGACGGTCGGTAAATATGTAGACCGAGGGATTCTATTCTGAACGAACCAATCGACGCGTCGTCGTTTTTATCCGTAAATACCAACAGAGCTTACGGTGAGGCGACCGGTTTGACAGACGGGAACGTCTTGGAATCCGAACCAAAACATCGCGCCATTCATCGGCAGCCGGCGAAGGTCGGGCCCGCACAGCGCCAGTCGAGTTGACAAACGTATCCGTCGGGTTTGACAACATCGCCAGCGATACCGTCGATCCGTTCACAAAATAATCCTTTCGGTGTGTGTCGGTGGCCCGACGACGAGCACCACGCGTTTCTCGTCCCGGTCGCCGCGCCGCCCGTTCCTCGATATCGCGCTCATTTGTCGCACTCCTCTCGCCGAAGACCCTCGGTTAAGCCGCCATCGGACGGGGGAAAAAAGTACGGACTCCACCCCAGAACCGCCCGATAAGTGGAAAATTGTAGGCGCCGCGCCGCGAGAAGAAAATTACGAACCTGCCGATGCCCGGCCTGTTCGTATCCGTTAAATCTGTCCTTCGGTTCGTTTCCGGGGGACGGGGTGCACACGGCGAGATGTTGTATCGAGGTGCGAACGAGAAGATGATGCGCCCGAAAGAAACGCGGCCGAAAATACACCGAAATATTTCCGACCTCTCGAATTCGAACGCTCGAGCACTCGAACCTACACAGCTGGACAGCTACTACGAGTACGAAGATGCAGACCAGTCTCTCGAGAAACGAACTAGAGCGAACTACAGCACAATTCGAGACGGCTACACTTTTACTCTGATTACATAGCACCCTGCCGCTCGCTTAGGATCTATGATACGCTTTATGAAAATGTTCATAAATAGACTGCGGATCTTTACGCAAAATAAAAATGTTCTACGTCGCTTGCAAGCTACTGTAACAAAATAAAAAAAAGTAGCAGGGCAAAAGTGATGTATCCATCCACACCGTTCAACGCTTTCAATGTTTCTACCGTTCAAAGTTCTAACCGCGTAAATGCATCAAATCCGCCGACTAATTCGTGAAGCTTCGAGCGAATGTAAAAGAAATTAGCTGACAGACAATGTAGACAGCAGGTGTGTCTTCAGGGTTGTTGTATTCGGCGAGATTAAGAAAAGAACGACACTTACCGTTCGGGGTGTCGGCAGCAGCACGACGGCGACCGTCCACACGAGCATCGTGGTCCACATGTTTGGTGGTTGATCGGGTTCGGATGTTTACACGCCGCCGGTGCTTCGTCGACGGCGGCTTCGTGTGGACCGTGGTGCCCCGGTGTGTGTGCTCGTCGGCGTTACCTCCTCGCTTGGATTTCGCGAGGCTGCATAGCCCACCGTGAACCGCCGTGTACGAGGTGTAACACACGCACCGTCGTGCACCTCTTTGCTTCTCTCTCTATCTCTACCTCTAGCTCTCGATGTCTCTCCGACTCGGGCTACGGTGCAACGTGTTAGCGGCGGAGAGCGGCAGGTACAACAAGGTAATCCTCCGTGTAAGCGTGGGCAAAACTACTCGTTGACCGGCCCGGCGATTGATCTTTCACGCGAGAGAATCAAAACCGAACCAGTAGAAACCAGAGACAGACAGACACGCGAAGAAACCGAAAATCGGCGAAGCAAACGATGCAAAAAGAACAAGAAATAAATAAATACAAACAACGAGATACGAACTCGCGTCACACTTCTCTGTTCTATATATACATATACATATATATATATATATGTCGCACTGCAATACAATAATACACTCGGGTACGTAGTATATCCGTAAAATTTTTCACGTACGGCGCCGCGAGCTGGTATACAAATACAAATATATATGTATATATATATACATATTATATCACGCGCGAAATCACTGAACACTGGCTGTGACACACTTTATTCCATTTATCCGTGGGACGCCGAGAGTCGTCGAACAGCTTCGTCCAGGGTGTAATATCGGATGGTAATGCAGTCGTGCGTAGGTTAATTAGGCGAACAGACACTTTCGGCGAGCGACGGCCCCCCTGGTTCGTCGCTGTAAGCGCGCCGGATAGTACCTCGGATAGTTTTGCTAATACTCGGACGCACCGTGTGTATATACGTTGCTCTCTATCTCGCTTTCTTTCTATCTCTCGGATGATGAGGATGATGTTCGTCGCTCTGTAATCCGCGGGTCCTCTCTAATATAGTATCTCGGTGGTACTACGCCCGCGTGGAGCGTTGTTTCGCGTCGCACGATCCGCCACGAGCATAATTCTCAGCCGGCTTTCAGGGAAACAAGGGGGAAAAAAAATATGCACGGTACGACACCACTCTCGCCTCGCCAACCGTCGCAACAACGACGAGCCGCGCACTGACTGGCCGTCGACGAACCGCGAGGAATAATTCCCTCGGCAAGAGTGTCGGGCCGGAGGAGTGGTGGTGGTAACGCTGCCGGTGGAGAAAGGAGTGGGAGCAACGAGGGGAGTCACAGTGCTGGTGGGGGTAGCGGCACCGGTGGAGATGGAACGAGCAATAGTCGAACCGGTGGAGAGTGGGGAGTCGATGCGCCTCGTTTCGTGCGAGGGGAATCTTTTTCGAAGGGCCTGGGTGGGGGTGGATTCGTTGGGGTGAGGGTGGGGGGGAGAGACGGAGAAACAACACGCGAAGAGAGAACCGCGCGCGGCACGAATGGCACCACTCCGCAGCTGAACTACTACTGGATCCGGAGAGGCCCGTACGTTTTCCTTGTGAAAGTGCCGCTCGGCTGTACTCGTATACGTGCGCGTTTGTACGCGATCCGGCGCTCTTCTCCGCTAGTTCCTCCCTCGATGCACTTTCCTATCCTCTGTTCCCCTGGTTCTACCCTCTCCGTTGCTCGGCTGCGATCCGGGGATCCACGGGTTTACACGTGTGTGCGCGCGTCACTAAAACAGCTGATACTAGCGCCACACCGCGGTTACTCCGGAAAGCACTGGTGCAACGTCGATCGGTCACGAGACACTGGAGCACGATCGACAGATGGCGAGTCCTCCGATCTCGGTTGGTCCGTGTTCCGTAGTGGTACGTAGTCGGTTATCCTGTGAGAGACACGCGTTTTTGCGCGCGCTCCTATTCCAATTAATCCGACCTATCCGTTGTCTCTGTGCTTTTCTCTTTGCTTTCTCTCCCTCTCTGTGTCCGGATACCCGAAAATACGAAAAATGAAAAAAAGAACTTGTTTTTACTATTAGCGGTTACACACGCGTGCGGTGGTACGTTTGGAAAGTACGCGTACGTGTCCCGGCGCGTCTACAGAACGGCGTGCAACCCTCGACTGGAGGTAGTAAGCCGGGGGCACCCCTACTTATAATTGTGGTCCCGCCGGATCCCCGTTGAGAGGGGTTGCCCAACTAAGAGGGGTGGTGGGTAGCGGCTGCGCCGGTGGCTCGCGACGTGACCAGCTCTTGGAGGGGCACGGGGGACTGGAGTTCGGTGGCGGGGGGCTCGAGGGAACAGGGTCGGGGAACGAGGCAGCTGCAGGCCGGCTGCACGCGCCCACCCCCACCACCGTAGCCCCTGTACGACACCCCAGCCACTCGTGCGGACTTCTTGCCTGCGTGCTCGCCTGTCGTAGACTCCTCGGGGCGCCTGTCTTCTTCCTTTCTCTCTCTCTCGCTCTCTTCTTGGCTCTCTTTCTCCTCTCTAGCCTCTCTCTCTCTCTCTCCCTCTCTCTCTCCCTCTCTTCCTCGCGTCTCAGCTTTTCTGCTTCCTCCCTCCCTCCCCCAGAGGTTGCACCGGTTACACTCCCCCTGCTTGTCTCTTGTCTCTGTTCCACGGGCCACGATAAACTCGCGTACCCCATCCGACGGCACGCGCCGAGCCGCGTCGCGCGGCGTGCCACCTCCTCGTGACGTCATACCCTTCTTTTTAAGCGTATTACGCTCTTCTTACGCGCGCCGCGATACTCCACGGTGTCGGCGAACGGGTTACACGCCGGAACCTGATTCGACCGGGCCCCGAATTCGGTCGGGTACGAGAACGGATCCCCGGCAACACTCGATAATTTGATTACACCGACGGGGTTGGTCGCCGCACCCTGATTATCCTGGAAATTGCTCCACGGAGGCAGATCCGGAGGCTGGAAGCAGCCGGACGCGGCTCTCTTCTCTCGGAGCAAACGTTCGTCGGTTTCTCGATACCGGAGATACCTCGTTGAAGGATCCGCGCTTTCGAGTGGCACTTCTCGCGACATCGAGACATAGTCTTCATCGGAAGGATAGATGTCCGTCGTTCCTATCTCCTATCAGAGGACAATTGTCTTGCAGATCATCGAGGGCTCCTCAGCTCTGAATCACAGATTCGTCCGAGGACTTTTCGAACGCGCACGTATTCGTCATCGATGAAAAACGATCGGCCCGCAAGCTCCCAGACCCCCAGCAGCTAGACGTTTCTCTCTCATCACCCTTCCCGGTCTCTTTCACCGAGCTCGTAACCCACTGACGTCACTCGTTGCGAAAACACGATGGGTGCGAAACACTCGGCCACCCCTCGTCGCTGACCCCTCCGCAACAAAAACGCATAAGTACTCACGGGGCGACAGATTACCGAACAGCGCATACTGCTCCTCGCGAGCCATTGTGCGACGAACATAATGCCCCGGACCTGTCTCGGGCACGCATCGACATCCCCCCATTGTTCGCCGGCGCGAATCGCATTCTTCCCTACCCTTTATTTTGCTTTCGCAGACTGTCCCGCAAAGTGTCGGACCCGACGGTGCTCGTAAATCCGCTTCCAAGTTCTCCGAGGTTCCATGGCCATCTTGGATAATCATATTCTTCGAACCTGTTCTAGCACGGTCTTATAAATCTTCCGATGTCTTTGCCGATCGATTCATGTTCGATTTCGGTTTCCTAGGAGTTCGATTGATCTAGAGTAGACTCGTCTAGAGTCTGGATCATCTGCCAAGCTTTCCAATGGTCGTTCGAGTTTCGTTACGATGTCGAATCGATGGCCCCGTTCACGCAGCGGAGGATCGACGTGGTTTTCAAGGATGTCACGATCGGACAAAGGAAGAGGGTCCCCGAGGAAGGGGAAAATCATGGCCGTGTAATCAAGTAAACAGGCCGACAAGGAGCATGATAAGGTGTCACGGGCAAGGGGCAGAAAGAAGCCTTTGTTGTTTTCGTGGCGTGCACCGCAGGGACGGGGGACGAGCATGGTGCCCGTAGGTGTATGGCATACTTCCGGTCACGAGGTGGTTCAACAGGTCAGACCAACGGGGGAGCCAGATGGAACCACTTCCGGCCCTGCTTCTACCACCGCGCTCTGCCACTAGTTCCTCCTTTTTCATCCTTTTCCCTCCTTTTACCCGCTTCACGCACTCGACCGGCTCGATCCTCGATCGCACTTGCACTGGGCGCCCTCGAACGATCGATGTGTCCTCGATTCTTTCCACCGCAGCGCAAAGTGTACGACGAAGAGTCAACTTCGCTTCCGCCAATCCTACAAGTTAGATTCATTGGTGTATAATAGATATGTATTAAGGTAAACATGAAGGAAATTACGAGTCCAGTACGATTACCGAAAATCCTTAATAGGCTTGCAGCAGATAAACCGTTTACGTAAAATAATATCTCGTCTCGTCGCGAACGGTTGTCTTCTTGCGCGAGGTAGCGCATGATTTTTTAATACTTTGCCGAGTTAGAGCAGCATTTGAAAGCAACGTGAGCCGGTGGCAAACCCCTTAACGATCCGGAATCGCTCGGTTCCCCTGTTCCCGAGTCGATCGTGGCGGCAGATGCTGCAATCAAACAGAAATTAAGCAGTGCCCGAGACCCGGAATAAACAAGCAGATGGACACCACGTCGGAAGAAGAAGAAGAAGACGAAGAAGACGAAGAATCAAGAGGAAAAAAAGGAAAGGCTGACGGTGAATTAAGGAAATGACCGGTTATCCGCGGTCCGCGCGGCGCATCCCCGCCGCGATCGATCGGGAGAGCCGATCATCGATCGAGAGGATTAACGAACCGATAAAGTGTTAGAAGCACGTAAATCGCTGGTCTCGCGGAGTACCGTGGCGGATCACCGCAAACTACCAATCATAGCGTGCGAGAGTACCTTTTCTGCCGTGGTTGCTCGCACGCTCGCACGCTCGCACGCTCGCACGCACGCACACGAGAGAAAGAAACGAGAACACCGAAGGCAGGCCGGTTTGTTAGACTCTCTCGGTGCGCACTTGCTCGCTACCCTGAACCAGTCGGCAGTTCATTGAGTCCGGGGCTCGCCTAAGTACGCCGTAACCAGCGCAACGAGCGCATGTGCCGACAAGGAGCGCTGCTCGGTCTCGGTCGTGTACACTGCACACGTAACCGGCCCCGGCCGCGGCCGCGGCCGTCTCTCCTATATACTGTATACTCGCTCGTTGTACGCCTCTCCCCGGGCACGTATGAATGAAACACCGGCGAACGAAGAAAGGAGCGAAGGAAGGTCGCGTGACGGATTCACGTGTTCCTCCCCGCGAGACCATCGACCGAACCGCCACGCACCTTCGCGCAGCGCCGCACACTGGCCCGTTTCTATGAAATACCTTGACCCGTCCGTATGAGACTCGAGCCACATAAAAAATTGGCGATATTT
The DNA here is from genome assembly GCA_028455605.1 of Lasioglossum malachurum. Taxonomy (NCBI): domain Eukaryota; kingdom Metazoa; phylum Arthropoda; class Insecta; order Hymenoptera; family Halictidae; genus Lasioglossum; species Lasioglossum malachurum. Next base: position 25,343,484 of record CM052318.1, on the reverse strand, counting down.
AAATTACTATCATTTCGTGAAAACAAATGGTACAACCTTTTCTTTTTTAAACAGTTCGGAAACTGTGTTTCTATCTGGGGATTATTTAAAAGTCTCCTGCAGGTACAGCCCTCCCTTTCTTGAGAGATGGATGTAGCATTAACCAGCTTGTGTTTTGTTTAACGAGAAAATTTACAAACGACTTGTTAAGGCTATAAAAAAACAAGCCTCTATTTTCGCAACGCAGTGTTCATTATCCTCTAAGACAGTGTTTAAGCCTTTACTTAACAGATATTTTTGCTAAAAAGAAAAAGATCATTCAAATCGTTTTCATGTTCGAAATGTTTCCTGGTTTCACATTTTTCATGTTTCAAATGAAGTCTCTAAGATATTTTTGCATGATGCAGCAGGTGGGAAAACGTGGTCCATTTTCCCGAAGAAATACAGCAAATTGAAGCGTCGACGAAAACGTTCAAAAATTTGTCTCGTAACTGAAACTGCCACAGTAGAGCTCTCATTTTAATCCACGATGGTTTCAGTGACCAATTAAATTTTTCAGAATTAGGGAGAATGGTGGACGGGAGAGTGTTCGCGCGACCGAAACAATGGCACCGATCCGTGAGCATAGCAGCGACGAGCGAACGAGCAATTTTTGGTTTCACCTGCGGCGGCGCGTGATCCTCGCCAGCCAGTGGACCCCGATGAAACTTGAACCGAGGGCATACTGCAGAGGCTCGGTTCGGCTCGCGCGCGCCACGCACCTAAACGCGCAATTAATCGAATTAACGGCGTGACGGCCGCCGCGCCGGCTTGTACTCCGCTTGTAATCGTTCCCCCGTGAGCACAAAGTGCATACCATACCTCGACGGTGCCTGGAATCTTCGTCATCTTGCACGGAGGGCACCGGTGTAACTGGACCCCGTGCCCCGCTCTCGCTAACTAATCGCTGTAATTGCCATAATCGCCGTACTGATCGAATTAGAAGGAAAGCTGCGAGCATTCGGTCGGCTGGTCAATTCCAGCTCATCTCCGCGGCTTTCTTCGCGGATTGAAGAGTATTGACGGGAGCTTAAATATTATTGTGACAATATTGTTGATCGTCTAGGGGCCCCTTTGCTCATCGGGAAGGTGGTTTAAAATCAATTGCAAAATTTGTACGGAACCGGCAAACAGTCAGACAGACAAGAAAGCGAGCTAATAAAAACATGGTAAAAACTGGGACATTCGTAACAACTGAACGCCAACAGTGATCCAATTTGATAATCGAAATAGAAATGTCCCAGTGTCGACAGTGTACAAGTGCTACAGGAGTACGTTGACTTACAACATAGTTTTTTGTACCCGAAACAGATGCACACAGACACACACGCCAGGTTCGTGCGTCCCAGTTGAATTAAGGAATCGCAATAACGAATACATAGTAGACTGTCGCCCAGCACCTGGAAAGCCGGGCTTAATTTCGAGTTATCTGCTCACGGAAATGCGGGTTTCGTGTTCACGTGTTATCCTAAATAATAACCTTATCTAGCAGCCGCGTGGCCCGAGGGACAGTTTGCATTCGTATCATCCTAATTAGAAACCTAACCCCTTTAACGAACGTAGGCGACCGACATTGCTCGAGTCAAAGAATTTCGGGTCGGAGCGGTGAAAACGAAGCTGGCGCGATGTGTGGTCCACAGTAGCCGACGTAACTCTGAAAAACTTCTGAGTGTTCCACCGAACGTACCAAAATGCGCATGCAAACTACTGTCTTCGCCAAGCTTATGGCAGCCGCGAAATAAATTTGCGAAGGTCCCAGCGTGCTGAATTGTGAGCGCAGCGTTTTTCGATCGCGTTACCAGAATGCAAAACGATTTCTGCCAAGATGCGTTTTCGCGAAATGAGCACGTACCCCTGAATCATTCGGGATGCACCCTCGTTTAGCTAAGATTACGCGAGGGGATGGAAACGGAGGTTCGGTCAGTTCGTGACACGAAATACGCAACTCAGTTTATTAGGCATACCGGGTGATTCATGTAACGACTCGTAATCCGGCGTAGAGTCCTCTTAATCCGCGCGATTGCCGGAGATTAATAGAGGGTAGATTTTCGGAGGGGTGGGGATGGGAGAGAAACCCGGCCAAGTCAGGAGGGACCAGTTTAGTCACGAGATGCAACGCACGAATTAAGGTCTCTTTACAGCTGTCGGCTTCCAGTGATCGTGAATCGATCCGAGAAATACTGTTCCTCAGGATCGAGGGTCCTCCGCGTTCTAATGGCTCCTTTCAACCTAATGGACAGGGGCTGAATTATTGCTATTCCTCGATTCGACTGGAACGAGTCGAATCAACACCTTTCCTCGCCCTCCTCTGTGTATCGGGGATCCTCGAGATGTTTAGACGCGCCGGCGACCCTAAACGCTTTTTAATGCGAGATACAGCCGGCACGAAGCAACCACGATACCTTTCCACTAGATCTTCATCAAGGTTGTTTAACTCCGCAACGATTTAACGCTAGAATCAACGAACGAAGCGACTCGTTTCGAATCGGCGGAGGGTCGTGTGCAGTTAATACGGTTTAACAAGGTTCGTTTCGTTCTGCTATCAACAAGACTCTTGATAGGAGAAACGAATTTTTTTATAGCAATTACTGTAAATTAATTTGTTTCCCTTAGATATTTCGATTTCGTAAAGAAAAGATAATGTGAAAAATGTAATTAGTAGAGTGCGGAACTTAAAATCAAAATTGTGTGCATCAACTACAACAAACAAGGGCCAATTAATCATTTCTTCCATTCTTTCATAACGTTCATAAGCTGCAACTAATAGATTGATGTTCTTAAATTTCTTTAATCTGTCCACTGTTTTAAATTGCAACTACCCATTTTTCTCGTAAATGCATAAAATCCGCAGTCTAGTAATCAGCCTACCTAAAATACAATAACCTATTTATCTACTGAAAAGTTCCATAACACCGCGGATTCTTCGCGGAGAATTGTTGAAATGAATTTTTGGCATCGCACCGATCGGGCGGACGCGACGCGGTTCGAGGCCCGATGATAATGGGACCGCGGGGACCGGATATAGAATCGGGCGTGGGTCCGGTCGGTCTTCCGCATTCATTTGAAGCACAATGTCCCAGTTTACGAGCGGCGGCGGCGGCGGTGGCAGGCGCTGGAGCCGGTTCCCGACGTAATGTATCGAGAGACACCCTAAGGCCTAGGCGGAGAGCATGAACGCTCGGAGTGGGCCCCGGCTCCAGGCCTCGGCCGGCAGGTAGTGGGGGAGCCGGCACGCGTGCCACGCGCCCGAACACGGCCGAGCGTTCACGAGAGCTCACGAACCGGGCCCGATACAAATGATAATAATCTCTCCGGAGTGACCCTGCCGGGCATATTCCCCACCACGCCCCGGACCCGGACCCAGACCCAGACCCGGACCCGGACCCGGACCCAACACGATACGTATCGGGTGTTGCAGCTGCTGTTTCTCCCGTCGCGGCCCGGCAGACCTTCTTTCTTTCCTTCTTCCGTTTCGTTCCCTTCTTTCCTTCCTTCCTTCCTTCCTTCCTTCCTTCCTTCCTACCATCCATCCTCTCGCGCCTCTTCCTGCACGCTTACGCGGCCTGATTTCTTTCTCAGGCTCTCGGCCAGCTTCCTAAACAAATAACTCGAGCGCCGCGCGCGCGTGCACCTTCGCCTTCGCCTTCCTCTCACAACCCGAGACGCGTCGCAATCTTTAACATGTTCGACACCACCATTTCTCTCGTTTGCTATAAACGTCCCCCTGTTCAAATGTGTTCTTGACCCAGCGTCTGCAACCTGGAGTGTTAATGTCCAGAGCGAAATTTCACTCTCGAATTTCTTGTCTTCGAATACTTATACTTTTACCCATTGAGGCTTTCTAAACGTTTGACGATTCAACGATTATACATTAACCTTCATCCATCCTTCATTTCACGAACTGAATCTGCCCCTCGGTGTGAAATTGACACAGTGATGAAAGATGTGTGAATAAAATAACCAAGTAAACATTTTCGTAATTCGTTGAGTGAACATTTACATCTTCGGGTTTTCGGTTGTGTTTCGCATTATAAAAATAAAAGACACGAAATTTCGTTAAAAAAATTTACCTACAAATAGCAGAACAGGGTAACTTATTTCGGGAAAACTGTGTCGAATTGATCCAAACGGATGAGGGTCAAAATAGGGACTTGGATACGTATTCCGGAACTACAGAAGTCGCCAGAAGTCAATCCGATAATCGAGGATCTATTTACGACGTCCTCGGTCCATCGTAATCGGCCGGACAAGGCTGAAAGGACGTTGAACAGCGTAGCGGTAGCCGTAGTTCATAAAGACGTATTCCAGGTCGTCCCATTCGCGATCAGCGGCGTAACGAACGCGTCGTCGACCGCAGCCTGCGAAAACAAAAGGACCGTTCGCGGTCCCTGTCCCCCGGGAGCAACAAAGGCGATTTCCAGGGGATCGTCTCCCCCGCGGCCAGTTTCCCTCGCTGCATTGAATCGACCCGTCGCGTCGTGGAGCAGGGGGAGGACGAGGTCGGGAGAAAAAGAAAACGACGAAGGAGCGCGGGGAGGGGAAAAAAAGTCGAGGAGAAAGAAGAGAGGAGGCAGCAGCGCAACAATGGGCCAGCCACTCGAGTGGAGCACGTAGGAAAAACGTCGATTTGCATCTGACTGGCGTTTACCTGGCGCGCAAGAGGGAAACGTGTGGAGGAAGGAGGTTCGTGCCCCGAAGAGCCCAGCATCTGTTCGCAGCTTTTCTTCGGGGGCCCCGGGATGAGGCAACGTGGAGAGCACCGTGCACACGGCCAGGTAGACAGAGACAGGTAGAGGGAGAGGCTACTCTTCGAGAAGCCTCGAAGAAACGAAACGCATCTCGATCGGTGAACGACAAACGAACGGGCCCGAGAAGACGAGGGAGAAAGAGAGAAGGAGAGGGAGCGTCCTTCGTAGGATTTTTTCTCTCCCTCGGAGAGCCCTTTTTTTCCTCTCCCTCCCCTTTTTATCTTTGTTCGCCGGCGCAGCTGGTTACCCCGAAGATCATTGGAAATTAATAGGCCTCTGCGGAGTGACCGCACAGAAGGGAGGCGTAACGGGTTGAACACCGATATGCCCCGAAGATGCTCCCCGAGCTAAACCAGTCGCTCGAATACTCCTCCGCATGCTAAAAACCAACGCATTCCTGCATGCTGCTACAGCTGGACCACCCCCTTTCTCCGGTGACACCGCCGACTATGCGCTCGCTCTCTTTTTCGATCTTTTTTCCAGCCGAGCGATCGCTGGATCGTTCGGCAGGTCGGACGGATCGATGCTCTCGCGCAATATGCTCCTCAGGTATTTCGCTTGTCCCCGGGAATTTTAATGCCGCTGATACGCCGGTCACCGATCAGCCGAGAGTCAATTTTCATCCCTCGCGACGGTCTAACTCGGCCACGTTGCTTTCAACGAGGCTGGCAAATCTAGAGCTGGCCCCTGTGCACCTCTGCGAAACTAATGTCGCAACAGAATTAATTTTCAATTCCGTGCAACAAGCTAATGCGCAATTATGTTGCTTTTATTGACGCCAAGAAATTTATAAAACTGATTAAATGAGAAGCACAGAGAAACCCGTGGTGTTCGGAGACTCGTTGCTGGTTCCTCGGAGACCAAAGAAAGAACCACGTCGCCGACAATGACCTACCGAGCGACTGGTTCCCTCGCATAATGCCGGTTCATTCCGAAATCCACGTGTTCCTCCACCGATTCGTGATGGTCATTTCTCCATCGCGCACCCGTTCGCTTCAGCTTCCACGCGTAGGTAAATGGAAATCGCCGGTTTTTGTTCAACCGTGCGACCCGAGTCGACAACCTGACGGTCGACGAGCGCGCTTCCCTCGAATGTCAACGAAGAATTCGGTGTTTTTCGAATACATTCCCGACGGGAGCGACCGAGAACAGAGGAACGGAGAACAGAGAACGCTGCGAAAAACTCGGGAGACGACTCAATCGGTAGCCAATTCGGTCTTGTCGAGAAACCTTTTCCCTCTTTTTGCCATTTCTATTTAGCCAGCGACTCCGCTCGCTGCGATCGAATCGTCGGATTATTCCCCTTTAGAAATCTTTCGCGTGTTCATCCCGGTCGACGTTCACTTGGCAAGAACATCTTCGGATAGCATCGAAGCAATTTATTTAGTAATTTTGAACAAGTAAATCTTGATGCATTGGCTGTCATGGCAGTGGTAGTAACTTATATATGTATAGACTGCGGATCTTTACGTATTTATAATGAAAATTTAAAAAATTGAGTATGTCCATCTATAATATCGGATCTATTTAAATCATTATAAGGGAAGAAATAACACTCAATTCGGTTTCTATTTCTTGCAATCGATACAGACAATTTTTATTTTGCACAAAGATCCGCAGTCTACTTATATATTACTGTTTTTTTGACGAGGTAGTAAAAGGAAAGCTTCGATCTTCGATTCTCTGGTAGATTCAGTTGTGGGAAAAATTTTCTAAAATTTTTACAGTATTTACATATATAACAAACATCTACTGTGCAAATGCTGTCCAGAGGCAATGTACGCTTTTTGCCTCTAGAATTTGATTTGATATTAGACGGTTTGACTCTGAAAGGCCGATAACGGGATGTGGAGGTCGCAATTTTCGTCGATCGATGCGATCCATGGATCCCAGTCGCGTCGCCGATAAATCACGGGCGACGGTCGCTTGTACACGCGTACACGGCGAGCCGAGCCGAGCGGAGTGGAGCGGAGTGAAGCGGAGAGGACGCACTCCCATTAGCGCGACGAATTCGCGTCACGTAGGAGCCGCGTGTGGGAAATCGTGGAACAATACCAGCCGTGGCTGCTCACGGCTATGACGAACCGTCCGTGCATTGTTATGGTAAAAATGGCCGGCATCGTGGCTCCCTTGTCGCTTTTAATCGGCGGCATCAAACCGGCATCACCATCGGCGGCGAACGATCGACATGTAACGCGCGTCTCCACCGAGCCGAGAGCTGATTGCGAGTCGCAAGCCGGCTACCTTTCTCTCTCCCTTTCTTCTGCACTCACCCTCCTCCCTCTCCCCCTCAGCTGCACCCTCCCTTGCCCCCTCGGTTCCGTGATTTTCCAAATTATTCGATGGACACACCTGCCACGCGATCGCGCGCGCATCCACCTTTCGTCCGCTTTCAATCGGGATGATTGCGGGCTCCTGCCTCTCTTTCGAAAGGTTATCTCGGTGGAATCCTCTCAGCCTTATAAATAAAAATTCTCTCTTCAACGATTTTATCCGCATTTTCCTTTTGATCTCAGAACTTGTTAAAACATTGTATAACTCAGTTGCCTTCGAATATGTAGCGTTGCCGGTCTAGAACAGCTGAGAGATATTGTTGTTGCGTACCATGAGATTTATTAATGTTATGTAAGGCAGTAAAATTATGCAGGGTCAGTCACCTAAGACGTAAGCCACCTGAATCAAACATTGTCTGAAACATTCCTTCCTATCTCCAAAAACATAGGAGTTATCCTCATCAGATGGCTCGTCTTAGGTGACTCACCCCAAAATGAAAGATATCCGACTGTTCCCTTCATTTTATTATCAAGCTTAGCTCTCGCAGTGCATAATTCCGTTTCACAAGGAAACTAGATACATTCGAGATCCAGCGAGAAGTACATTATACTAAAACCAATTCCCGTCCGCAAAGGGTTAGCAGCCTAGGGCCCCCTGAGAGAACCGTTTACATTTCCCTCGAGTTAATCATCGGTCGGTCAGGTTATGGTACGAACTAATAACGCAGCGATTACGGTCAAAGATGCAATTAATACATCGTCGATTAGCATCTGATGTTAATTAGCGATTTAGCGAGAACGATCCCAGGAACGCCGCGCGCGGCTCTTGTCCGTGATTCACCGGTCGAGGCCTCCTCTCCCGGCCAATTAGCATTTAGAGGATACGCGAAGACAATGCCGAAGAGTAGGAGCGAACAACAGCGAGAAGCAGCGAGTAGGATGGTGATGGAGGCCAGGCCGTTTACCCCGAAACAGCCGTACTTTCGGAAAGCCGATGCCGATCATACTAAACGAATACGTGTGCCTCTACCTCTACCCACGCGACTCAACGAGACGCGTCGCGTCGCCTTTTCACTCGACAATTACGGATTCCGTCAGTCGTTCTCTCGATAAACAACCGTCCTGGGAAGATACTTTGTGCGTACTCTTCTTCGTCGATCGAGGCAAACACCCACGTTGACGGGCTGGCAACAATGCTTCGGACAGATACGATCTGTTATAATTGAATCATACAAAGTGGAGTTGAATCTGAAATGAGGATATTCGATCGTGCTACGGAAAATCAGAAGAGAGTATTGCATGTTTCGTGCACGCCTACGCGCGCTCCGCGCACGCTAAACATCCTTAGTCCACTAATTAACGACGAATCGTGATCGGATGGCGGAAGCCGCCGGCGTTAAACGTTTAATTAATCTGTCCCGGAATTTTACGGGACGGCTGGCTCGCAACGAAAGTAAACCTACGGTTGTTTTCGTTGCTTATTAACCGTTCACAGATGATAAGGCTAACCGAGGAAATGCCTTCACGGTGGTAACACGCATCCGTCTAAGCAGATAAACAGATTAGAAATGTCTAGAGGCTCGTTGCTGCGATAGCGGCGCAACGAACGTGGGATTCGAAAGTAATTAGTTTTCAGCCATCAAATTTCTGGCTTTTGTATACACACAACAACACAACACCATTATCTCGTGAAAGATTAGTCAGTCATTTAGAGCGACGTATAGAGACTCCCAGCGAATCGATCAGAATCGTCGAAATAGAGAAACAAAGATATCTGACCGATCCGTCTTCCTGCCACATTAGTCGTCATTCACAGATTCGCCGAAATACACCAACTGACGTGGCTCAGCGGAATTATCTCGTCAGCTGCGGAATGACCTCCGGGCTTCGTCCACCCTCTGGCCAGGTCGAGTTTTAATTAACTCCGTTCGCCGGTTAATCAATTACACGTCGCGAACTGCGTGGGCGTCGCCGGGGAATCGTTCCGAGGGAAACTCGCCGGAATAGTGATTTGTGGGCACGGGGGAGGCGTGGAGAAACTCCACGGCGGACATTTGCTACTCGTTTATTAAACGGATACGACTTTATAGCGTAATTACGTCCGATAAAAAATACGCCCGATAAAATTACATGTTAACTGTTATGGAGGTGTTAAAGGTTAACGCGAAACCTAGTGTGGACAAAAGAAATTTGCAAATGTGTCGCCAATAGTGGAAGATAACAATACATATATTTTAAATAGTATTGTTAGATACGGTTCAATGTAATTAAAGAATGTAATTAAAGACCACAACAGTAAACGAAGTGAACTACATATTTATCTATTATTTGCAATAATTTTTGTGTTTCTTAGCTACCGGATGGTCCAACTAAATCGTGACAATAGCCCACTGCGCGCCGGTGAAACCGGATCGCGATCGCGCGATGGATGCGACCGACCGGAAACGTGGAAAATCGAATTACTCGAGCCTCTGTTTCCTAAGGCGCGAAACTTTTTCGGCGCGGATTTTTTGCGGGTCAAGAATCCCGAGGAAGAAAGCGCGAGCGCAACAATGGCCCCTTTTATCTCGGCGGTTCCCGCAGGAAAAAGAAGCGAAAAAGCATTTGAGAACGCTTCGGGAAGGAAGACTCGGTGGATATACCTTGAAGAAAAGAAGGGAAACCGAGTCATGATGAAACCGTTGCGGTCGGCGATCTAGCGAATGAAGAGGATCAATAGAAAGGAAAGGGTCGAGTGTGAAAGGAGCGACAAAAATTATGGTAAAAAGACGAGCAGTCTTCGTCTTCGATGAAGGTGGTCGCGCGCTTCCTTTGCGGCGAAGTTCAACGATCATAGAGAATTGAAAGTACTGTAGAAGAGATTCCATTCCAATCTCTGTTGTCCGAACTCTCTGCTATTCTTGCAAGGAGAGGTCACACATGAGATGGTGTAATTTAAAATAGGCCATAGATTAAAAGGATTTAAGTACGTCGATGTATTATTCTCAGCTTATTAAGATTATTAAAGAAAAGAGAAGCTTCTACGTGGTTGTTGTTTCTTGCAGCTCGTACAGACAAGTTTTATTCTACATCAAGATTCACAGTTTAGTAATAACATTAAATTATTATGGAATTTTATATGTAGTAAATAGAGCCTTGTCATTTTTGTAAGCTAAAACATTTTAATCGTTTTTAGAGCTCGATAGGTTTAGTTTAAATGAAACTTTTTGTGGTGATTCTAGAGATAAAGTGAGCAGACACATGGCCGAGCTTTTTCGCCAGTGCTTATTTTTTGTGTATAAATAATTCAGAAAAATATATATACACGTAAGAATTTAATTTAGTACCGCAAGCAATAGGTAACTGTTTGATCATCCGAACAGTTATTCCTGCGATTAGGATAACGAAGTATGTACTTCTATCGTGTCCTATTGTTTCGTTCGGTTGGTTTTCCTGATTTATGGCTTCCCAGCGAAATTAACTCGAAAGTGCATCGCACGTTGGCGCACTCCGTGTTCGCACGGCACGGGGTTTCGGAGGGTATAAATTGCTAATTATTATTACCGTTATTACCTGATCATCGGGTGAAAGCCCATCGGCGTTTACGTAACAGGCGTAACCGAGAAATGCCGGAGCGACAACCATGATAAATTAATCGCCCCGGTGCGGTGTTTCTGCTTAATTTCGAAAGTTCGGGGGACGTGGACCTGCGACATCTGTTGCGTGAACAATCGAATAACATCGAACGAATTTCTGTGTCGCTCTGTGGATTCGATTTCGAATTTTCTTCCAGAGAACCGCGGGTCTCGAGTCAATCTTTTTGCGAATCAACTTTCAAAAATCACAGGTAAGTAAATGATCTATCGTGGCTGTTCTCTATGGAATTTGCTCACTGGTCACGGCACTTTTCGCTTTCGCTTCAAGTGGTCAGTTATTTCGAGCCATATCGTCTGGTAATTCTCGCTACAATTTCTGCGTGGGAAGGAAAATCATTGGACTGCAGATTTTATGCATTATAGAGTGAAGACATTCTAAGAAACGAAAATATATTATCAAATTTGTTTGTATTTAGTTAATTACTAAATATTTCACAGCGTTCTATGAGGTATTACATCAATTTCATATTTGTAAAATGAAAGAATGGAATTAGAATGGAAACATTCAGCGTCGAAAGAAATGTTTCGTTTTGGAATTAAAATACCTCTTCAAGTATAGATTACAAGATTGTTGAGAGAGAGAGAGAGATGTGAACGTGTTAATTAGACGACGGCGACGCAGAAGGCGAAGAAAGAGAAGAAGAAGAGGACCGGCTCCAAGGTCCATGAGAGACTTGGTCCGTGGAGGCAACCCCGTGATCCGGGGAAAGGGTGCGGAGGAAGGTGGAGCCGAGGAGAAAAATACAAACAGGCCCGGTCGGAACCAGCGAGATCCAGTTTTAAAAACACAGAGAGCGGTGTTTACACGCGGGCCTCTGAATTCGAATGCGGGACAGGAAGCGCGTCCTCCCTCGTTCTCAGCATTCTCAGCCCGCTCGTACCCACAGGAACGACCTTCCCCCACCGCGGGCGCTTCGATCGTTCTCTCCTTCTCCTTTCTGCCAGGGCCTGGTTCCGATGGTCCGCAAAAAGCCGCGCGCAACAAACAGAATAAAAAGCGCTTCCTTCCGTTCGGTTCCGTCTGCGAATCCTGCATCTGGCCAGGCCGAAGCTGCCGATTGACCGGCCACTCTCTCATCGCCTCTCGATAGACTGCCGCCTCCTCTTCCTCTCTCTCTTCGTTCGCCTTCGTTTCGCTTCTCGTTCCTCGTGTTCGTCTTCGTCTCCTCGGTTCCCGTGGACGCGAACGGTTCCTCTCTTTCCTGGCCGGGTCCTCTCGTGATCCCATAGTCCCTTTTTCCCACCGTCGCCGAAGCCAAGGGCCAGCAAGCGCCTTCTGGCCTTCTGGCGCGCGAAAACGCCGGCTGTCTACGGACCTGCCCCCCTGCCTCTGCCCCTGCCTCTGCCCCTGCCTCTGCCCCTGCTCCACCCTCCCGCATCCTCTTCCAATCTTTATCTCGACGGAACGAGCCGCAGCATCCTTATGGCACAATCTGCTGCGATCTTCGGGATCTACTGGCTCGAACTCCTTCGTGATTGCTGCTCTCGGTGGTCGGGCTGATGCTGCGGCTCCTCGCACCTCCCGACGCCGTCACTGTTTTAATGGGCATCGCGCGTCGGGGTGGCTTTTCGACAGACACCTTCTGTTTCGGGTCGCTCTGCAATTCGTTCCGCTTGTTTCCTTTCGAGAAAGCCAGTTTTTTGATAGTTCGTGCGTCGCTTTGGTTCTTCGTAGCAAGGGGCGGATGACTTCTAGATGGATTTTCTATTTTAGGTCGCAATAAGAGCCTCGTTGTACTTGCTCCTCTTCGGGAAAGTTATTTTTAATGGTTGGTGTTCTCTTTTGAATTTTTGTAGTAAGAGATACATTTCTTTCGTTTCGAGATACATACTAGCTCCGCAAAGGTTCAATTTACGGTTTCCGTAAAGGGTGATCGAAAGAGGGAGATTCGGAATCGAAACGAGCAATTCTCGACCTGTGCCCTGGGTCTGTTATGGTTGACGGGGCAGCCAACCAGGGGACAAAGACGGAAGAAGAGCGAATAAGAAAGAGAGACGGAAGTAAAAGGGAATATTAGCGACGGAAGGCGGAAGGAACGAAGGGATTGGTGGGCGAGCGGAGTGTGCCCGGGGGCTGAAGAGAGAGCAAGAGGGACCAAGGGGGTCCGGGCGTGTGCGGGAAAGAAAACAAGGAAGGAAACGGGAACGGGAACACGGAGGACGAGAGGACCACTTATTTTAGGCCTCTCTTCGCAGAAGTGGAATACACTCTCTCTCTCTCTCTCCCTCTCCCGCACCCTATACGTAACACGTGTGACGAGAGGAAGAGGGCGAGGAGTGACGGGGGAGACGGATGAAAAACACAAGGTGGTTGTGTGTATCGGACCCTCAATATAGCGGAAGCCAAGGTGGTTGCAGCCTCCCTGTACGGGTCACTTCCGCCCACTACATCCCTCCCTCTTCCTCTCGTTCGGTTCGCGAGACCATTCCCACCGCACTCTTCCTCCTGTATTCTACAAATCTTCCTTCCCCTGCCGTGTTTGCCCTTCTCCTCTCCATTTCTCCACCTTTCTTCACGGTTCTATGAACCGGGAATCGAAACAAACAGTCGACTCTCGTTTTTCGACGATCTCCGCTCGAATTTACACGTTCCGTTCAAGATGTCCCTTTCTGTAGACCCTCCGTGGAACTACTAGTCAGTCCTAATTATCGGACATGATAAAATGATCTAATTCTCGCAGCAACAAAAGATCAGTGTGTGTTTTGATTTGTTCCCGAAGATCTCCACGTCCGCAGAGGCTCGAAGAGAGAAATCTCTCTTCGGGGTCCATTGTACAGAATCCGAAGGGTATCGTGTCGCTTTTCCCTGTTTTATTTCCTCGAGGGAACGTGTCGCAGACGCGTACGGCCGCGACGCAAACATGGGAATGAAAGTTTCCACGGTGATTCCCGATCGCGGATGCGAGACGTCGCTGCCTGACAAGAACAACGACGACCGCGACGACATCCTGTCCCGAAGAATTGAAAGGACGGGGCATTCGGTGAAGGTCTCATTATTAATTGTTCGAGTTCCTGCTCTGAAACGCTCAGATTAAATCCGGGAGGAACTAATCCGGCACGTAGTGCCTCTTTATTCCGCCTCTGTCCCACGTGGGGAGAGCAAACGTACACGTACACGTACACGTACACGTACACGCGCACACTGGCAAACGCGAGATCACACGGACGCCCACCGTTAGACGATTTCTATACCGGTCGAACGGGGAGCCGCGTGAATCGCAAACACTCTCTTGGTGCTCGCGAGCGCGCGCTGCTCTATAATCGCATAATCGTGTAATCGTGTGTACTCGGTCCCGCGTGCTCGCTACGAGGGTAAATACACGCGGCGCAATCCCTCCCCCTCCCATCAGTTTCATTCATGAAACTTCAACCCTCGCCGCGTTCGCGTATTTACCTGCACGACCTCCACCGATTTCTTTCTGATTCGCTGCGCTAAATTCCTCGTCGACTCCCTCGAAAATTGAATCACGCGATTATTAATTACGCGAGGAAGATCAGACCTTTGCTCGGAGTACGCAGTGGTCGTTGGATTCGTTTTGACGTCACAGCTGCAATATTGATTTTTTATAGTCTTGAATTATTAAAGAATTATTTGTAATCAATTGAAGCATCAAAACAAATGTAGCCATACACGAAACATATATTTTCCTTTCCCTTCTACGACATTTTTGTGCATTAAGCACCGGTATGAGACAATTCATTTTTAACGAAATGAACGGCTAGATCGGTTGCCCGGACCACTGTGGAGCACGTAGAGATTCTGCCGAGTCGAATGGCGTTGGTCCCATTTCGACCCCAGCTTTGGTTGCGTCCGAGAACGATCCGTTGTCGGAGAAATATAAATCTCTCTATCAAGTATCCATTAGGCTCGATATTTCTGTAGCCGACGCCCCTAAATGATCGTTGCAGTCGACGACCCCATAAACGGGCCACCCTGCGCAACTTTCACCTTTCGGAAGGAATAAAGACGCGACGAGCGCTGTTATACAGGGTGTTGTGCGTTCAAATTCTGTAGTTCCAATTACATATATCGGACACTCTGTCGTTTTAAAAGTATTGTTATGCACATCATCATAGTGAAACCTCTAATAATCGCGTGTACCTCGTCTCCTGGTAGCGGAAGGTAATTTTCCGAACACAAATCAAGATCCAAATTCTACATTTTTCTCATAAAGTTATTTAGTTGGACTTAGGTGCCCCGAAATTCTACTTTGCCAATGCTCCAACTAGTTATAACGCGCTACTGAACTTAGACCGTATCGAAATACGTCTTGAACGGAATCGAAGATTTTTCTGGCAAACAGCTGGCTAAGGACTGACAAGCTACCAAACGGGAAAGAGTTTCGAAAGTCCCGTTTTTCCGTTAACTGGACAAGTCTAAATCGTCCGCGGTGTCGGGAAGACACCCTGTATACGTTCACATTGTTACGACGATATGAAATTACGGCAGCTGTGAAGTTGCCTGCCCCTGCGATATTCCGAAGACGCCGCAAAAAGATCCGGATCGAAGTACGAAAGACAGAAAGAAGTCCTCGTTGCTCGGTGGACGATCTAACAAGGAGAGGTCACTTTTGAATTTATAAATGAATTCTTTATAAATAATATGAGTATTGTACAAAACTGGACTCATCAGTAAAAGTTTCATTAAAATCGTCGACTGTGACGTCTCGCAAGCATATATCATTTCTTAATTCGAATAAATTGGCGCCGCTGAATTTACAAAACGCGTTTCCGATTGTTCGAAACGACGACGAAAACGTTCATCTTCTCTATTGGTTCACTGGGTTAGAATTACTGCATCGGGATCCGTATCGCGTGATAGTACATGTACAATAAGAGTGTGCAGAGTCTGTGACGCGGCGTACTCGATCAAGTTTGGCCCCAGGGTCGAGTAGGTGGTAGCGAACAGAGGGAAAGCGGAAAAGTCGCGGATCCAGGGGCCGGTCTGAATAGATGTGCGTGGCAGAGGGGTCGTATATTCCAGAAGAAGCAGTGGCAGGTCCCACGGGCAACGAAGGCAGAGGCACAGGCAGAGGCAGAGGGCAGCGGCAGCAACCGGCAAGAAGAAGAAGCTGCAGCCGCTTTTTGGGGCCCCTTCTGCTCTCAGCTGCCGGACCTTCCCACGCTACGCGTATGCACCTACCTACCTACCTACCAACCTACCTACCTACCAACCACCTACCCACCTTACTACCTGACTCCCGGCTCTGTGTGAGTGATCGTTCATACCGCGCGCCTCCACCGGCTAGCGGCTGCACGGCTACGGGAACGGGAATCATTCGCGCGACGATCCTTATGCGTCCGAGCAACCCATACCGCGGTGCAGCTTTCGATCGAAACTTATACAGGGTGGTTCGCAACCGGACGATCGGGAAAAGCAAGTCGGGAAAAGAAAATAATATTCTTTCCTCCGACGAGATTCGTTTTGAAAATTAACTCTTTCTCGTTTTTACTGGAAGTAGGGCGAACAGACCAGTTTTAGTTAAATGATAGAAGAATCTATCATTCAACCTACGTTATGTTAGGTTAAGTCTCCACAACTTGTACCTTCTAAGTACCTTTGTGCCTTGCTCGTAAACCCGCTAAAATTAACTCTATATAACTCTGTAATAGGATTTTCTGACTGTGACTTGTTAGTTCACAATGAAAATTGCTGTTGCTATTGAAGGTGCCATTAAAAAGTGTTTAGCCATGTACCATAGACTTTTCAAAATTATGCGATAATCAACCAATGTAAAGTTTCGTTCGGTGAATTTAATCCTTTAATTAATTGAAAAATGAGCGACGAGTGAAGGTCACGAGCATTGACCATCAAACAGAGAAGACTCAGAAGATTTCTAACAAGTTCGAACTGTTTAAAGTAATGCAACCTGAACGGGCAATGAATTGCTGAACATCGATTGCTGAAGGGTCGCGGAGGAAATGTCGCGACCTTGGTCCACCTCGTCCTCCAGGAAAATTCGGGCTAGCATCGAACTTTTTCGAATTAGCTTTCGCTAATTGAACGGGGGTAGAGAGAGAGGGCAGCAGGATCGAATGGTCCCTCGATCGAAACAAAGAACTGTGCCGTTTCAGGGATCACGTACGCACGCATATAAATGTACACGCGAGCCGAGTTGACCTACTGTTCACCTGCTGCACACGCACGCACGCATGTACGCGCGCACACGACCGCGCGCGGACACACACGCGCGCCGGCTACCTGCCAGCGACTGCCAGTGGTCCAGCTCGTCGTCTCCCTCCCTCCGGAAGCTGACCGAGGAACAGTGGAACCTGGAAACGAGAGGGTCCCTCGATATGCCCGCCGATTTTTAGCTTCCACGAAGGTGAGGGCAGGTGAGACCACTGGCTCGATTTTCCCCCCCTGAAAACACCGACTTCCGGCTGCTTCCGATACGTGCTCGACGAGATTTTTGCACCAGAAAGAACAATGTCTCTAAACAATTGTGTTCGATGTTCCTTGTTACTAATCAGTCGCTTTGTTGAAAGCGACTTTTTTGATCGGAATGTCCACTAGTGATTTCGTAATCTCGTTAGTCACAGAAAAATCCATTTCGAATTTGGATGAACAACGCCACACTGTCATCGAATCTCGAAAGATGAAGCGAGGGGATGCGAGGAAGCGAGGAGGAGATCGGTTTCGTTGAAAATGAAATGGCCAACCCTTCTGCGAGGGGGTTGAATCCCCGTGCGAACAAAAAAGAGCGCAGCCCTCTCGCGACTTACAGTTTTGTCTTGTCTTTTATTTCGTCGGGGCGGGTACAAAGGGAGTCCTCCCCACCTGTGATCGACGATGCACCGGTGTCGCACAAAAGGGGTTCCTCGAGGTAGCTCCGAGTAGTCGTCCGGGTCCACGGGGGTGGATGGAAAGATAAAGGAGGCACCGGCGTTAAAGAGCGGCGTGGGTGGAGGAGGAAGCGCAGAAGGTAGGTCGCGGGTGCAACCGGTGCAGCGAGAGCGAGAAGCGGGTGCAACGGGTGCAACGGGTGCATCAGCCGGATCCTCGAGCCCCGGTGCTCCCACGCCCAAACGCTTCACGATAATGTAATTCCTTTTAACCCCGGTGAACCTCGAAAACCGTGGGACGTTTCTGGGCGCCTCGGACAGCCTGAACCGAGCCGAGCCGAGCAGAGCCGAGAGCCGGTGCAGCCTGGACCCGCGATTCGCAGCCTGCACCTTTCCTTTCTTTCGACTTTTTCTCCCTTTTTTTCTCTCCCTTTCTCTCTGCGATCCCCTTCGCGCTCGCGCGGTCTCTATTAGAAGCTGTGCACCGCGCGCCGCGCCGCGCCGCGCCGCGTACAGCTGACGCACGTTCAATTCGCATTCGTATCGAGGCCTGCGAGAGGGCCAATTCTCGATGGCCGCCCTCCTCCGAAATGGGCGTGACGAATCGACGCTCTTTGCCCTCTGGAGCGCCCCTGGGAGCACCGGGGCAATTGACCTCGAAGAAACACGCGGACCTAAATTTATCCCTTGCTGTTCATAGTTCGATCTCTCCCTGGATGGAGTAGGCGTGGACTGCTCGAGTGGGCGTGGCTTCGTCGCTCCCCGATTTAATAGAGCCACGGAACTGCTCCAGAGCCGCTCTTTGCCCTCCGGAATGCGGTTGGATGAAACCGGGCAGACGAACCAAAATTTGCTATTCGTATTGTGCTCTTCCGCTGCGCAGTACCGGATTTAATAGAGCCATCGAACTACTCCAGAGGACCATGCTTGTCCGTTTCTGCTCTAGATGATTTCTCAAGACTGCCTACCGCGCTCCCTCTCTGAGCGGGCAGGCGTGGTTTCGTTGCTCCTGAGGATACTGCCCCACGGGGCAATCGTCTGATTCAAGGATGTCAGTAGAAGATACGGGGAAATATTAAAGTCTGAAGATATCTCGGTCGACTGATTGCTTCGCAACACAGCAAGTTCAAAAAAGTTGTACGGTGCTGGAAATCGAGTAACACGAATTTTTCCGACTCTGTCGCAAGAGACACAGTTCGGTAATTTAACTCGGCCAGGGGAATCGGCTCGTTCGACGGTTCGACGGTTCCAGAACGAGCGAAAGTGTAACGCGCGATCCCTATCGCGAAAGCGGCGCTAATTAGAAACAGTGCTACTAGGTTATCGTAATTAGATTAGGATAAATCGAGTGTGAACGTTCCATTATCTTGGAAATTCGTAACCGCCTACCGTCCGTCCCCTCGAGCCGCTCGATCCGACTAATCGACGGTGAAACGCAATATGCCGGGTGTTACGTGACCCAATGCACTTGCATCGATCACCGATGGGTCGAATAATGCGCGAACAAAGCTTGGACACGGCTTGTTCGAGGAATTCCGATGGAAACGATAGCTTAGGAATACGTTCGAAGGAGAATACGAGAGGAGGCGCTCGCTCGAATAATCACGGGCCAAGGCGGAGAGTAGAAATCAAGTAAAAACGAAACGGCGCGACGCGAAAGCGTGTAACAAGGGGGAGGTTCAACGTTGTTAGGCCTGATCCAATTAAACCGATCGCGGCGGGAGGATTATGTAAATGCCGGAGGCGTCTCGCAACATTGTTTCCCTTTCGTTGCGGCGTCGCGTTTCTTTCGCCCTCCCCTCTGCTCCCTTGCCCCTCTTACTCGGCCAAATTTCACGTTCGAATATTTTCCACGGCGGCTGCGGGTATCTAATAACGCCGCGTTTCGTCGGAGCCAGCGGACTATTAAATTCCAGCGGGCTCCGTTGTTCGCGGAACGAACGAACGCATCGACGAATTGGAGCATGAAGAGAGAGAAGTGAAGCATATGACGGCGAACGACTCCTAGGTGGAACCGCCGAGCCGCTATACTATTGTTCAATTTGCAATCGATTCATTCCCGACCGCGTTTTTCAACGGTTGCGAGAGAAATACTTGTCTCTCCGTTTCCACGGAGAAATCTCGAACGGAATTAATCGCGCTCGCACGGCGAACGTAATTCATCTTCGGACGAGGGCGCGTGGCCTCCTACCGGAAGTGTACGATCGGAGGACACCTCGTTGCGAAACTCTTTTCTGGCATCGCTCACTCATTGTCAGAGTGCAAAACTATACAAAATTGGTCTAATGATTTCGTTTAAAAAAGGACAAAATAATGATAAATAGACGTGCAGAATATCGAGCCCCATACTGGAAGTGGACGACGTTTCCAGCGATGTAGAGCACACAAACAATCAATTTGGTTGTAACCGGGTTAGCTGAAGAGCGAGAAGCTGTCGACTAAACGGAGACCATTATATTTATTCAGGTACTATGTACTGAGGAACACGTGATTCGAATTTTTTGTCGTAAATGTTAAATCGAGGCGATTCGCCTCACCACGCCAGGTTTCGGAGCCTGAAACCGGAAGCGGACAACCGCGAGACGAAATCAGCGCGCTCGAGAGCCTCGCGATTTGGCGAATTGCAGGCAAAACTCGAACGCGAAGACTGATGTGGGTGAAACGGGTGTCGAAAAGCTGCTCGGGCGAAACTCCTCGTGGCTAATTAATCGCGAAATGCCTCCGTTGCGAGCATCGAGAAATCGATTGCTCCGGGAAGGCGGCGCGCCGGAATGCCGGTGCTTTCTACAGCAAGCGCTGCCTCGCCGTTAGGACTCGAACTTTCGTTTCCACGATGCCGATTAGACATGTCGAAAAATGCGTTTGTTTCAGCCAAGTTCCAGCTTCTCTTTCCACCTTGGGAGCAATATAATTTTCATTGGACGACGAAAACGTGAACGAATGTGGTACATCATCGTTCTATTTTACGCGGTTGGTGGCCTCAATTTCCAATGAAGCTGTTTAGAAAAATTCCACGAATACGCGTGAAATAAATTCGCAACAACAGCGCTGAAAGCGCACATTCTACCCCTTGATTTTGATTTGGAAACTTATCTAAACGACTGTAGCTACGTTTGCACAAAGTTCCACGTGCATAGGAATCGCGCAGATGTTAACACCGGTCGTGAAGTCCGACATTCAGTGAAAATAGCGACGATAAAGGGTGAACTGGGGGTATGCGAACGTCCGCGATAATGGGAACAGTAAACACCAGTGTGTTCCGATACTGCAGATAGGGTGAAATATTCGATTTTTCAGACAGGCATTGACAATAAGCGTTCTTCACCTTACGAAATGTGGATTGCTCTATCTCTCTGTACTAGAATGGGTGTGGTCTGACCCGAGTGGGTGTGGCTTCGTTGCTCTCGATTTCAAAGGCATCACAGTACCCCGCAAGGGAATGTATAACGTTAGACAATTTCATAAAAGATTCTATGTTGCGCTCTCTCTACACCAGAATGGGTGTGGCCCAATCCGAGTGGGTGTGGCTTCGTTGCTCCAGACTTTGAGGGACTCAAAGTATTCTGTGCAGAACAGGCGTGGTTTCTTGCAAGTAGGCGTGGCTCCTTCGCTCCCGACGGAACCAGCGTCTCCCAGGACAACTCGTAATCACGTCAAACAAATTAACACAAATAAAATACGATTTAAGTGGAGTTTTCGGAGCATTTAAAGCCGTGAATAAAAACGGGGTTGTGCCATCCCCTCTCGACACCGCACAATCTCGTCATTTTCTGCGAAGCTCACCGGCGAAATGTTCGCGGGTTGCATCACCTGCGCGAACCGATACACAGCTACTATTACGAAAGCAGCCGAGTTTCCTCGCATACGTATTCGCAGTGGGCGAGGCGAGCTCGCGTTCTCATCCTCTCGTGACTCCTCTCGATAATGCCGGCGCGCTCTGTGCGAAAGTATAAACAACTTTCGAATGGGACGAGAGAGGAGCGGCGGCAGCTGTGAAAGCAGAAGCTTTTCAACTCGACTCTACGCAGACGTAACAAGGGAGGTTCACGGTTCATGCGTGCGCCGCAGATTCGCCGGATCGTTTCCACCCGGGTCGATCATCTTCTCGTCGAAGCAACGCTGGCTCCAGGGTTCGAATTTTATTCGCGACTAACTATTTCTCCCGAGCATTTCCGAAAATGCTCGAGCATTTTCGTGCGAATGCGAATATTAACGACTCGTTCAAATAGAGTACAGCACGATTGTCTCAGAGTAGTCTCGACCAACAGATAAAACGACGTGCAATGTAGTTAATTATTAGGTTCGTATAAAGGAAAGAGATCTAATTTCTGCCACGGTGTTCAGAAAGGAAGACGAATTTCTTGGATTTTCACGGAGCAGCAGGGTCTGCCCTCTCAAAATCGAAACGCATCTCGATGCATCGGTTCGGAGCATCGCCCGGCAAAAAGCCGAATGGCATCGGATTCCCGAGTAGCTGGCAACCTGTTTCCACAGCCCACAGGTATCACGCAACGTGATTGCTCCCAGACGGAGCTGGTGTTCGCGCAAGCAACCGGTGTAATTACACATCTACTTAACTGCGAGGTGATTATGTTATCGTTCGGTAAAAAACGCTAGACCCCGGCGCGCACGATTTTAATGATGATCGTAATTACCGATGGACCGTCTCGGACGATTCTACGACTGTAATTACGCCGGGGCTTCGCACACGTGCCACTTAGCGGCGTTTATATCGTATCGTTAGGTCGCAGTGTGTATACATATTAAACGCCTTGCCCGCATCGAGGCCGATCGCGTTATCGTTCGCGGCGATTCGAGCTCTCGAATCTCGTATCCCCTCGCGCAGAGAAACTCGAATTTCCATTCCAGGGGATGCACAGTGGACGAAAATGGAACTTTGATATTCAGGTACGTCAATTTCCACCATTGAATGATACGGACAGCTGAAGGTGCTGGATGCAATGATTGCAGTATAAAATGAACGATCATTATAAAGAACGAACTACTGAAGAAAATATTCTGAAGAGGATGGAAAGCTGGTGGCTGCATTGCATATACTGTTCAGTCATTCGAGGATCGGCCACAGCAAAGAACCCTTTGACGCCGGGTCAACAATAATGAGAAGAAAAGTCGATGCCAGTGGAGAAAATTCAAGATCACGTTGACAGAACGATTCCCGGTGGGAATTTCCTCTGTAAATAGATCCGTTAGGGCTGTCCTTCCGGTGTTCGATCCCTGACCGGATGGTTGGCGCGCAGGTGATGGTGGCACGGTATCTTCCGAGCCCGGGAAAGTCTGAGAAAAATCTACCACGAGAAGAAATCAAGCTGCAAACAGGCTAATTTAACATGCCGAATGACTTCCGGCAGGGAAACCTGACTGCTTTCACCCTTTCAACTATGGCTAGCGTTCCTGGCAATTAATTTCAATCAGTGGCTGTTCCGTCAGAGAAAAAGTAGAGGATCGAACGCGTCTAACCCTAAAGCGTCTGCTTCCTTAAACCAAGAAGTATCACACTGGGAAGCGCTTTGGTTGAAAAGCTTGTAGGCGTTGGCTCGCGGTGGATTTTAGCTAGGACCAGCATCGATTCCAATCCATTTAGCAGGAAATTCCGGGGCTTGGATCGTCCCGCGATTCCTTGGAATGGTTCCCGCGTCGCCGGGAGCCGGTGCGCGGCAGGAAAACGAAAGTGGGAAGGTCGTAAACCACGCGGGAACGACCGTCTTCCTGGGGAAAGGGTTGCCAGGACCTCCTCCCCTGCTGCAGCACGCCGTCTGGCACCGAGAATAAGTCTCCGGAGCTTAATAAAGAAGATACAAGAGGGTTGTTCAACCCTACCAGCTCCTGGCATCGCGCGCGAGATCCCCGTATTACCTTAGTCTTCGTCCTTTCTTTTCCCTCTCCTACTCTTTTCATCTCGATCCTTTTACTCTCTTTCTTTCTTTCTCGCTCGACGCTTTCTCGAGTTCATCGTCTGCCGTTCTTCCTCCGCCTCGCCCTTCGGTTGGTCGATACTCACCGGAAAGGGGTGAGAGGAACCCTCATTCTATTTTTTAGCCCAGTCGCTCGTTCGACGAATCGACGGAGCTACTCGGGGACCAATTCTTCGAGATTGCTTCTCGAGTCGCGAGCGATGAGAACGAGGCGGACTTTCGATATTTTTTCCGGAGGAAGCACTCATGTTAAAGAGTTCGATCAAGTGTAAGACACTATTGTTAAGTAACACGTTCTCTTGCCTTCGGATTTTAAACGAAAGATCGCGAAAGGTAGCTGAACGCGAGATGGACTTTCGGAATTTTTCTTGAAGAAACGCATCGATGACGATCCGTGGAACTTTTCATACATTCGAAAGAACATTTCTAGGTAGAGAAAATAATTGTTCACCTATTCGCACCGTGAGGGTTAACACGATGGAGGTAGGACAGTAATGGAAAGCTCGGATATCGGACATTCCCGCGAACAAATGACACATCTGCGAGACCAAACCGAAGCAAATTCGCAATAGAAGCCGTGATCTAACTCGATTCGTCCATTGATTCAGCGACGGACGAGCCGCGGGTACGAATTGCTGGGGTGGGTCCTCATGAAAGTCATGAGGGGCGGGTTCTTCCAAACGGAACACGTCCCACCGATTGGAAGCTGGACCCGGATCAGAGTGACGAACCTAATCAGCGACCATTGCTCCCTGCTCGGCCTTCGTCGAATGAACGGTAATCCCGGCGAAGCTGGGTCATCGGGTTGCAGCGCGCAATCTCGTTCGATCTCGAGTTCTCTCGCGAACGTGATTATCAATTAACCCTCGTCTTGCGAGTAACGAATTATTTTTGCGTCTTCATAAGACGCAACATACGCCCTTCCTCCAGTCACCTATTCAATCATGTCCGACGCGGACTCGTCTCACTTTGAACAGATAATTGTTACCGTCAAAAATGACGGAGATTCAAAGAACAAATTTCGACTAGAACTTGTTCGTCTCGTGTATCCTCTTTCTCGATGAGGTAAATTATTAACGTAATCCACCACACGCACTATCCAACGTTCCCGGATTGTTTCACCGAGCGAGCTGGACCAGTCGGAAAGTTTCTGCAGCTCGTTAGCGAGGAGAAGGCAGCCAAGACCCGCTGCAACAGGTTCAGATTCGTCTGGAGCAAGCTCTCACGCGGTTCGCGGGCGAAGAAGATTCGGAGCCAGGTGGACTACCGTTCCCCCGTCCGATCGAAAATCATTTTTTCCGTAGGAGATTGCAGCGGGCTCGGATTTCGGGAGTAATTGCGCGAAGATTGAACTCCGCGTGCCGGGGCCCCCGACAAAAAGCGACGGCTTACAATTAGCCTCGTGCTCGGCAGAAGGTGGTCGCCAGAAGTCTTCGAAGATGTCCATGCCGGGGGAACAGGGAACAGCGTACAGGGAACAGGGGAATAGGGAACTGGGAACCCTGTCGGCTTTCGTGCCGAAGGGAGACAGCGCGCGAGGGGTGCAGCGCGCACCGAGGAGACGCGCAGATGGTGGAAATCTCAGGGAATAAAGGCGACCAGGAGGGGAGGGGCGGGGGGAGGAGAGGAGAGGAGAGGAGAGGAGAGCAGGGAAGGAGGGCAGAGTGGGGGGAGAGACACGAAGAAGGTTTTTTCGAAGACGACGATGGGGAGACACGGAAGGTGGGTAGCACCTGGTGGTCGTCAGGGTCGGTGGTAGTGATGGTGCCTTCTGGTGGTTGCGACCGGTGATGGTGGTGGTGGTGGCGGTGGTGGTGGTGGTGGTGGTGTCGATGCACGATGCAACAGATGCTCCGAGGAGAGAGAGGCCCTCTCTTTCGATGCATGTGCCATCGCTCGCGGATGCTACGGAGCCCCCATATGTGGACCAAGCGCAGGTCTCTCCTCTTTTTAGCCAGTAACCTCCCCCCGGAAATAATCTCGGCGGATAATCGTCGCGCTTCCTGCTAGCGGGCTCTTTCCAGGGGATGTGAACCCTACCTGTTCCACCCTCGTGGCGGCAAGGTGTCCGAAACGTGCGTTAACCAACGAATTGTAACATTTTTTTGCATTGCAACTGCGGTAGTTGATCGTTACGGATTCTGGGCAATTGAACGGAAGTTCAAGTCAGGCAGAGTTGTGCTGATTCAATTATATTGTAATTCAATTGCGCAATTGTGTTACATTGTATTTCAGTTATATAGTAATTCAACTGCGTCGTTACTGAATTACATAATTCAAACCTTTCAATTAATTCAATTACTAAGTATTTTAATCAGATAATTGGATATATATATATATATATATAATTGAAATACAATGTAATTGAAATACAATATAATTGAAATACAGTAAAATGAAAATGCGGCTCTCCAAATTATAGGCCAGAACATTGAAGAGAAGTGCGATATATTTGTATGTTTTTCTTTCATATACTTGTTTGCTTTATGGTTGAAATTTAGAAAATGCCCTGGTCATAAACGACCCAGTGTGCCTACGGGAGGTGCGAAAAGTGAGTGTGTCCATGGAGGGTTGAGACCGCACGGCTCGGCGTTTCGCATTCGCATGCGTGCAAATGAAATGAAAGAGACATTCGCCCTCCCCGTCGCGTCGTCCGGAGACTCTGGTCGCAGGATCGTTACGAGGAAGGTCGACCCCCGCCCCGGGAGGGTGAAAAGTTGCCGTTTTCCTGTTTACAACGGATGCCGGCGACCGGTTCGCTTCGGTTCAGTTTGTTCTCCCGTTCGTCGTTCATCGTCCGCAGTTTTCTTCCGGCGTTAATGGGACATTGACGGTTGCGAGAGGAAGAAAAGGCGGCGAATGAAAGGGGGGTGGTGAGGGAGGAGAGGGGAACAGGGTGAGCCGCCACCTAGCTATTATTCGCGGTCGGGTACAGGTATGTGGCCCATTGTGATTGCGTCCACCGAACTATGCAGATTCCCCGGCCGTGAGGAATGCGCACACCTGATCAACGCATATTCTTCCCGACCCCGAAAACCGTCGATGT
Source organism: Lasioglossum malachurum (assembly GCA_028455605.1). Lineage (NCBI taxonomy): Eukaryota > Metazoa > Arthropoda > Insecta > Hymenoptera > Halictidae > Lasioglossum > Lasioglossum malachurum. The sequence continues at coordinate 25,317,045 of CM052318.1, read as the reverse complement.
CCAACGATTTCTCGACGGAGTCCACGATGTATCTCCTTTCTAACCAGATCGAAAATAAAAACTCGTCAAGCAACTTCTTCGAATAATATAATAATTAAGGGGACTTGCGACTATTTTGACCGAAACTTTTCTGTTCCCTCCTGTACTCCTTTTTAACCGACTTTGAAAAAGGAGGAGGTTACTCAATTCGATCTGTATGTGCCTTTTTTTTCGCTTTTTTTTTCTATGTATGTTCACTGATTACGCCGCGATGGATGGACCAATCGGAACAAAACCTTTATATTTAATGTATGTGAATACAATCAAGCGGGGCTACAGTTCAAAAAGCAATTCGAAACATTTCGATAAATTTTCGAACGTTTCTGAAGAAATTCGCTGAACCAACGAACGGAAGTGAAGGATGTTCGACGCAGCGTCCTCCAGCACCGAGACACGTTTTTCCCCGATTTTTTTGTTCACCCTTTTTCGAGAGGATTTCGGCGAACGCGAGGATTTCTGCCGTATCTGCGATCTTCCCTCGCGCGAGATTACGCAAGAGAGCTCGAGGGGTCTGGGAATAAAAAGAGGGGTGGCGGGGCTGAGAGAGAGCAATAAAGGAAGAAATGGCTGGAACGTCGAGGATTTGGCAAAGGATTCAGGAAGGACTCCCGAAGGATCGAGGAGGGCGTAAAAGACGACAGATTGCTGGCTTCGATCGAGCCGAAGGGTTTGCCAGCCGGTCCGGTCGGGTCGGCTCGTTTCTTTCGCTCTGGCCTTTCGTTTCACGCCGCTACACGACTGACTCCTTTTCTGGCTGCGAGGATTTCTCCGCATCGGGGCCGCAGGACCTTCTGGGCCCGACAGAAGGCCTTCAACTCCTCCTCGCTCCTCCCAGTCCCTTTATCTTCCGCGTATCCACCCCTTGGCTGCTTTGAATAAATCCTTCTGTCGATACTCGCGCTCGCGCTACACGCGCATACGCACGAACATTCTACATACGCGAACCTCCTTGTAATTATCCGGCCGAGTTATTATCACAATTACGCCTTTTACGCACAATGTATCGTACCGAGCGACGGCGCCAGCCTCGGCATGACCTGCGGGTTCCTGCGTATCGTTTCTTCCTTCGATCAAGATACTCCGCAGAATTTTCTACGGGTCCGACTTCGACGCTTGAATGGCCGATTATACGCACGACTGCAACCTTGACATTGTTATCGCCAGGCTGCGGATCTTTATGCAAAATAATAATTGTCATTATCAACTGCAGGAAACAGTAACCATGTAGACCTTTCTTTTCTTTTTTAAACAATCTTCACCCTCTTCCGACACAGTGCTAAAAGGTCGATGATATACCAACGTAAACGTTTATTTCGTTTAAAAAGAAAGGCGTGACATTCATTTCTGTTAGACTTTTTCTAAAATCTTCATCACTTGATTAAACAATTGGAGACGGTACATTGATATTCCCAAATTTGTTTAATGTTTCTACTATTTCGTATGTACCTTCAGTGAATAATAGATAACTTTTAGACCCGATAGAACAATATACAGCATCGGCAGTCACGCCAGTTCCGCGTGTTGCGCCCTGGACGCGAGGCTCCGAGCTTCCTAATTTAAGACTATGACGATAAAATCAGGGATCGAACGAGTTATGGAACCTTTTTAATAGGTTCTATTCCAAACATGGACCGTGGAACTTTTTCAAAAACACGTTCTCACAGTGTATAAGTTCCGTCGAGTGTGTCCGCCACGTGGAAGGGAACGTGCTAAACGAGAGTGATCGTGCAGTGGTTGCTCGCACAGCGTTCGCGGATAAGAAAGAAGACGCGAAGAAGGTGCAGCGTTGCGTCGCGACGCGACGGTTTGGGAGGTAGAGGGCGAGGAACAGCTGCGAGACACCCCAAAAAGCACCGAGGATCTTTTGAATCACGGGCCCAGGGCCCCGTACCTCTTGTCTTCCCCTGATCTTCTTCTTCGTCATCGCCGCTGACAGCGAACGCAACGGTCGTTCCCTAAACAGACCAACCGAAAGGAAAGCAACGACGCTGCTTCGAATCGATTCGCCCTAGGAGTCTACAGCCCCCGACGTGCAAAGTCGCTAACCAAATACGAAAAATCCTCTTTTCCCCGGGGAGCTCTCTCCCTCTCTTTGCGAATTTATTTAACGCCTTAGCGCCGCACAGCACAAACACATGGAACTGTTTGCTCGGATTTAACGCGGTGACTGTAGCATGGATTTTGCGTGTTGCGCATAAGCCTCCCCTATTTCGATATCCGTTGTTAGTAACTATTGTACTACTAGGTATATGTTTCACTGCACTGACAATAATTAATTTCATAAAATCGTTTTCGAGCGATTCGATAGGTCACCGTGTAAGCAATATTCTGTGTACCAAAGGTTAGGCAAAATGCAAGAAGATTGAAAGAGTACTTCGCGGTCAAGGTACACCTTAACTTTAAAAAATTTTTATTTTTATTTTTATTCGTTTCTGAAGGGGAATTACAGCTGGGCAAGCGCCTAGAATTCCTCGGAGCATTTCCATAAAAAATTTGCGGAGCTAATGGGATAGTACCAGACAATAAAGAGCTAATCTCGAGTAAATAAGACAACTATCGATATAATTATCGAGTGCCACGGGCAAAAGCAAGTTCGCCTATCTCCGCGTTGGCCATCTGCCGAGGCAAAGCAGCCTTTCCTATTATTCCTGCCCAATTTCCACCGCTTCTATAATCTCTGTAATTTCCGCCACGAAAAAGTCCTCCGCAATCTTAACTTCGCCCCAAAACCCCTGGCAACTGTAACGATCGTCTGGAAACGAAACTATTCCGCGCCATTTTCCGGAGATCCCGCGCCGGTGCTATCGAGATTTTTCCGTGGTCGCGTATATATTTCCTTTCGGAAGTCGTACAAGTCATCGACACCTGCCCATACCTGGACTCTTCCCGGGCTCCCTTGACCCAGTCGGTTCTCTGTCGTTCGGACCGTTGCAACGCGTTGCGAGATTCCTTCGGTTCGTTTGCGCAAAAGGGAGCCTGGATCGCGACTCAAAAGGACTCTGCTTTGCCTGTTAGGGGTGTTTATGCGCGCGAACAATGAGCGCCCGCGACACAATGGCTGGGATTCGTCAACGGACCGCGTTGGGCCCTTCTTTCGCGTAATTAATCGCCTGCTGGGGACTATCGATCTTCCTCGACTCTTCCGAACGTCGAGAAACATCCCCTAAGGTGATCCGAGACATAAGAGAATCGTGCGAGTTTAGGTTGGAAAGTTTACTGAGAAAGTCGTTTCGATTGAATCCGAAAAGGTTGGGGCTCGAATATATGCGTCTAAAAAGTCTTCAAAGCTAGCCAAACATTTCTGATTTGGATACCAGAAGGATCGACTGACTCTCCATGATGATGGAGAACCATCCCCTAACTACATCCAAGGGAAAACGTAAGAGAATGTCTCGAATTTTAAGCTGAGAAATTAAGGAAACGGTTTTTTGATGCAACCGGAGAAAGTTGATGCTCGCGAATATATTCGTCTGAAAAATTCTCGGGGTATGCCAAACAGCTCCCGATGCGGATAAAAGAAGAATCGAGCCGATTTGACGAACGGTCTTCGAATGAAATTTATCGTGCCGTTAATTACAATTACGGAAATAGTTATGGGTGCGTGTTGTTTCAAAAAAGCGGGCCCGACTGCATGGAGCACGATTTTTATGGCGCCCCCGTTTATTACCGAATAACGCCGGCCTTTCACTTCGCCGAGGAAAGTTGATCGTCCGCTCGTAGATTTTCGTCGGATCCTCTATCTTCTGCCTCGATCGATTTCACTACGTCGCTACTGCAGCCTTTAGATCATTCTTGAAATCTATGTGGAGATTCCTATCGAGCCAGACGGAGAAATTCAAGTTAAACGAAATTTGTGCTTTAGAGTTTGACGAAGCTCTGCACGAAATAAAAAAGTTTACATTCTGGAGGTAGCCGGGCACGCTGAAAAAAACGTTGTCAAGATGGCGCAGATCAGAAAAAATTATCAGGGCAATTTCCGTCGGGTATTGCATAAAAGCGTGGAAAATATTCCAAGGAAGACTGATAGCAGCGCTTCTTCTTTTTAAACACCGTTTCTTGTAAACGAGCACCGCGTCGTTGGTATTCGAGGATTGTTGCCGGAGTCGCTCGACGAGGCGCTAATTGTGCCAATCAACGACACCTCTTGCCCGCGCGTTCGTGTCTCCCGAGAGAGCCAATGGAATCGGCCTGTCCAACAAAGAAGCAGCCTCTCTTCCATCAATCCCCAAGATTGCCAAAAACTACGCGAACAACACAAATTAATCTATGACAATTTTCGTCGGCAGGAAGATACGAAATATTTTCAGAACAACGAGAAACAGTATCGCAGGTCGAGAGATGGTTGAAGGTAAGAAAAAGGAGATACCGATCTGAGACTGGCCGGTGTATTTTGAGGACGGATGTTACAAATTATTTGATGATCACGTAAATGTTTACCTTGCCGCGCGTTTACGTGGATAAAAAAATTCGACACAGTTCCCAGACCCGTCGGCCGAGTCCGAAGGTATCATGGTATACGTGCCTCGGCGCTCTCGGGCTGACGAGGGGAAATTGCCCGGGAGACGGTTTAATGCGAGCAGCATTAAGACCAATCATCTTCCGGGCGACGTCACTCATTACCTCTAATGTATTGAATCGTTACGTTGCGATCGTTAAACGCGGACACGCGTCACAATCAATCAGCTTTCGAAAGGTACCCGGACAATTACACCGAGTCATCTGCCGGCGCGCCGGCAACATTGTAAATTTAAATAATAATCGACGGGTGAAACTTGGGAAAGGTCGCCGCTATTAGCGCATAAATCGACGGTGTCGGCTTAATGATCGGCAACGCACGGCGACGTGCGGTCACTTCTTGCTCTCCGGTGGACGGAGAGCCACACCGATGTAACGTCAACCGTGGACAGCTGCTACCCCCAATTCAACGGTGTACTCTCTGACAAATAATTACGAGTCGAGTCGAATGATCTCGCAGCCGTGGTGTCACGTCTCCTCTTTCTTGTCGACTGGCGCCGCTCGCGAAGTCTTTTTCTTGCCTGTCTTTCTGGTATCGGCTCGATCGAGGTAACCGACTCAATTTCTCCCAGAGACTAGATTCCCTCCGAATTTTAGCATTTGCTGGCGGGAGGAAATAGGAACAGGTGAACGGCGTCCTATCAGATTGGAACACATCCTTATTTATTTTGTATATGTCTGCGGATGCTCTGGGACTCCAAGGAATCGTTAAATGTTTATGGGGATCCTTCAAGGTCCTCGAATGTAGGCGATGTTCCCAACGTCCTTGTGACTTTCAGGCAGGGCTTGGAAACAGTTATGATATCGGTCTCGGTCCTTGAAACAGTTATGAAGGACCGAAATCTTGGTTGATATGTCCTTCGTTCTCCGTTCGTCCTGATTGCCAAACACTCCTAGGATTCCGAAGAGCCCTCAAGAAGATACCGAAGATCCCCGAGGACCTCACGGATCCCAAGGAGTTCTCAGGTTCGCAGGATCGTATGGATCCCGTGGATTCCGAAGAGTCCTGAAGGATCTCCTCAAGCTCTCGATGCCCCGAAGCTCCCGCAGACTTCCATCGCGCCTGACGGTTCGGGAAGGACTACCAATTTCGCCCTGTGATCGCACGGACGTCCGAAAAGGATTAATTAAACAATGAAGAAATGATATCCTTGATCTAAGGCGATATTCAGATTTTGTGGCGCCCCTTTCAGTCGCCCAGATTCCGCCGCGCCCTCTGCAACGACCATAAACGTTATTACGAACGGACAAAAACGTCGGCTCGCAGACTCCTTCCGGTTACCAGAAATAATTCAAAGAGGGGAAAAAGTCGACCACGATGAACGGATCAGGAGGATTGATTTAGCGATTCGTTAATCGGTTTAAAGGGACGAGGAAGCGTGTGTCGCTCTGATTTTCTCCGCTCGGCGTGCACTCCTGTATACCGTGTGCGAATCGATTTCTTTTTTTTCTCTCGGTGTTCACCGGTGTCTCCCTTCCGTTTTTTCCTCGAGCAGAGAGAAGCCGATAGCCGAGGATCACTTCCGCGGGCCGAGGGTGAACAGCTGCCGGGTGTGTCTCTGACGAGGGTTTCCTTCGCCTGGAGAGGAAACGCCGCGTCGCGCGCGCGTCGACGAGGAAAATACGTGGCAGTGAATACTTCGCAGGAGAAAGAGCGATGCGATCGCTAAAAAAAAATGACACGAGGGCTCCGAAAATCGGATCATTAGAGGACAAATGCTTGTAATCCGGTCCCGGTGAAATCCGAGAAAGAAACAACGAACGCTCTCCAATATACTTGGTGCATTTCAATTTCGATAGACTGCCACTACATTCGATTATCGAATCGAATGGTGTCGGTATATTATCCCTGACTTGTTAGAAGTTCGTTTACTAGAATTTTGATTCTGCGTAAACAATTGTCGTTGAAATTTTCGGACTGTCTCTCTCGAGAGTCGGACGAATCCGCTCACGAAACGCCTGTTAATTAGGCTCGTTTATCGGGCCGGTCGCGGCCCGCTTTCTCATGGGGTCCAGCGCGGATGATCCGGCGATTGACGATCGGTTTCATTCAAGATGTACGCGCCGCCGAGACCAAGAAAACAAGTATGATGGGCAGGGACAGTGATGCTGGGCACGTGCCACCTGCCTGCACCGTTATTGGCCTCGTTAACGCGACAGGTTCCCATCTAACGAATCGAGAACATTTCCCACAACCGGCAGAACACCACCGCCCGCCACCTCAGCTTCCCTCGGTGCCACGATGTCACGACTCACGACGTCGTTTCCTTACGAGGATCAGCAACTTTATCGCGAACACGATCGTCTTGCTGCTGCTGCTGCTGCTGCTGCTACTTTGCATCCGCTTCCAAGCCTCACTTTCCAGAAACCGAACTCATAATTATAACACCACCTCGATTTTTGAATAATGTTGCAACCGGTCTCCGGAACATGCAACGTCAACTGCTCTTGCTAAGTTGTTTAATTAAGCACGAGATCGGATGGCGCTTATCGTGTACGAATCAGAACCTCAAAGTTGGTCAGAGGACGGAGAAAATAAAAATTGAACAATTCGATAAAATTTAATGGACAGAAAGAAGGCTTGCGACAAGTTTATTTTGGTCAAGAACACGGATCGGAAAGCGATGACAGACTGCGAACGTTCGTGCAAAGTTGTAAGAAAGTTTAACAAAGATGTATTTTAATAGGCACACGACCAGTGGAAAGTTCATTTTAATCAGACAACTATCTGTAGTCGACTTCGGGAAGAAAGCCTGAGGAGCGCGAGGCACTCTATATAAAATAACATAAATGAACTTTCGAGAATGCTGACCGGAGGACGACAAAAGTTAGCGGAGAGTCGGTTCTCGTTCTGTTTTCAGACACAATCGCCCGAGTCACGGTTATTCTCGGTCTTTGCGGGGACTCGGGTCGCAGCTTCGGATTCAAAGGACACGGATCGCAAAGACGAGATCCAGTAACCTATAGATCCCGGGACGGCAGCCGGCACTAGTTGAAACGGCAGGTACAGAGAATGTTCACCGGGATAGGCTCTCAGTGAGATAGGTATACACATGACAAAAGCGTGTTTGGACTGCCGGTGCGCCAGATGCAGACATCGCAGACTGCACCGTGCAGCCTGTGCATCGGAGAAAGGTGCGGAACGAGGAGAGATTCTTCGATGGCTTCGCGCAGCTTTCACCGTCTCTAGATTAGCGGCCCTTCGATCTCTCGAACCCTTTTGCTACCGTTTCCTCGATTAGTCGGATCTTGCTCCATTAGTTCTCCGAATGCTGAACTCCGTTGATTGCTTTCAGACCCTTCATCAAAATTCAATTTTGTCCAGCTTGATCGTAGAAAATGTTGCCCACTGTGCTATGGAAAAGGAAAAGCTGTTTATGTATATCTTGATATGTAATTAGAAGACGGACCTTTATGCGAAATGAAAACTTTCCTGAGCCACTTAGGAGCCTCTTCCATCCTTGAATCTTTTATATGGACATCATCTCGTTTCAAATTACACAAATTTCTATCATGAATAAATATTGTAAAAATCGCCCTCGGTTTTCCCCTCTCGAGAAAATAGATAGGAAGAGAATTCCGAGGTCGCGCGCGGACGATAATTGAATATACGCTATCGAGGGTTTCAATCCGAAAGATCGAGGATGTAGCGCAATAATGGAACCACTTGTGAAAGATGATTGTCCGCGCTTTAGGGTAGAGGTAGAATTTCGCACACGCACACAGAGGCACCGAGTCCCTTCGAGGGCGGATTCGCCGTATCTGCGCGATTTGTGGTAGCCCGATTTTATAACGGTAATCAAATCTTCCGAGGCAATCGAGGCAGGATAGGGAGGCCACATTAAGGGAGGAACCTCGATCGGAAATCCGTGTTCCACCTTGGTTACCTACCACGTTGCATCTGGCACGATCGTGAAGAAGACCCTATTCACTTCGAGGCGTCCCTCTCGTAAGGGTTCCGGACGCGAACGAAAACCTTCAGGCGACTTACTCGAATCCGGAGCCGACTGTGGATATTCTGCGTAACATGGCACATCCTAATGTTATCCCGGTATTGGTGTCGAATCTCCGTTAATTTATTGATCGACTTAATTTTATTCAGATAAAGCTACGAGGTGCTGCCGTGGCTGCTTTGGACTCGGGAGCGACGAGGCCACGCCCATTCGGGCCGGCCACGCCTACTCTGCGTAGAGAGACCAGAATAAATAGTGTTCCAGCCGTCTCTACAACTTCATTTATTAGAAACCGACTGTGTGAGCATGGATGGATGGACTGCTCTCGATCCATTAAAAGCAAGCTGGTATTATATTTGCAAAATCGATGCCCCTCTTCGTCATAAAAACTGTAATTACTTTCTCGAATATGATTTCTTGACGGTAATACGTAGGTCTCTCCCTCAGGGACCATTTGAGGGGGTAATCTGGTGAACCGGAGCACGTGCCGCGCCTGTGAAGACTCGGCGCGTGCTCCTCACCTTATGTATGACATAACGAAACCCGGAAAAAGCTAGAATGTGTAGTTTCGCGGAGTTCACGGTTCGAAGAGCCTGCAAGGGGGATTCAAGATGGCCCCGGGTTGCCATTCGAGTCTCCGGCGTGGATCATTGTGATCCGCCCGGGGCCAACGGGCACAATGGGGTCACGTCGCGCATGACGAGCTTAAGATCGCGACGGATTTCCTTCTTGCCAGATATACAAAGGAGCATCGTGGAGGAAGAGAAACCCGGGAACCGTGGCCCGAGTGGTGGGGGGTGAAGGGAGCAGCGAGCAAGAGGGAGAGAGAGGATGGGAGGGGAGGTGGCACGAGCACGTGGCATCTGCGACGATCGAAAAATTGAAAGTTGCCGGAACAGTGGCCCGGGGGGCCGAAGGGGAGGGCGAAGAGGAGAGGTGACGGCCGGCACGAGACCATCGAATAATGGGAAAGATGCATCTGCGAAGGAGGAAAACGGGAAGAAAGGAAAATCGACCGGAGAAAAGAAATATGTGCGTGGCTGCCTTTAAGAAGGATCACACGCGAAATGAAGAACGTCGAGCATCTGCTGCCGTGTCGAGCCGACGCGGCGTCCTCGAAACCGAGTCGTTTCAATCGCCGGTGTATTTATTTATTTTGCCGGGACACCGGAACTTTAATGTCCGAGCGTCGCCATTATTTCGCGACACTTTTATCCGTGTCGCGCTGCGCTCGGCGGTCCTTTCAATTCTCTCCTTTGTGCGAAATGGAAGTTGCGAAACCACCGCCGCTGTTCTCTCGATTGTCCGATAGGTAATTCCCTAGTTTCGAAAATGAAAAGCGGAGGAAGTCGATTGAACGCGAACGCGTACTTCTGAATGTAAATATTCGCATAATAACAGTATTATTGTTGTCGCGCTTTCTATGGAAGCAGAATTGTGTCTCTGACGGAGTCTTCCTTATCGTTAGATAATTATTCATTGTTATTTGTTTATCGTACGAATACATATCGGTCATTTTCAAATCTGTCGCACGATGACGAACGCGAGTTGTGCGCGAGTTGTACGCGAAAATATACAACCAAATCTCATCCTTACTACGATTTATTATTACCGCCTATTGTTGTGGTTTCCGTTCGAAGAACAATTAACATTCACTGCCAACTGACAGCAACTAAAACCGCGGGTAATTAGATCTGAGGGTTGCCACTTTTCGAAGCTAAACGCGAGGTAAACAGACAACATGGCCGTTATACGCGCGACAGCAGATTACGCATGCGCAGATCGGACGGCGCAATCGTCCGGTCGTGCGTGCGGAAATATAACCAAAAATATTGTCGACAATGCTTCCTATTATCGCTAGTTGTCGCCGCGTGTAGTTAAATTATAACCAACATTTACTGTTCACAAACGGCAACCACTGTTGCAATAACTGTTGCAAATAATCTGGTCCGAGGATTGCCACTTTTCTGTTCAAACACGAAACATGTCACCGCGTGACGTTTTGCCGTGTCGAAGTGACAGGCGGTCGTGACAATTGTTTATTCTAGTCTGTCGAAATAAAACTAGAAGAAAAGATTCTCTATAGAGTTTATACTATCGACTGTTCTATTCGGTAAGGTAAAAGAATAGGTTAATTGTTGGCGATCGAATAGGCCTCGAATCACCGGCAGAAATGTCACGTGATCGCGAAGGGGTTAACGCAAAGAGGTAATATATAACACAACGTATAACAAATAACATTTGATCAAAAAGCAAAGAAGCATCGATGGCACGTACCGTGAACTGGCTCGCAGGGACAAGAAGCTTCGGCAGCTCACGGGTGTTCATTATGCTCGTCGTTTTCCTCGCAGCAAACGTCAATCGGGCACTTGTTGAACACGAACGAACATGCTACACGCATATTTACCGGATCATTTATCCTCACACGAACGTACATTTATTTCGACTGCCTTCAATGCCAGCGATGCCTGGCTATCTTTATTTTCGCGATACGAGCCCGAACTTCGTCGCGCGACACTAATCGACATCGTTTCGCTTAATTGCAGTTGGACACTACGCGCCTGCTCCTCCGCAACCGCGGCCATTTTGGCTGACCAGTCACGTGACCCAACTGCAACAACAACAATTCAAATGTGAGCCCGCGAAATGGGCCGATCTGCAAAATGTAACGAAGAATTCTGTAATCGAGGTAAGATTCACTTGTCGCTGGCTTTATTAGAAAGGAAAATGAATATATAACATTACAGGACGATGATGGCCCAACAAAAGTGTGATGGTCTGATATTCAGGGAAAATGTAATGAAAGGTGTACACACATCTATCTGATCTCTACATTTGGATGAATTACACCAGGTAATACATTGTAACCAGCATGTAGACTTTGCGCAATTTATGGCACAAAGGAGCAGCTGTCATTAGTAAAATAGAGAGGAGTGGCTCCTGAGAGGGATAGGGGAAGGAAAAATACAAAACTGAGAAGACGATAATAACAATTTTTCCTCCCCAGAAACAGGCCCCGGACCACGGCATGGCGCCAAGTAGCGAAATTCCGGGCGCGGCATTGCAGCACGTGGCAGAAAATGGCGCGAAACGTTCGACGGGAGCCGCGTTCCCTGGAGATCGAGAAAATCAGGGGCCGAATCGATCGTCGCTGAGATCCTGCAGCCTGTTGAGCTGCAGCAGGAGCCGAAGCGTGAGGCTGCATCGATCTATTCTCGGTGTTCATTGGAGATCGTGCAGCATCTGTTGGCGATCGGAAAAGGAAACGGAGGAGGGTGGTCGCCCCCAAGATCAGGGAAATGATGGAAAAAATCTGGTGTAGAGAAAAAGCGGCGGGAGAGAGGAGAGAGACAGAGAGGGGGGCAGGGACGCGTGGTTGTGAAGTAGGTGGTTGCCGTGAAGAAAGGTTCGAAAACGAAGAAACCCGGGACCGAGCGACTGCCTGTTAGAAGATGGCCTGTTGCCTGCCCGAGTCGGTGGTTCTCTTGTGCTCCCGGGAAGTAGCGGCAGATGTTCGGGACCCGGTTGGCGCGTGCCCGCTGCCACTTGGCAGCGAAGAAGACGCTACCATCTGCCCCTTCTTCGTCTTCCCCTTCGACCTCACCGCCGTCGTCCCAGGCCCGTGCACGCGCCACCACGCGGCTGCACTGATACGAACTGTATCTGCCTCTGCTTCAGCCTGGGCCTGAGACTGGGTCTGGCCAGATATCTCGCCGATTCCCCCCTCTCTCGCGCCTCGGATAGCACTCGCAGTCTGCCGAACCGGCGGCGATAAGGGCGCGCGACCGTCGGTGTTTGCTCGAACGCCAAACATCTTGTCAAGTTCACACTATGCAATCTCGAAACAGTTTGTACACCGGCACGAGTCCGTTCCAATGTTGTCTTGGGAACCTCGAAGAACCTTCGAAAACAACTCGGACAAAAGACCCACGTCCCGGTACGCGATGTGTACCGATCTGCTTTCGCGAGAGCCTGATCGACATCTCCTATCGCATACATCTGCGGTATGACCCTACGAAGACATTAGCTTGGCAGAGAAATGATATCGGTGTTTGTACGAGTCAACTTTACAGCTCAACACTAGAACTACCGAGCCCTCAACGAGGCGTCTGATGCACAGAGGCGAAGATTTTCGTTCTAGTAATCGAGCAGCGGGGGCCCGTTGGCAGAGTTTTCTTCTGGAATGCAACAGGCTCGAAGGAACCGAACATCTGGACTATCGAGTGACAACGTTCGGATTTGATAGCATCGGGGGATGAAAGACACAGCTCGAGGTAAGCTGCCGGCATGCGAGCAATGTTGGCCGCGTGTGCGCGTAAACACGTGGTCCGATGATTCGTGGCGCGTAAACGCTCGGCGCAATGATTCTTGGCGCTTACCGGTGAGGAGAGGAGAGGAGAGGTGAGGTGACAACCTGGTAGCAACCTGACGCGGCCAGGTCGAACGCCTGTCGCGGAAACTCGAGAGCAAATACATCGTGTTCGCGTACAGAATCGTAGGGGACGCGTGCTCTTTTCTGTTTTCGAAAAAAACTATTTGCCAAACAAAAAATCAACGAGGCAACCGGACCGGAACAAAATGGCGGCAGATGGGCTCGACCGACTTCACGGATGCTGAAGCCGGTGCATCTCGCCGGTGCTCGAAACAAAAGAAATTGTTATCAAACGGAACAACCGGTCGAACACCTGTCTACGTAAAAGGCGAGTCTGTTCAAGGTCAAGGACACCTCAGTGTCACTTCCTGTGTTACAGTCTAGACATTGTTCCAGTCGGAGACCGAATGCCGATGCATTTTCGGTTTCGCAACACAAGACTCATTGTACGGGTACGCATGAAGATAATATTAGTAATTTTTCGTGCTTCAAAAGATTACCTTTATAGGTAGATGATATCATAGCGCATAAGCGCTAGGCGTTCGAACAATTCGCACCGGTATTCGACATCAATAAATATTGACGGTATGATACTGTAAATTACTGTAATTTTTGGTCCATTGTTGCTTCGCTTAGTTTCCTTTTTCCTCCAGCGCTTCGTTTGGTATCAAGCAATGGTCTCGCACACGCACCCCTTCGCACAGGTGATCCACGCATAATGAAGCAAATGGATGGGACATTAGCAGAACATACTCGCAGTGTACTGGAAGCGAAGGACAAAAGTAAGCAGGAAAAGGGAAAAGTCGTCAGCCTGGACATTGTCTTCGATGGACAATAAGCTCTCGCATCCTGCGCCGATCCGAGAAATCGGAAGCGGGAGTGTGAAAGTCACGCGACGAGTTCCGGTTTTCCCTGGGCGCGCTTATGAATCGGCGAACAGGACAATGAGGAAGAAGAAGGAAGAATCGAGCGAGGCACGTGCGACTCGAAGTGTCAAACCGCAGGCGCGCAACAGCTGTTGCATCGGACACTGGCGTGGCCGTCGTCGTCGAATGCAGCTCGAGGCATTCTCGAAATCTACGGCAATAAACAGTGTTCTATTTTCAAATCGGGGCACGAACTGTCTCGATCGTGTAGCAATCCACACCGAAGCAATATCGAACAAATCTTTGTCGCCATCTTCTTCTACAAAAAGTTGTTCGATGTTGCTTCAGTGTAAAGAAATAGCTTCTCGAACGATTGTTTTATGTATGAAAATAGAAGATGCTCGTCGCAATTTCTCGTTGTCGAAGGGTTGGAGAACGCGTCGGCTAGAAGCGAGACACGCGGACCGTGGACTAAGAAACTCGCCGGGTAAAATACCGGAAAAGAGTCGGTCCTAAGTGGGCCAGTGTTCGGTTTCGAGGCCGAGCAGATCAGAGCAGAGCAGAGCAGAACGAAGCAACAGATGGCTCCACGCTTGCGGATGCTGGTTGTCCCGCGGTTTTCTTTGTGAGACCGGGGCACGTGCCACAGCCGATCGACTACCGATACTCCGTTTCCCCTCCGTCCACCATGTTGCACGGCGATTTTAAGCCGGATCACGTCTCGGCTTTCCTCCTGCGTTCAAAAGATTTTCCCGTCGGGCCCCGGAATCGAAAAAAGGCTCGCCGCCATCTGTGCACTGTTCGACCAGCGACGCACGTTCCACGCGAGGAAAAGTCCTTCCTACCTGCTCCGCCGCGTTTGCATCCGCTACACGTTCGCTCCACCTTCTGTCGGATCCATATTCGAATGTAATTACGGGACCCGGGCTGTTCCCGGGATCGACCAACTGGGAACCTTCTGTTGCGAGCGACAGCATCCGCGGAACAACACTAGACGATCTCTGAATGGACGAGGATCGCCTGAATTGCTGTCGTCGATTCTTGAGACTCGAGGACAGCCAGGTGAGACTCCTCGGTGAATACAATCTTCGAGGACTACGGAAGAAGAATTATGTTCTGCGTATCGTTCTGAAACCTTCTTGATCGATTCATTTCAACTTCGATAATATGTACTGATTTTTACAGTGTTGCGAAAAGTTCAAAGTTAGCGTCACGAAGACCTCCAAAAAGCCATTCACCTGGCCTCACGGTTACTTCAAAGAGAGCTGAGTTGTCAAGTCTCGAACAAATTGTTTCACGTTTAGTACCGGAGAAAAGATGGTTGTCGCGTCATAAAAATCCGCGATTAAAATCGCTAATGTACACGAAGAAGCAGCGCCACTCTATCCAGGTGGACGTGGAAGGCGTTCCCCGATCGAGGGATCTCGACGACGCGCGACGATGCGCCAGAAAACCGCAGCCCGCCGGTGTATATCGATCGGCGTAATCGAAAACTCGAGGTAATTCCGACACCGGCGCGGAGGATCGTTATCGCCGGTGTCACTCGACTCGTCCGCGGGTCCCTCGAATTAAGATCGATCGATCCCATCCTGTCTCCTGTGTGCGTATAATTTTACAGTCTCGGTCGTTTCGCGGCCGATTTACACGCGACGCGACGCTGAATGACCGGGGCTCGCTCAATGGCGAAAACGATCTTCCGTCAAACATCGAGCCGACGCTACGCGGTGCTCGTTACACCGGGAAATTGGAGATCTTAAACGTTCCGACTATTTTTAAATCCGCTATCGATTACCAGTTCCTGTCTCGATGCAATCCGAGAATCGAACGGCAACCGATCGTCGCGTCGACGTTAGAACTGCGTTTCGTTCGAGGAAGTGGAAAGATAGGAGGTCGAATTGGATATTTTGAGCACGTTTATCATATCATATTATACTATACCGTATTTTAGTATATTGCAGTATACATTTTAGTACATTATATCATTGTGGAAACAACGAGTACGTCTTGACTTCTGAAATTGTTTAGTGCTTACGTTAACACTAAACCTACCACCACCGGTCATATGACCGGCTCCAGATTTTTTGTGTCGCAATTGTTGAAATTATAAAGATGCTTTTTAATAGCAGAGATGTTATAATATGAACCGCACAAAGTTCGAATAAATTTAATCTTATTATTTTTTTTTAAGAGAGATCTGGTTATTTATACCAGAATCGTACAACACATTATCGAATTAAATTATTTCTTGAATTATTAAATATAAATAAATATTATTAAATAAATACATTATCGAATTAATTTTTTGAACCATCTGGTGATTTAAGCTGACGCTCGTATGTAGTCAGACGCACGATAGTTTCGTTGTTGGTGCGATCGATTGATGTTGATGTTATTCCCAACAAAGTGGTTTCCAGTAAAACGCGTGTCCGCATTAATTCGCACGGCGCTGCGTTTCCGCGAAGAATTGCGGATGCGTGCGGAGGGAGAAGAAAATATTCCAGCAGAAGGGGTTCAAAGAGTGGAACCGTTTAGGGTACGGCGATGCTTATGCCAGCAGAGGACTGAGACTGAGGGGGCAGCAGAGCACGTGCTATAGAGTTCACGGAAAACCGTCGGGCGAAAGGTTGAAGGTGTGACGCACCGACCGGACAACGATTGAATAGCACGGGGCACGGGGCACACATGGGGGCACATACTACGTGCCCGGGGCCCCAGGAAAGGGGTACGTCCGTGCATGCATGCGTGTCTCCCCTCGTGAGGCACTGCGCGTACGCTGAGTTTTCCTTTTCGAGCTGTTAATTCACTCTCAAGGTGATCCTTGATTTTGCAATTTTACACCGGCTGCGCTTCACGGGCCCCCGCGACCCTCTTTCGCGCACGCGACGTTATATCACCGGGCCCCGTTGATCAACGGCCGTCCCGTTAACACTGGCACCATGATCGATAATTCAGACCGACTTGGCTTTGGGAACACGATAGTGTTAGTATTAAATTTGTCTTCAATAAATTACCAAGCATTCTACGTGTAAACTCGATTCATTTCATATGCACACATTGAAAAAAATGTTTTGTTCTATCAAGTTTCAGGTACCATTTCATGTATTTCGTTTGTATAAAATGATTAATTACTCCCTGATGTCATTACTCCCACAAAAATTGAAGAAACTCATATGAGGATTCCTTAACACTCTGACCGCCACGTCGGCGATAGAATAAGCAAGACAGCCGACTCGCAACTATTATTTCGCGACGCGACGAGCAATTAATGTACCAAGGGACGAACAGAACGAAATAGAAAAGTCGTTACAAGTTTCCCTGGTTGTATCGAGCGTGGGCTGACCGATCCGCAGAACGATTAAGCCTCCCCTAATGGCTCGGCTAATTTTTCATCTGTCCGTCCGTAATTAAATCTTCAGCGAATCAAAGTGCCCGATCTGATCCCGTACCCGCACCGTTCGCAGGCTTATTAATTTAACAGAAATCTGCAGGTGCTCCCGGCGCGAGGCGGCCCGCGCCGATGGACTCGTGGACGATCACGTTCTCGTCCAAGCTGCGTTTGGGCTCGATTTAGGCGCGTCGGGAATTCATTAATTGATTCCATTAGATCGCTCGCCCGTCCGGGTGCACTCGTTCTTTTCGTGCAGAAGCTAATAACGCTCCATCGAGTCGTTATTAAATTGGCTAGTCCTCCGGAAGAGAGATCGATAGACTTCGATTCCGCTGCGAACCCGAACGGCAAGCCTCGTCGTGCAAGACGCCGCGCCGGCAGGAGGAACACGAAAAAACAAGCAAAACATGCTCGTTCCGCAAGGCACGACGGTCACGAAGAAATAATTAGAGCGATCGAGATATACAGGGTGTGCGACAACAGTCGGGGGCAAAAATTTCGAGCGTCATTATTAGACTGCGGATTTTTATGCGAACGAAAAATTCTCTGCACTAATTGCCGGATACAGCAGTTGCAACGTGGACATTCATTTCTTTTAATTAGTTTACGGAACTTGCAAACGATGCAACAGTATTTTTAAATCCTTAAGAAAATAAAATTTTATTTCATCTACACACTTGAACATTGTACATTTCTACACAAAAATGAAGTACACTATTCATAAGTATAAAGTACAATACACATCAGGGTACCTATTTCTTGAAAATAATATATAAACAGTCAGTACAGGTGTTTCAAAAAAATACACGAAGCATTAAAGTTCAAATATAAAGTGTGCGTAAGTATATGGCCGCCACTGTGTCTTCACTAGTTTACACTTAACCTAAAAATTTGGATTTCGGCTTCGCGTTAAGCAACGTAAAATGAAAAACCTCTCTGACAAGTGTACAGTGTTTCTTTAAATAATGTTTCTTAATTTGTTCAATAAAAATTGATTCTAAAACGTTTACAGCTGACCTCGTACGAAAAGATGGCTGTCCAGTCGGAAATTTTCGACTTTCACCGCAATTCTTCTCGGCGAAAACGAGAGCTGCAACCAGTGCGGGTTAAACGTCGCATTTGCAATTTGATTCGTGTAAAACGAATATCGACGACAGCTTAATATGTCACAGAGGATCGAAGAAGGGGTTTTCTGGGGCGATTCACGTAACCGAATCGAAAGCAGGCGCTGCGATCGAATATCGATCGGCACAGTTCGATTAATTTGTTGCGTCACCGCGGCCAGGCGAAATCACGGGCCACGCGTCCGTACGAACAAATCAGAGTCCTGCAATCTCGGCGTTGCGTGGACTTTCGTTTCGTGCGAAATCCTGGTCAAGGATCTTCTGCTCTGCTCTGCTCGGCTCGGCTCTTTGGCCGGCTTGGGGAACAGGTGCTCGTCAGGGATGTCGCGGGCAAAGAAGAATTTCAGGGGAACCGCCGTGATTGGTTCGTCGTGTGGGCAGCTGTTCGTAGCCTCCAATTAAGTAAGTGTTGTGTCGTAACAGGTGTCGCGTGATTATCAGGTACCGGAGGACCGGCCAATAAATATCGCGAGCGATATTCTAGTCGACTCGACTCGGACCGACTTCGCCCCGAAACCGATTCGATCCGTTTCGAAAAACGCTAATGGCTTCTTCGTGCTTCGCCGATCGAGATCCTTCTCGGCGATCCCTCGGGAGCTTCTTTCGACCACGAGGCCTAAAACCCATGATCAACCCTCTCTGCTGGCCCCATTGCCGATTTCTATCGTCGAACCAACTGGCCCACATTCGGAAATCATATGTTTGCCAGAAGCGAAATTATTGCACCAGGGCCCGCTAGAAAGGAAGTTTCTAGCGTTCGTTGTGATAGAGATGTTCTTCGATATGCAGTGGGACCCCGTTTAGCTGTCGAGCTATTCGCATGATACATACTATTACAGTCTGTCTCGCCAGAACGTAAAGTATATTTACTACACCAGTAGTACAATACGCTGTGACATTGGATGAATAAAATCGGAAGCAATTGGATCTTGTGAAAGAATGAAGATTCGTCGCTCGAAATTGGTCCCATTATTACGTGAGGCGAATTATACCTAAAATGTATTTATTATAGACGGACCGAAGTGTCCTCTTACATAAATGTTTACAATAGAAAAAGATAAAGGAGTACTCGTATAATAACAAAGAAGGGACATGCATAGAAACTGATGGTAATTGTTTTTTAAGCAGTGGGATGCGGATATCAACTTCAACTGTGCGTTGTCGTCGCTTCATCGAGCAGGAGGCTGCAGGGTCTAAAGTCTACAGGAATTTCTGGCCCTGCGCGAAGAGATTTCGAGAAAATCGAGGATCGAGGAGGGTCGATCTGCTCGCCGGAGTATGTCGAAACGTTCTCGAGTATCGGATCAGCCAGCTGGTCGTTGGTCCTCTTGCAGAATGTCTCTTGTCTCTTGTCGCGCGGTCGCAGGGCCCAGAATTCGAGTAATTTCTGGCAAAGGTGGGCCAGCTGACAGGTGTAATGCGCGCCGCGCGGCGGGCCTGTTTACGCGTCGTTAACCGGTGAGGTAACCTCGTGAAAACTTAGTCTAAAGGTCCGAATGCATATTTGAGCGCGACGCAACGAGACGCGAACGAACGCGACGGAAACCTCCGCACCTAGACATTCGAGTAGACATTCGAGGAAACGGCCTCTGCATGACAGCTGCACTCGCCTGCGCTTATGGAACTATTTAGCGAGCGCAACCTCCACCTCCAAGTTCTGTTTGGCCACCGATATCGCCGGCTATCGAGATTCCGAGTCGCAGCTGCGGAACCACGCCGATAACGAGTCCACGATGCTCCCGGCCACAGATAACGCCGTGGCCCTGTCCTCGCGAATGTTCCACAGTCGCCACAGAACACGGCTCTTTCTCGAAAAAAACCGGTGTATCGAGAGATAACCCTCTTATCGCCGTGCAGAAAAATTTTCTGTGGCTCGCCTGTCGACGGTGTACCACTCGCCCCTGAACGCGTTGCATTTTTCTCGGATCACCTACCAACGGAATTTATTAGCTTTAGTTGCATATGTAACGTCCGATTTCGGAATGCAGTCTGCCGGTTTCGTGCATTTGCGACGAAAATGAAGGCCATTTATAGCAATGGTTACGTTGAACGAATTTAAGAATATCAATAAGCTAATTGTTTTTCTTTTTATTTATTTTACGTCGCTTTGCGAACCACCTTTGGCACCACAGTTTGCATGGCACATTATGACCTAATTGTAGTCCACTAAACTCGTCAAAGAAATTTCTATTTGGCTTCTGTTGCTTACCCACTATTTTTTAAGTGAGACTTGTAAAAATGGATTTAGCACGTTCCGTGCCACCCGAGACAGTTTCTATCCTGGCTACTCGGAATTCTCGTTATTAAATACAGAATGAAAAGATAAATGAAAAGAATTGTTTGATCTGTGCAGAAATTGGAGTTCCGTAGAGTATTGTACGTTCAGGTGGTCGCAAGTATGGGGCAGTGTGCCAATATAGTTTTCGAACGGCAGTGTATTCAGCCAGGACCCTCGGCTCTATCTAATTGTAAGACGCAGCTCATCCTGCGGCTCGGTGGTAGCACGTGCTCAAATCCGAGCAGCTGCCTGTTTGCTGCCTGTTTGCTGCCCCGGCATGGCAGGAAGGATATTCGCTTTCGACCCCCTCCGCTACCACTTCCTTCCCATATCTCCGTTTCGGTTCCCAGCTACACTCGGCTCCCCTACTTTCTTCGTCTCATCATTCGAAAAAACCGCTTCGAAATCGATCGCAGGTCCCGCGAGGCGATCTTCTCAGTGAATTAGCTTCGGTCGCAAGATCCTGCTGTTGATAGAACCGAGCCGAATTAATATACCTCGATCCTCCACGCTATAGTCTGTTTATTCCGAGTGCCACGTCTTCCAGGAAAGACTGATGCAGTTATTCGTAAAAATTAGTCAATTAATTTTTGAGTGAAGAGGTTTGAGAGAGTACTTTCATTATCACAGATCTCGAGTTTTCAATGTTTATTTCGTTAAACAAATTACATTGGTTTCATGGAATTTTTTAGGCTAGAAGAAGAGAGGAATAATTGTTCGCTTTACGTGAGGCACGTAGTTGATGGATTTCTTATTTCGAGGAGCAGGCGTTTTTCAAGGGTTTTCGAAGTTTTAAAGAGAGAAAGCATTGCTCGACTCTGATTTCTGGTTTCACCAAGCAGAAAGGAGATCGGTCAGGTGTTCGAGGTGGTGCGGGAGCAATGTTGCCACCGGAAATCGGTGCATCCCCTTGCTTCCGGCCTCTTGACACGCTGCCGCGTCACTTGCAAGTGAATGGGGCCCCCTTCGGGCCCGCTCGGTTTTCAAAACGCACTCTCGACCAACGTACCCACGTATTGGAGTAGTATAAAATCGTCCACGTAGCCCTGCAGCGCCGCTCGGATTGCTGAATAGATATCTCCCAGAGTTATTAAAAAAACGTTCTAATCAAAGAAACGCTCGAAATAAATCCTTTTTGCCGTCTGCGGCGGAAGAACTATGGTGCCGCGAACTCGTCGGTGTTTCCCTCTCGTAAGACGCTCCCATTAATAATTGTCCAGCTCTAATTGGAAGCCCATTAAAAAGTTTTCAGCGGTGATTTACCGGCAGCGATGCGTCATCTCGCAGGATTGCTCGTTTCAGTTTGACTTTTCCGCTTCGCGACCGGGAAGAAGGCTCGCCAGAACTTCCGGCTGGCTTCGAAATAGTTTCCATCGTTTAACGTTCTTTTATTTCCCGTCGACCGATGTCAACGATCGTGAAACGTTCGTAACGGGTCTCGGCGATACCGCACGCGACGTAATTACGCTCGTCGCGATTATTCGATCGGAACCAGGATGCGTGGACAATTTAGCAATGCCGGGATTATTTCGACTTGCAGGGTACTAATTTTTGAAGGTGCCCGCGGAGGATTAATATTCGGCCGAAGGAAAACGACGGATCTTCGAGATTCCTCGGTTTATTGCTGGAGACTCGTCAATATAAAGCGACTGGCGGAAAGAGACGCGGAATCCAAGGGGGCGTGGAAGAAGAAACGAGGAAAGTTCTGCTCGGATCTCGGAAGGCTGGCGCACGTGAAAGGTTAATCGAATTTACGGAAACGAGTGCGATGCACCGGCGCCGCTGCGCAGAATGCCGAAAAGAAAAGAACAATGAGTCGAACGCGGATGTTGTGCAGGAATTGTTCGATCTTACCGGAAGCGAAGAGGCCGAGGAGGATGTGAAAAGAAGAGAAAAGGGAGAGAAAGGCGGGAGAGAGAGAGAGTGTAGTGTGTGTCTCGGCGAGAGCGATCGGCTCCGGGGTCTGGCGATTGGCGAAGGGGCGGAAAAGCGCGGAAATAGGAAGAGGAAGCGAGAAGAAGAAAGAAGAAGAGAGGCGGGAGAAGTGGAAGTGGCGCGTGGCACTGCCGAATAAGTATCGGATGCCGCCAGATGTTGCGGTGAAGCCAGCTGCTGCACCTCCGCTGCTCTCTGTCCTCCTTTGCTTGCTTTTCCTCGCGGTTTTTCGAGAGAGCACGGACCCGAGAGCACAGGAGCACACAAGAGCAGGTACACTATACACCGACCGACCCACTGCGATCCTGCTTTACCTGTCCACTGGTGGCGGGTACACAGGTTTTCCATTCGCATCACCCTCTCGCAGATCGTATTCAGCTTTTTGCTAACCGAACGATCCAAAAGATGAAGCGTTCTTCCGCCGCGGTATCCGGACGCTGGCAGTAACATGGGAAAAGAGTAGTGGCCAGCGATGGACAATACTTTGAATAAAACATAAAGCACTGTTCTTTCGCAATAAGTGCCCAATTTAATAGATCTAATGGCGTTGGACGGATGAAAATGAACGGGGAAGATCGACATCGCGTCGCATCGAAAGGATCGAACGCGCGACGGCACAATAAAGCGATCAAGTTTATTGTGGCCGAGCAGAGGACGCACGAATTCGAGCAATTAATTCCGCGAATCAGCGAGATAACGATCTGCTTAATGATCCGGTTTAATGACTTTCCCCGGGAGCCAGGCTGCATGCGCGCAAAATCCACTTCGGCGAATCGTCCCGGTGTGCTCGACCGCCCGTTTTCGGGCAACGACTCGAATGATTTTATCGTCGCATCCTTCTTCCTCTTCTTCTCCTTCTTCTTCTTCTTCTTGTTGCTCGCGCTCTTGCTTCCTGGCGGTGTACGCGCTGCACTGTGCCGCGCTCTGCGCGAGGAACAGAGAGGAGAGGAGAGGAGAGTAGAGCGTGCACCGGTCGTTCCGAGAGCGGCCGGTCATCGTTGCGCGCAGTTCGTTACGGAAATTAACGATTCACGGCCGGGAATCCGTCGCGGCGACTCGTTAACCCCTTGTGTTATAATGTACACGGTAAATCTATGCGTTATCCATAGACTATGGGTTTTATGAATTCGAAGGAAATATGAGTAGATCCAATCTGTAACGGTACAGTCCTCAGAGCAAGTGGAAGCCACCTTTTTATTAATTTTCGTGTGTCGTGACTGTTAAGGGTGGACATTCCTATTTATTTATCTAAGGATCCCCAGTCCAGTTCAGACTCGTCAGATTAAGACTTGTCTCGTACTCGAAGATATTCAGCCATTAATTCTGCATCTAATTTGAATGCCCCTGGGCAACGTTAATTTTTTGTCTCTCTGTGAACGAAACCTCAAAAGAGTTTACTTCAAGAGGACGATCTCGATCGAACGGGGAACCAGTGCCCGTTCGGCCGATTCGCGGTCTTGTAAAAGTCGTGATACAGGGTGCGCACGTTCCCATGACAGGAAGACTGAAATTAGGTTTCCTGCCGAGTGTGCACGGACCGAAAGATAATTCGATTCGGAGCTGCGAAGTCGTACCCACCCACCGGCGAGGAATTACTCTTTTCCTTATCACATTATCCGTTTCCGTCTGTTCCCTTTCTCGGTCAAGTTTCCCCGTTATCAAAAGACGTAGAGAAAGTTTCCCTTCGGTGGCCAGGCGACCCATTTCCGCCGGTTTCCTTTCAGCCCGTCGATATCCCCGATCGATATAACTCGATAGAACGCATTTCCTTCGGACGAGCTCGAACTTCGTCCCGATGATCGATCCCTTGAGCATCGCATCAACCGGAGCCAGCCCGCGGCTCCTTTGTCCGCGTTGAAAAGCGGAGAAAGTTCTTCAATTTCAAGAACGTACCTCGCGAACCGTTATTCCGACTATTATTCCACCGAGGAGCTAATTAATTCGCAATTGATTTCCGCTCGAGTTTCATCACCCAGTCGGAATACCTTCGTTTGTCCAACGAGCAGCTTTCTTCTCCCGTCTGCGGACTACAATATTATCCTTATCGATTCGCCGAGGAATCAACGATCTCGTTCCACTGTTCTATTTACGGAAAGGTCCACGCTGTAATTATAAAAGAGGAGCCACTCAGCAAGAATCGGAGATCACAGAAACTGGCGGAACGAGTACTTTGTAAAACAATTCAATTGAAACTGAGGCCATTTTGATCGTAGGAGAAGAATTTATTTCCTCGAGCCAGCAACTCTTAAAAATCGAAAGTTAAAAAATCGTTAGAAAGATTACAGATAAGAACTAAGGTAAGTTACTTTTGGTCTGGGAATTGGTGGTGAGATAATTTTTCAGGGACAAGCGGATGGAAGCACAGCATCGATGCTGGATAAGCTTGAACGGTGGCTCCCGAGGAAGTTGAACTTCTCATTTATATCGTCCGGATGTACGGTTGAAGCCACCGTTTGTATTCCCCTTCGTCCTATATTCATGCCTGTCGTAAAGTAACGAGTTAACGTTAACGAGCCATCATCGGCTCCGTGGACGGGGAAAATCAAGAGGAACAGGCACGGTCCAAGCGAGAAGATGATTGGTTCCGTTTTATTTCTCACCGGTTGCGATCCGGCGCCGCTTCTTCCGAACGTCGCGGCGTCTGACCGAACACCTAACCTCGTAAAAGTGGCTTATAGTCGGACAAGCGGACGGCCGATCGATCATCCGAGCCGATCAAAAATTTGTCGATAGATTTATTACCTCGCGAAATGTATTCGTTATATAACCTTACATAACCTACATTTTATTACATAAGTTACATAACCTATCTTGGGGTACGTTTACAACATCAGAATGTCGTCAGTATGTCCACGTTCGTGCGCACAGGGTAAAATAAAAGTGATTACACCGGTAACTAAACAAAAGGAATATTATTAACGGGTGATTATACCGAAACGGAACCTCGTCCGCGTGGATGGTATAAACGTGCGACGGCAATAACGAGAAAGTGAGTAGGATAGGAGCGAAGAGAAGAGTCGAAATAGTCGGAGGAAAGGATGCGACGCGACGGGTAGGAGTCGTCGTAGGGTGACCTTGGAAGAAGGTTCCTCGAGCGAGTCGTAGCGAGTCGGAGCGAGCCGGAGCGAGTCAGAGCGAGGAGGAGCGTCGAAGGGCCCGCGGAGCCCACTCCGCAGGAGAAAACTGGGTAGCGAGACGGTGTAGATACGCGTAAGGAAGCGTAACGCCTACGTAGAGCCGAGCCTCTGACTCGCGACTTCCGGTCAAGCGGCAGGAAGCACGCTCGGTGCCTTTCCTCGCTGCCACCGACGCCAAAGCCGATGCCGAAGCCGATGCCGATGCCGGTTACCAGCCTCAAAGGTCCTTAGACCTAGCCTACAACCGCCGAATATATTGCCATCCAGAACTAGTCTACCGCCACCTAATATTCGAATTAATCCGAATTAAACTTCTCTTCGATCTCGAATCGTCTTTAATCTCGATTCTTTATCTCGATTCCGATTTAAAGTGTGTTCAATCAGTTATGCTCGTTAGTGTATGCTGACATAAGAATCATAACCTCTATCAAAATAAAATTGTCAGACCACTCGCAATCGAAGCAGACAATCTTGATTTTGCATAAAGATCCGCAGTCCAGTTATCACGTACGAGAGACGAAAGTTATTCCAGCCAGAATATTTAAACGGTTCTCCTTTTGGAGAAGATTGATTACAATTTATTATGTTTCGTATGAATATTTCAGTCATTGATCGCTGTTTCAATGCGAGTACGAGTACGAGAGTTAATTAACGAGTCAATGAACGCGAAAACTTGGGTTTCTCGAGGAAAGAGAATGAATCGGCCGGGCCCGGAGAGCTCGGGAGGAGGAAATTCGCTTGGGGAACCCTGCAGTGGAGCGATTAATCGCGCGGACGTCCGCCTCGAAATTCCCTGCGGAGTCGAACGCACCGCGTGCTCGATTAATTAACATTTGATTCTCGTTATCGAGCACCGGGCTCAAAGAGGAAAGCGACGAAAGTTTCGTGAACTCATTTCTGAAGTGGCGTCTGGTATAATCGGAATGCTCGACCCGGTTGGATGAAAATGGCGAGACGTCGAATTGTCGCGAGCGGCCGTTTCGTGCATCGGGCTCGATCGCTCCAGGACTTCTTTCCTGAGCGGGAGAATCGCCGAATTGCCGGAGGACAATGTCCGAACGTCGGGAATATTATCAAGAGCGGGGCGAGTTCAACGGAAATCTTTTTTCCACGCGGCGGAATACAGTTACCCGAGGCAGAACGTTGAAGAACAGGTTTAACGCGAGCACGGGCCCGAGACAAAGCTCGCGGTGGGGCCCGTTGTCTTGCTATGGGGGACAAATAACGAAATGACGCCGTCGCACTATGCTCGAAACGAACTTCCTCTACGCTACGGGCCGTAAGTATTCGGACATTTGAATCGTTGCTGAAAGTGTTACTGATATTCCAGCTACTATAACTGCAACAACAATCTACGCTGTGTGAATGCCGGTAGCGAACGTGTTAACACTTTATGTATCCTAAAGGGGCCCCTACACGATCAATAATACGTGCGGCCCGCCGGGCGATTTTATATTCCTATCGAAACTTTTGTTTCTCGTTGTATGTATACAAGAAATATTAAATAAATGAAAAGTGCGAGGATTGCAACGTCGGTTTCCGGATGGCACCATGGTTCAAAATCTACCATACGCAGAGAAATTATCAATAATGTAATAAGTTGATTCTATATTATTTTTATATACCTGTTCAATGATATACAAACGTAAACATTTAAAATAGCTACTGCAATCTCCCCGCGAGTTTGTGCGAAAAAGGAAAATCGGAGGAAATTGGCATCGTCGCGTCAGTCCCCAGCTAGCGCGCCTGCAGAGAGGCAACGATCCTAACGAGGCCCGGCCCCGAAAAGTATAGCCGAAGGGGTCGATTTTCGTGAATTTGTATGCGATTTGCAATTCTAATGAGTGATAGGGGATCGTTGTCGCTCGGATGGGGGAGATTCGGAGACGCGCGACCGTGGCGTGTAATCCTCGGTAATCTTTATTGTCCGTAATTATATCGAACAAAAGAAACAAAGAATTGTCCCCTAATTGCACGGTCCGGATCGCACGGATCACGCAACCGCGCAAGAATTTCTACGGGCGGACGCTCAGCAACAGCTCGATAACTAAATTATTATTCTACCGGGTTCCTCGCGACGACGAGATGTTTCCCCCTTCTCGGTCTGGCCCCCCTTTCTTATTCGCGACCTGGTAGGTATATACTTTCGATTCACTTCGATCGCTCGATCATATCGCCGCGCCGACCACGGATATACGCGCGTATATCGAACGATACGCTTTCCGCTGCTTCGACACTAATTGGCCGCGTTAAAATCTCGCATCTGTCGTATCAGTAATCTCACGCGATACCGGAGGGCCGTAATTACTGAGAGATTAATTATAATTGGCGACGATCGGCTGTCTCCTTTCTTCCTCGCCGACCCCTTCGCCGACCCCTCCCTTTCTCTAGCACGGTCTCCTTCCTCGTTTCATGCCACGATCTTGATGATCTCTCGGCGACGTTTTTCGGTTGCCCTCTGTTATCCTGTCTCGCAGCGGACATGCAAACGATCCCCAACCACACGCTTTCCGAACAAAGTTTCCATTTCTCGCGCGTTCCGATCGACACCAGAACCACACCGGCAGACGGAATAATTAATTAACGGTCTGCCGAGCACCCTAATTCCAACAGCCGATCAATTATTCCGCGGTCTGCCGTTTATAGACACATTCCGAAACCGGCGAAACAATCACTTCCAGTCCCTCGTTACGTCTCGCGTGCCAAGTCGATCCGCTTTGCCATACTCCTCGCACTGCATGTATCTACACGTGCGATTCATGCGAAATAGAAGGAACAGAATTTTCAACTTTGGGACTTTCTTTGGGACTAGTTAGGAGGTAAACATACTAAAAGTCCCCACTCCTAGGAGGTGAACCTTTTTCGGTTTTCCGCTTATATCTCGGAAACTATGCGTCCCAGCGATAAGACCATTCTATACAAAATTAAAGCTGACAAAATGTGCAATAAGATTGACTGCATTCAGCTTTTCGCTATCTCGCATAGTTTCCAAGATATCAGCACTCAAAGTTCACTAAGGTTCTTCGGAACTGATCAGAACCATCCGGTAGCTGTGTTGAATATTTCAGGATCGAGTTCGTTAAACTAAGAACATGGTGGCCTGGAGACGGAAGTTCGAGCTTGATGAAATTGGTAGGATAAACAGTGATAGTCCCGCGGGATCGAACCCCACGAGCGAGCATAAGGTGTTACCCCGGACAGCCAACCGTCGAAGTCAGTTGGAAGTTGCAACAGAAATTTTGGAAATTGTAGTGCGCCGCGGGCGACGCGGCCGGCGCATTAGGATTCAAGGCGCACACTGGTCGGCGGATCTAATTATAATTAGGGGAGGATACGGGGATGGGGGTTGCTCGGCGTATTGCGTCAGGTGCCGGGGCCGGTTCCAGAGCGTTGTCGCCGGCAATTATAGCACGCTGCGTGCGGTATCGAACTCCTCGGCTTTCGTACTACATACTCCGCAAAATAAACATTCGATTCCAACCGACAAATCTTCCATTCCCTTAACAACGGGCCAAGAGATTCTGTCTTCGTGATCGGACTCTGAATTCATTTTCCACAAGGTCTCCGCTTTAAAGCGGAGCAACAAACTGAAGCTGCTTTCAATCTTTCCGAACTATTTCATCTACTCAACTTTCCTATAAATGTATAAAGATCCGCAGTCTACTTATTACTGACGGCACACCTTCCATTCAAAAGACCAATAAATTAGCGAGTACCGCCGTTATTTTACAAAAATAATTTGTCCTCACAGTTCGAAGTCTGTTAAATAGAGACCTGTAAATATATTTTTCATTTCTTCCATCGCATTCCCGTAAAAAGTCCTAAAAAATCAGACTTGTTTCTCGTGCTTCAGGAGGATTGTGCCCCTCAATTTTGCGTATTTCGGCGTGCGAAACGAGACGAGCTGTGGCCAACCGACCACGACATTAACCGAGCGAAACGGTACACCTCCTCGACCGACGACGGCGGCAATGACGATCGCCGATTCGAGGAAGGAAGTCGTATCGTGCGCGTTTAGAAGCCTTCTACGACGGAATCGCCGAAACTACAGCAAAACTCGTATCCTAGACATTGTTAAGTGCCGAGGTAGTTTTACAGGTTTCGAAAGCTCGTAGAATCTGGTTCTGAAACGCTCGCATGGGCTAACAACGTTTGTTGGCGACGACGTTAGCTAGCCCCGTTTCATTAAACAGCCATCGCTCGCCATCTAATTAATTGGCTGCCGTAATTAACCTTGCTCGTAATCCGCGGTGCTATAAATATTTAACGAGCGCGTAATTAAACGAAACGGGCGTCGAACTAGAGGGTGTTGGCGACCCGAGTCGTAGCGATCGTAATCAGTTTTTTATTTCGTCCGGAAATAGCTATAAATCGGAGGCCGAGTTTGCACACAGAGATTGTTCGATCAAATTGACTCCACCTGTCGGCTACTTTTTCGCGTCGGAGACGTTTCTCGGATCATGGGAATAATCACTGAATCGAAATGGGATTCGGCGTGAAATTTTAGCGACACTGATTTTATCGGACGAAACTGTTGGATTTTACGCACCGTAATTTCGAGTAGCCTTTTCGCTGACTCGTGAAAGGGACGTTCCAATTGTGGACGATATTTGCGATGTTTGTCGGGTAAAAAGGGTTCAGAGTTCTGTAGACGCTTCACGCGAACAAAATGATTTTCAACAACTAGTTGAGGGGTTGCTACGAAGGACATGGAAGTCGTTCCTTTTTTAACTTAGTTCGGTTTCTTTCCATTGAGTGGTCGACACATAGCCGAATCGCAGAGCCACGCGATCACACTTCTACTAAATTGCATGTAGCACACGGCTCAATGAAAATTGGCAGACTGACGGGAATAGAGAAGCGCGACCAACACATCAAATTTTATCTGTTGTAATTCCTTTTTGATCGCAGCTCGTGTGTTTCGAGCAGGTTTTCGGTTGTCGTTGGTCGACGCGGACGCCTGGCCTAATTCCACGATTATCCAGGGCAATCGAACGCGACTAGTCCGCCAAAGTTCCGCTGGCCCAAAAGTTAATCGGCTGCCTCGATCGTTGGCTCGTTAATTGGCTGAATTTCAGTCGGTTATTCCTGGCTGCTCGACGGCCCAGGCTCACCTGTTGATTCTAGTGGATCGCTTCCTGCCCTGTCCACGGAAACACGGGCTCTTTTTTAACCAGAACGTTCGGCTAGATCGCTGAATCCCTTACTCACTGGCCCGGCTAGCCGTAATGATATGAAAATTACGCCGAGTTTCGTCAGGTTTAATTAACCAGTCGACCAACCGAACGGCGACTCCTATTCCGCAGGCTCGTCACGCGCCAGGTTCCAACGCTCGGATCGGGCATTCGTTGAAACGACGCGCGACCCGACGCGCCCAGCTCTACTATATTATTATCCTTATTTTTTGGGGAGCCCAAGATCCCCTTATCTACGGGGCTACAATCTACAGGACGCATCGCTAATGCACTGCGGATGTTTGTGCAATCACAGATCTCCGGGGATCGTTTTTTCGACAGACAACAACATTCGGTTACCGTATCCAGGCTTAGACGATCGTGCGAACGAAAACAATCAACGGCGGACGGTTGCACGATCGTTTCGAAAATTAAGAACGAGCTGACTCTTTTTTCCGTTTCTCGTTTTGCTGCGAAGCGTAGCAGGCCGAAACTGTGTCGGCGTTATTTTAAGATTTTAAACCGTAGTGAAGTAGCTCATTGGATTCGTCTGGACTAGACTGCGGATCTTTATGCGGAATAAAAATGTTTTGCATTGATTGTGGAAAGCAGGAATAATATAAAAATTGATTGCATCAAAATTTATTGTAAAAGTTCTATAACACGCGGTAATATCGAACGATGTTGCGTTCATTTTATCGCGTAAGCAAAATCAAGATTCTGTAGCAATTCTTGTAACGTTATTTGAAATAAACGTGCGTAGAAACCAACGGAGATTATTTAGAATGCATTTCGATGCCTTCGTGGAATCGTCGAAGAGAATATTCGAGAATGAAATTCCGAGCGAACAAGTTGTTCCTCCTGTTTTTCGTATTGGCGCGGCGCGGCGCGGCACGAGAAGGATTTACGTTCGGAAGAACGTTGCGACCGGGGTTAATAATCGCGTTAGAAGTCCAAGAAAGATGGCGCGTGAGAAAAATCTGTGTCAAACGGTAGAAAGCACTCGGGACAATGTAACGATCTTGTAAATTAACACCGTGACGAATAGAAACCGGTTCATTAATATGTATGAATGTTACTCGGCTTTTAATAACTCGGACGGTATTCAAGCCGAGACGATTAAGCGGTTCCTATTTCGAGACCGTGTCTGCTTCCCACGAACTTTGCACTCGAAAACCGCGGAACCGTCCGCGTTCTACAACGAAATATTAATGACGAAGTCTACGGCGGAATTGCGAACGATGTTCAATTTCATTAGCTTCGAGAGTTGTTCGAGGGAAAATCGATTTTCCCCGTGAATCGTTATCCGCGTTCTCGGGAAAGAATCTGTTCCCGGATCGCGGGAAACGTATCGATCGTCCGTCGGGATGATGGATCGCCCGTCGAAAACGGACTCGCAATTACTCGTACAGCACGTGACGGTATTCTTTGAAATTCCGGCGTGACTTTTGATTGGTTAATTAACTCTCGGAGGCGTAATCGATGCACGATCGTCGGGGACGCGCTGCGACAACCTCGACTGACAGGTGTGCCGTACACGCCCGAGGTATCGCTCCTCCTTTTTACCAAGAACGCATCGCCCGAAATAACACCGGAATTTCCGGAACCGATTCGATACGATTCCAAGACGACCGCCTTCCAAATCGATCTCGATCCTCTGGTTCAATTCTTATTCGACGCGACGCAGCCGTTCTTTCGATTCGAGAAATCTCTGTTCGTATTTGTCGTGTTTGTAAAATCACGAGATTTTAGCGTTTCGAAGCCTGATAGATGTTGAAATGTTATCATTGTTTGTGCATCCACGGCAAAAATGAGTAATTCTAAGAGTAACGATAATAAACGCATTTAAAGCAACTCAGTAGATGTTAAATACAATCGTGTCTACATTCTTTTGCTCTGTTGACCAGAGAAATTCATTTTTATCGTGATACATTAGCATGAACAAAACACTAAGATTTTCAGAATGCAAACGGTCCACTTTGATCAAGTTTAACTTCTAGAGAGAGAAAGGGGGGGAGAGAGAGAGAGAGTGTTTCAATTTGAATAACTTCTGTGATTCTGTAGGAATTTTTGAAGTCGATATTCGAAGCGTGTTCGCATAAAGAGAGAATTAACACTGAAATGAAATAAAGGAGAAGTCCTCGGTGTTTCGTGTTTCGTGGAATGCGTGGACGGTCGGTTCGAGGCAATTGCGGAGCAAATGCTTGAATAAGGGTGCCGATAATAACGAGTGTAAAGGGAAACGTTCGAGCGAGTAAATGGAGCGGGCCGTAGCCAGACGAAAGATAAACAAAAGCCTGCTAGGGAAACGAGACGCCGATAAACGCGCGAAATTACCGGGACGGTGCAGCGCGCACCTGGCAGCCTCTAAAAGCTAGCGCGACTCCGAAAATAACACTGCTGATAAACTCGATTCGGTCGCGTGTGTCCGCGCCAGCCGATCCTGCGACCACAATTTATTTACCTTCCTACAACTCCATTTTACCAACAAACTTGCCGCACCATTCCAAACCAGTTGCACTCTGATTAAACACAGATCGCTGATCAAAAATGTTCTGTTGGGTCGTTGCGGATTTTTATGCAACATGCACATGTTTCCTTTTTTAATAGGTTTAACGGGTTAACAATATTTTAAGATTCTTCCGCAATCCGCAATCCGGTCGTAACAGAAATACTTTTGGATCTGTTTGTCAAACAATCTCTTTATACATACTTCTTAATAAAGTACAGCATTATATCCGATCAATTATACAATTCCGATTCGAACAGATCGATACAATTCGAATCAGAACGCTTTTATCCTCTCTCAATTGAACTAATCTCTGCCTAATATTTCCGTGCAGCGAACAAGATTTACATAATTCAATTGAATTTCCAGTTGCGTGCATCTGGACAGCCCAGGACAGAACAATGAAGTTTGACGAACGATTCCACGAGTAAAGATGGAAACGGGTGTACTCTGTAGGCCACACGAGGACCGACGAGTCATTATTTACAAGTTGATGGGACAAACGCGTCCCGTTGGTGGTCCGAGGGCTAAGGTGTTAAAGACGGGATCCTCCTGTTGGCCCTGAGACGTCGCGATCGTGACATCCTCCAGCGAAGGATTACCTGCTCGCGCGTTTATCCGCGATGTACCGAGCAAGATTGACTCTCTCGCCGAAAGAGAGAGCGAGAAAGAGAGGGGGGATAAAGGAGAGAGAAAAAAGAGACTGCCAAAGCCGGAGAGGAGCGGGACAGAGAGAGAAAGACGACGAGATGCATTGCACGCGCGGATGGAAGGTGCGGACGTACACCTGAGAGCAGGTGCATCGCAAGGTCTCGGTCCTCTCCGGTTCTCTCTTTCCCGTGCCACCGGCGGACAATCGGTTGATCCGAGGGACATAAAATTGATCGGGTTAGCTTTTCGTCGAGCCCTCCTCTCCCATCGTAAACCCTCTCCTTGCCTTCTCATCCGATTTCCATCCTTTCTCACAATTTTCATCGATCATCCTCGGACCATGCGGAGTCCCGGACGAGAACGTTTTCCTCAATGTACCACTTTTAAAGGCTTCAAGCTCGATGATCTCCGATCGATATCGAATATATACGTGTAGATGAATGTAGTACTTCATCTTATTGTTAGTACAGCAGTGGAGAATCTGATTTGAGATTTAAACTGCTTGATAAAAAGAAAAACAAGTTTCGAGCGAATGGAGACAATCGTGTCGCATCTACAATCTTGTTCACCGAAAGCGATAGCGCGAGCTACACACCGGGTTCGCTTGAGTAAGTCGTTCAGCCGTTTTCGACACGTCTGGCGACCGTGGAAAGAATCCGCGATTGATTGTCGCGTTCGACCTTCGCGAAACGGAACAACATGCGGGCACTTAATCCGCCATTAGCCGGCGCACGCGAACGGAGTCGATGGTCGAAGATGCTGGTACGAACGGTCGCGGAATTTGAAAAATTCTCGGAATACCGAGCCGATTTACATATCGGTCCGTGTCGAGCACTGGACACCGACATCTGCTCGATATTCTAATTAGTCCGTTTTCGGTCGGTGTCCGTCTCTCTCCCTCTTGCTCTCTCTCTGGGAGCGTCGTCGCCCCGTTTCAAAATCAAGCAGCTCCCGTCTTTGTTTATCGGGAGTCGCGTCAGATATTCCGAACACACCGGTGGACAAAGAGAGGCGAGCGAATTCGAGTAGAGAGAGCCTCTAAACTCGCCTACCGTGGTTGTTCCCTCGCCTCGCATCGACGGAACAATTTATTTCTCCAGCTGCTACGATTAGTTCCACTCGGCAGCTTTTAGTTTCTCGCGAAAGGCTCGGAAGGGCGTGGACGACGCTCCGCGCAGACGGCCGCTTCTGTTTCTACTAGCTCTCGTTTTTAGCTTAGTCTTCTTCGTATTTTCACTCTTACTCCTGTTCCTACTCCGGGCTTGAAAATGTTCTCGGAAAGACGCCGGATATCTTTCGATATCAATCGAGGGAACGAGTTACACAACTTGGAACAAACATACCGATCGTCGTCCACATTAACGGGGTTAAGGGTCGAAAACGAGCATTTCTCCCTGCTGCAATTCGTACCGCGCGCGGCTAGTCGAATATCAAGTTTCCCGTTGTTCATTATATCAACCGTTGCCATTGAGATTACATGCATCATTAAATAATAATGAGAGAGAGACGCTCGAGAAAGTGTATGCCATCCTAACGAAAACGACGAGAAAGTACATATTTCAATTCAGAATGATTTGATTAAACGAAGACGAACCTCGAAGTTGAGGATCGAAAACAAGCATTTCTCCTTGCTGCAATTTATACCGAATACAGCATCGCGTGTAAAGTTTTTCGTCCGGACTGTTATTTTTAAGATTACAGCTAATAGCCGTGCCCCGGAGCAAATGCGTGGGCGTGGGGATCCGGTAACGAATTGGTGACTCCGTCTTTGATCGAGCCGTAGAATGATCGGCTTTTGTCGAAGGCAATCACGCGGATGACGACGCGGCTACCGCCAGAACGCCAGCAGCTGCGCTTGTTCCCGTCGATGATCATCGCCCTCGGGTTTCAGGGTTTCAAAGTTTCAGGCGTGCTGCTGCGTGTTGTCCTTCGTCGCGTTGGACTGGAATCTTGATTCCGAGGAATTCCATCTCCTCCGATCGCGATGGAAACTCGATGCTCTTCGGGGCATTCTGGGCCGGCGTTTTTCCGAGTGACGACGTGGGTGAAGGGATTCCATCGCGGTGACGTCGCCCTGGAATTAGGTAAATAGGTGGATGATTGCGAAATCAGATTTATGATGGGAACGATCTTGCCAGCGTCCTGTGTCGTGGAAACTCGCCACGAATGTTGCTGATTATTAGCTTCCAGACTTGGCTCCGATGGCTTCCATAATCCCAATAATCAAACTTTTCTACGATGATCAATACCGTTGCACTTTATAGTTTCACAAGTGTAGATTAACCTGCAATCATCCAAGAACATATAAACACCTTTGCTATTCGTCGACAAAAATATTGAACAAGTTATAAAAAGAAATTGAAAGTGGCCAAGTACCTGGTACCTTGATATGACTTTGTCTTTAAACAAATACACGTTAGGTCTCCACGTAAAAGTTCGCCTACTCTCCCCCCGCGTCGTGGAATTACACTCTGATTCACGGAGCCCCGGGGAATCAGTCTTATTGTTGTGCGTCGTTTCACTTTATTATCGGCGTTCGTGAGTTAAGAGCACGATTTAAGGGGGCCACGGCAACCGCAGACGGAACTGATAATTCAGTAATAACTGTTCCAAATGAATTACAGGCTTTACTACCGTCGCGTGCCCGTTTTCACGACGCGCGCGCGCGCGGACAGACCGTAGAAAGCTGCTCAACACCGGACTGACATTGTAGAATAATTTTGATGGACCGAGCCCGAGTCTCGATAAATCAGCAACGTCGACAGTGTTTCTCTCTTAATTATTCTCGGGTTAGTTGTCCCGTTTCTCCCGGGTGGGTGGCATCGCTAGCGAAATAGTGGACCGTCTGGCCTTCTCTCGACATCTTCTACTGAAGACGCCAGTGTCTAGGCTGTAGCACGCGACCTGCTCTTCAGAAACCGTGTACGCGAACGTGAAACATTGATCGTTCTAACACTTTGTGTGCCAACGAATTGTGAAATGAATTAAAAATTGAAAAACTCAGATGTTGTTACGCTGGAAATCATAGACAAACGCTAAACAAACCATAAACTCGACTCTCACTTCTGGGCGGCACTCAAAGTGTTAATAAATGTCTGCTACGTTGGAAAGAGCGTGTACTGCTGCAAAGAGAACAGCTGTTGCAAAGAGAACAACTGCTGAGTTGAATTTGCCGCGCGGCAAGAAGTAACAGAATAGATTTGTCCAGCTATCTTTCGGAGCGCCGTTCGAATTTGCATGAACATCCTCGGTCTAGTTAACAATTAGCCACGGGATGTCTGGTACACGGGCGATCGTTGTCGTTCCCGATAATAAGACGCGTCGATGCGGTGGCAAGAAGCGGGCATCGCCGTGTCCCCGCTAACTCCACTTCATCCATTATTCACCGTTCATCCATTTACTTCATTTAGCCCGTTCACTTCGGCGTGTCGTCGCAAAAACCAGCAACCGGACACTTGTAATGCCCGCGCGCGGCGATGCCGGGAATGCGAGGCAGAAAATAACCACGCAGGAACGTTGTCGCCGGGAAAAATGTTTCTTCTCGTCGCCGATCCGCTCTGTTACGCTCCTCTCAGCTCCGCACCGCTTCGTCCTTTACCCTGGGGCCTAATTAAATTGCCGTATGAAAGCTGATCGGTCGTTAAACGGTCCGCGCCTGCGGGACACGAAAATGTCAGTTCTTTTCGACCGAAATTGCCGGGTTCGTGTCAAAGTTTCTTCTCTTCGGTCATCGAACCCAATTTTTTTTTAAGTGTTCGCACATTCAAAATGAATGACACAAAGCACATCCACAACGAGCAGATTAATTTTGGATGCTTTTAACTTGAAAATTAAACATTTCTTCCGACCCAGAATAATTCCATTCTATATGGTTTTTTCCATTTTATATAGTAGAGACTTACCTTGACCTGGATTGGAAGAATACCCACGATGATCCAACGATTTACAGATGATCGATGACTCCATGATGGTCTCGCTAGCTTGACGGATCTCACGCTAACTGGTTCCACTTGTTCCTCGGCTGCTCAATGTTTCCCGGAACTTTAAACTACGCAAACACCTAATTGTTTAAAAATTGTTCGGCAAATTCTCAAAACATTCACACGAAACAGTAACGCGACTCTGTTTACTGAATTTAAAACGCAGTGGTCGCTGCGCGCGCAGCCTCGCCGATTTGCCGGTCACGTGACGGGACGCGGGAAACGAGTTTCGAAAGACACCGATTCAAATTCGCTTTCGATGCATTCAAAAATACTAAAGAGATAGATAACCTATTTCCAAAGATCGTTTCTCATTGACAAAGATATTCAGACGTACGATAACTTGTAGGTGCAGTTTTGAGGAAATATTGCAACAAATTACAGATATTAGTTTATTTACCTTTGCTTTTGTGACGATTTACGGTGGTATAATTCTCCAAGCTGCATCGATGACACGCTCCACCTGTCCGTCAGGTTCATACTTGTTCACACTGTACTCTGGCAATTTTATGTTTGCACAAATTGTCAGGAGTTGAAAATTTTTCGTGCGATTTTTCACGGGAAATTCAATACTCACTTCATCGCACAAATACTCCTCGCTGATCATCGCATAGCAACTGAAAATCTACCAGCGCCTTAGTGGCGCCTCTGCTACATTTGTCCATAGGGACTCGTCGAAATATTCCTGGAAAAAGCCACCTCGTCGGCAATGAATCGTAAAAAGATACGTCGTGTTAGCATCGCCCTTCGTGCGACCATAAATTCGCACAGCAGGTGCAGAGGGACGGTCGTAAATCACGCATGCGATGACTAATTATCGTAATTAAACCTGCGGATTTTATGCATTTATGGCAAGAAAAAGCGAGGCGATAAAAACATTGGAAGAGTTAGTATATTTCTTTGAATGCTGTTTAAATTAATCCGCGCAGATGTTTATTAGTTTGAGAATTTTGAAAGACTACTTGGAGGAACTAAAACAGTTTTATTTTTATTTGTCAACTCATTAACTCATTAACAAGTTAACGTGTTTTTTTATTCAAATGATTGAAAAAAGAATGAAATCGTCAATCTGGCTTCTCTCTCTCTACGAATTATACAATGTACAAGAAGGAACGAGATCAGGGTCGATCAATGAGGCATCACAGGTTCTCGGTGGACATTCGAATCGTTTATTGCTAATATAAATACCATTCTCTTACAAATCGAGTCGGCTTGATGTTTTCTTCGTAACTCGCATAAAAAATATCGTCTAACCGAGCCTGGCTGCGAAACAATGCTACGAATCGTTGACGCGTCGCGATACGTCGAGCGTGCGGTAGAAACAGAGAGGAAGAGAGAGAACTAGAGAGAGAAACATGAAAGAAGACGAAAGTGAACGAGAAAACTCTACATCGCCGATGTTGTCTCCTCGTCGCTCGATCGTAGATCGCCTGTCATCGTCGACACGCCGTCCGGACTAAACGTTTCACCGGCGAATTCAAACTAAAAGCCGTTCTTCACGGCGTTCGACACTCTGCCGGCTCGAGTCCGCCACCGTTCCCGCGATCCTCCCCCGGAATCCATGATTTCTGCTCGAGCAGCGATTTAAGTACCTAACGAGGCGGCATTTCACGTGTCTCTGTACAAATTGCCTAAACGATCGGAATCCCTCGGGACCGGGCCATAAATATCGACAAGATCCGCTTTTATACAATAGTTTACAGTGTCTGACGCGTTCCCGAAATCGTTTCAAGCGATTAAAATCATCGACTCGGCGTCCCATGTTCGACAACACCCGCTCGAAAATACTCTCGGGCAAGAGATCCTCATCAGGATTCCGGCTGCGGACCTCGATGTCCTCGAACGATAGTTTCTCCCAAGTTATTCCGCCGCCCTCATCACCGAACACAGAATCCGCGAAAGGGTTTGGCGCAGAAGGTCACCTCTCCGAGACTCGCAAAATTCGTTACTCGGTCACGAGAATCCTAAACGTCGTTCCTCCGTGGAAACTGTCCGCAAAGAGGGTCTTCGGTAGTACGGCTGTTGCTCGCGAGCGATGATCGGCAGGCTGTCCAGGACCCGATGAGTAGAACGACGAGTCCCGAGCGATCATCCCGTGTCGCGACCAGGTTCAAGAGTCACCCTCGAGGATCACCCGGAGGAATTCCTCCTCCGGAAGCTAGGAGGAGCCCCGCGGCTGCTGTTGCGTGTAGAAGCCGAACGGTCTGGACTCGTTGGCCGACGAAGGGAACGAGGAGCCGGCGTTCATGGTCGCGGTGGGCATCGAGGGCCCGGACCCCGAGGAACGCTGACCCGGTGACTTCTGCTGGTTCACGGTGGCGATCGTCTGCTGGGACCTGAGCGGCACCGGGAGCGGCCGCTGGACCTTTCTGCCGTGATGGTGACCCGGAGTACGGTATCCTTGATGTCCTGGGCCTGTGGGTCTGAGCCGAGGTCGGCCGGGTCCTCGGCGAATGGCCGGCGGGCCTCCTCTGCCCGAAACGGAACCCAGAGACCCTACTGGGCCCAGCGGACCCACCGTGCTGGGTCCGTCGCCCTCCGCTGGACCGGACGATCCTTGACCTCCTGCAGCGTAACACGAGTTTCTTTTATTCTCCTCTCAAGAGTATCGACGCCTCTCTAATTGCTCGCTGATCGCCGGTGGCCAACGGCGAGCAGTTAGAGAGGCGAGCGTCGCCGAAAGCATTTCAGCGCTTCGATGCCGTTACGACGATATGAAATTATGACAGCAACGAAGCTGCCCAACCCCGATATCACAAAATCGAGCCTCGACGGTAAAACCAGCGGCCCGAATGACGCGATCTGGTTTTTATCGAGGGCACGCGGAAGAGCGGAGCACCTCGAGCAACAGAATTTGGCGGGAAACGGGGCCCGCAGGGCGTAAGTAAGTACGTGCTCCGGGCTGGCAGCTTTTCACGATTATAATGGCAGATGCAGGGTACGGTGGAGAGCCCTCCGTTTCACGTGGAGTGGTCTGACCAGTTAATCGGTTATTCACCGGTACACCGCGACGCGGCGGGGAACGAGCAAGACAAACTCCCGAGGATCGTGCCACGGCATCTATTCGACTGATCGTAAGCGCAGGAGCCGGAGGACGAAGCTGGAGGACGAGCGAGAGGGGGGCGGAAAGAAGAATTTAATGAGATAGCGAGGGAGAAAAATCGCGGCCGGAGAGGGTGGAGAGGGAGTGACAGGGTCGAAGGTCAGTAGCCGAGCAAGGATGTACGAGAGGACATTACCCGTCTCCTTCCAACCAGACACTTTTCTCGTTCCTCGCTCGCTCGCTTCCTTCCTTCCTTCCTCTCTCGTTCATTTTTTTTTTATCTTTCCTTCACTCCCCCTCTCGTGCCCGTCGTTCCGAGTCGTCGACATTCCTTGGCACGTTCTCGAACCTTTCAGAAGCCACTCTTCAGCCATGCTCTCGCGAAGGAACCTCTCGGGAGCAGCGCCCCACTCGCGGGACAAAGGGTGGGAAAAGCTTCGCTCCTCTGGGAAGCACGTCGTTATGCGCTTTCGAAATTCTACGCGCGATCGCCGGCCCGGCAGATTTATAAGGGAGACACGGAAGGAGAGGCCGCGAGCGAATAGAGGAAAGAGGACGGTCGTCTCGGAGGATTCCGGCGCGGAGATTCTCGAGGCGCGGATGAGAGACTGCGGGGAATAAAAAGGACCCTCCGCGAGATTGCTCGTCGTTGTCCCGTTCGCCGACGTTTCTCGAGACTAGTCGGAGACCGGGGAGCAATTACAGATAAGGAACTGAACGCCACGCCGCGCCGCTGCCTCTACCTCTGCCTTCGCCTTTGCCACCATCGCCAACTACGGACCCCACTTGTACGATGGAAGGGTGGCTGGAACGCCGAGACCGCGATCAGCGATTTCGGAGATCGTTAACCCTCTCTCTCTCTCTCTCTCCCGCGCCGAACAGGAACAACCAACCGTCCTCCGTGCCCCACCCTCGATCTCTCATTTGTTTCGATAACGATTCCTCTCACCGTCTCCCATCTTCCCTGCGCGCAGCAAGAATCCTGGGCAAGAACTTGCGCATCTCCGAAGGACGAGTAAAATGAACTTTAAACGATGCTTATAATCAAGCTGCTGTTAGAAAGTTCACGCCTACAGTTAGTGCAAATTAAACAATGCGAGAACAGGGATTTGCGATACGCGAATAAGAATCCTTAATGCCACGGTTCGGAGTTAATTAAGCACCGTAAATCGCCGGCCGCTCCAGCGCGAACGCGATCGGCCAATAAAGCGTTAGGTGTCCGGAGGATGCGAGCAGACCCTCGATCTTCCGTCTCCGGTTATTACGGCGACAAATCAAGGCGATTCGTTGTTCGCGTCGGCGCGGCGAGGAGGCGGAGGAAGGATTTGTCGGCGGCCGAGAGAGACCGGGGTCCAAAACTATTTCATTGTCCCCGCTTTAGAATGCAATAATTTTCTCAGGCGGCGGCGGTGGAGCGTCGTGAAACACGTCGAAGGACGAGACGCCGGGGGGGGGGCGAAGGACGGGCTCGAAGAGAGTTCGGCTGTTCCCTCGGCTGAGATACGGCAGGATAATGCGGGAAGATAGGACGAGACAAGGATATTGCCAGCCGGACGGTCGGCATTCCGCGGATCCTCGCGTTCCATTCGCCCCTTCCAGCTACCTCGAAACTTTCTGCGGACCCTCGTCTCTTTGTGCGGACCCGGCGCGAGCGTCTCTATCTCCCGGAGATGATCTCGCCCACGCGTGATTCCCGACCGATTCCCGCGGGAACCCGCGGACCGCGCACCATCTGCGAGAATATTTTCGAACGGTCCCTGCCCGGTTTCAGCTACTCCGAGTTCCCGTACCTCGCGATGGACGAGGTGCGATCAGAAAAATGTCCATCAGTTACTCCCAATACACGTTTGCAGTCTCATCCAATTTTTACTTAAAACTTTAAAAGGTACCTTTGGTAGAGATAGGACTGTTCCAGCGTTTCGGAGACTAGTTTGGGGCATCGACGTGACCACACTCGCCCCGAAATGAACCCTTTTAGTGCCGAGCAACGATATATCGTCGACTATGTCAAACCGACGCGGGACCGGTCGGCACTAAAAGGGTTAAGGGTCGCGTTAGACAAAATACGGGAAACGGTCCGTCGACGGAGACTATTATGCTTTGAACGGCGACGGCGAACGTGTCAACGGAGTAAACAAATCTTTGTTTCTATTCTCGGTAAAACCACCCCCGAAGCAGGTCTATTCGCATAAACATCCGCAGCCCGTTTATAACTTGTTCGCGACGGTCCACGGCGCTGCCAAATAAAACCTTCGTATCTCGGTTTTCCCAAAAATTCATTTTTGGCAAGGTCTGACGTAATACGCCGGAAATCGGAATTCCCCCCCCCCCCCCCCCGCGATGCTCCGAGTCTCCGCTTTGTGATTTACGAGCGGAAAGGGCGATCCAATCTCACGATTCGATCGGGTTTCGCCGGAGAAAAGAATCGGCGGAACCAGGAACTTGTCTCGCGGCACTTGAACCGCGCGGAATTACTTTCTGTTTCGCGACACGAAAATATCGCGGGGGTGACACGGTGCGGTACGATAAGGCACGGCACGGAAACCAACCCCCTCGAACCCATGGCCAGGGTTATCCGCCGCGAATTATGCAAATATCCGCCGTCCTGTATTTTCAAACGAGCACCTATTGCATTTACGAGAGCGATCAGCGTTAATAATAATGATATTAATAATTTTCTGACGTTAAAGATATTGACTGACATTAATCTGACGACAATCATTTTAAAGTCAACCCTCGGAAACCCAGAAATTAGGATACAAATCGCAATTATTGCTCCGCTTTAAATGGAAACCACGTTATATGACTGTTCCGAATTCAGATACATATCAATGTATCTCTTCCTAATCCGGCCGTTACGATTATGGCGCTCGATCAGTTCCGTCTAGCGC
The DNA here is from genome assembly GCA_028455605.1 of Lasioglossum malachurum. Classification (NCBI taxonomy): domain Eukaryota; kingdom Metazoa; phylum Arthropoda; class Insecta; order Hymenoptera; family Halictidae; genus Lasioglossum; species Lasioglossum malachurum. The sequence goes on along the minus strand of CM052318.1, from coordinate 25,273,190 downwards.
GTCGAACAGAAAACAGGCCTCGCCTAATGCGTCTACAAGAGAACAAGTGTCGTCTAATACGTCCTAGAGAGCATTACGCGTAATCAATCGCCTGTACAATCTTTGTGTTTGCAAAGAAGTGAAGAAACCTACAACTTTGCTAGAATAAATGAACTGTTTACACCGCCGAGAGTCTTAAAAATTCTTCGCGCAAACAACGACGATTTACTGCAATTTCAGGGGATCCCCGATGACCCCCGCGGCGTTCAACGTGTTAATTACCAGACTCCAGGTTGTCTGCGCGCTTTCCAAAGGTCAACATCCGGTAGAACAATCGTTCCCCGTACATATGTCGGGTGTGCTCGATCACGTTTCTGAACTTCGTCTCTATCGGGGCAGAAGGGAATCTGGCGTGCGGAGTCGCGCTCGAGAAATGCGAACGCGAGAGAAGAGAGGCGTCATATTACTGCCTTTCACGAGTGCATCCACCACATGTCCCGCTCCTGTTTGCGAAATGCATCGCGCCGTTCGTGCGCAGCGTGACTCCTGCGCCTCTCGATGCAAGAAACGCGAATTAATGAATTCCCGATGGAAACGCGCGAGGGCAGAGAGACAGAGGCGCGCTCGAGGATCTGGAAGTTGTGCTTTCGATACATTCTGGCAGCGTTTCTAAGTTCGCTTGGTGTCAACCGATACCAATTACTTTCCTAAATACTTATTTATTATCGTATACCAGTCGTAACGTTTTGTTTTCTGGCAGCGTTTCCGTGGGTCGGCAGAATTCGACGGTAAAAAGCGAATTCCTGAAATCTGAATCAGCGGTGTGCAAAATCCGGATATCGTCGACCCGAGACACGAGGAGTGGATGCCTTGAGCAATTAAGGTAAGGAAGCGAATTAGCAAAATCAGGATCGTCAATCCGGGAGATGAGAAAGTTACACTTGGACCGATCGAGGGAGAGAACGAAGGACTCGCGAAAACACGGTGACAGCAAACGCCTAGCGAACCAGGTAAGGAGGCGATAGCCGAATCGTGAGGTGAGTGCGTGGCCAAGAGCAGAGAAGGGGTCGAGGGAGGGTAAGGGGGCGAGCGAGTTCCAAAAACCTAAGAAGAGCATCATCGATCGCAGCTGTCGCCTTCGCTCCGCACCTGCTATTGTCCGCTCGCCTTCCAGTCGACGACAACCGGGAGAAAGAGGAAGAGAAAGAGAAAGAGAGAGAAAGAGAACGAGAGAAAGGGAAGGAGTGGTGGGGATAGGGAAGAAGAACGACCCCCTTTTCTCTCCTTTCCGTATATGTAGCACGAAGATCGTACGCGCGAGCCGCACGTTGCCCGCGTAAACTCCCGGTCCACGTGTCGTTGCGTGAGGGCCACCTACTCGCTTTCGTCGGTCCTCCTTCTTCTCCTCGTTCCTTTTCTCCTCGTTTTAATGCAACATCCCCCCCCCTTCCCCCTTCGTACCCTGATATGTACCCTCGTCGCACGTACGCGCGATCACACGCCGCGCCGTTTACCGCGCGCGACACAATGCGTTATGCAACGCGTTGGAACGCCTGTGCAAGGACGACACCCCTGCAGGATTGCGTTCACGGACAAGAACGAATCGAACGAATCGATACTCCTTTTTATTCCACTCTTCTATTCCATAGAATAAAAATTAAACGAACAGCTGATACATTCGAAACAACAGAAAGGCTGGCGTGTCTACAAAAATAGATGGATAATGCAATGATATAATTGTAAGAATGGTCAGTGGCCTTAGGGTAAAATACGAGATGAACAAGTGAGCCAGTGGCGTCCCGCTCGAAAAGATGACGTCGGGGAAGCCAGTAGAGTAGCATACTGCAGCTACCAGATTAATGAAACTGTTATTTCGAAATCGCTTTACTTTCAACTCAACTATACTTAAACAAGAAAGGGAAGCCTCTATCCAGTCACCGCTAAAAAAATTGCCCGAAAATTGCGTTATCCCGATCGGTTTACTGGAGCCCGGGGGTTCCATCGTTCCCTAATTAATTCCCATCGATCATAAAAAGAGAATGTAACGAGTGCCCCGACGTCCCTGAAGACGCGCACTCGTGGTCGTTCCAGGGTACGGAAACCGCGAGCGAGTCGGTTATAGTGAGTCACTTAGGGGGGTGAATCGTCGCTCGCGCACCCTTGCCGCTTAGGCTCCTTAGGAGCGTCGCCAACTGTTCCCCGCAGATGCACTTGCTCTCGCGTGTACCCGCGAGGGAATTTCGAAACCCGGATCCACGGAGCAGGGGTACTTTCTCTTTGCGCTGGGGGATCCCCTGAGAACGGGGCCAAACGTTGCAACGGGGGCAGAACGTCGAACGGGGGCCCCCGGAGTCTCTATGAAAGAGTCAGCGGGGATTAACGGTGTATCGATTCCGAGGGTGCGTCACGAAAAGTCATTTTCACCGTCGCTTTCGAACCTAATCCCCTCTTAGCCCCCCTAACTTCCGTGGAACCGTCTCGCGAATGAGAATTTTCGAATCCCGAGCAGATGCAGGCTTCGTGCAAAGCGAATTCCTCTCTTTCGACCCCGTCTGATGAAGCCTGATTAATTGGTCCCCGATATTCCGCGCGCACGATAAGGTAGCGAAACTTGTTAAATATTTATGTCGGCGTCGATATACTACGGGACGATAGAAATCGAGACTGTTACGTGTTTATCCGACTCTGCCGTGACCAGATCGAATCTGTTCGACAACTGTCGTGACAACGGAATTGAAATATTCATCGATAGACGCGGTTTGATCGCGCACGACAGCTTCTACCGCGCGGGGTCACGCCTGAACGTCCTTGCGGAGAAAGTCTGCCGTGACTCGGGCAGTTATGGTTAACGTGGAAAAGTTCCATTCGCGGCCAGATGCAATTTTTCCAAATATGTATATGCATTCGCGCAAAGCGAACTCTGGTCAGAGCGTTTTTACAAGGACCTGGGGTCCAGTACTCACCGTGCTGAAGAATCTGGTCGGTCGTCGCGTTGCCACCGGTGGGTGACATGGACGCCGGCGACTGAGGATCATTCCCGACGGTCTTCGATGGTGGATGAAGCAAAAGAAGACCTCTGCCTTTGCCCCCGACCGGTCCTCCTCTGCGAGAACCTCGGGGCCTGCCTCGTTTACTAGTTCCACGAATCGTCGGCCTCATGCGGACACCAGATCCGCTGCTGAACGAGACATGGTGATCCAAACGATTCACCTTGACCGGCTCTCCGAATTGGCTGACCCGCAGTTGCCTCGAATCGCTGGAACTTCCTACGACAGGTCCGTCCACGTCGACGACCAGGCCGTCGTTGCTTGTCTCGTCCTGAACATAATTCGAAAGACTCCGTAAGTAACTCGATTCCCAAACCAATTCCAACGATCGAACAGCAAGCTACGCACCTCGGACTTGGCCGGGCTGGTGGGCACGCTATAGTCATCCGCCGTTTCCAGCATCTGTTGATTATTGTTGACGAAGTGCGCTTGAGCACCGCTCGTTTGGTTACCGTCGTTCACATTCGATTGCACAGTGTCTCCAAGCCTGTCGCCGTTAGCGTCGGATAGGCAAGGCTTCTTCGAGTCGGCCTGGAACCAAAAATTCCTCACTTTTACAGTAGTTTCCCTCTTATCCGGACTCGCTTTCTACAGATATATTTATTACATCATCTATCGAACATCTATAGGATCTGTCGAACTTTCATTGGAAGGTGTACCGTGAACTGACCTGCATAAATCAAGTCCGAAAGTAGAGAAGGAGAAGAGTAAGGTGCCTCGACGAGTAGTAGAGGAAACGGAAAGCGAGGGAAAGAGGGAGACAGAGAAGGAAAGAATCGGGACCGATAGCGGCTTTAAGGGCGCCAGGCTCACCTTGACCGGAAGCGCGGTTAACTTCCTTTTCCGGTCCCTCTCCTTGTGGTGTAGGCTCGACTCGAGCCGAGTATCCTCCGCGTGTTGCTTTCTTTCCTCGCTCCGTTGGCTGTCTGAAATACACGAACGCGGGCCTGTACACGGGGACGTTCGTTGCTTCTCTTCTTATTATTATTCGTTATTAGGGCATTAGCATAACCTAACGAGCATAATGTAATTGCATCCACACACCCGACAGACAACGCGCTGCTACCCCCTTGTGCCCCCGCTTCCTCCCGCTCTTTCACCGAACGCGTTTCAGCACATGAGAGTGCAACCCAAATCGCGCTTCAGCGAACAAAAATGCGAGACCCGGCGCTCCACGACGTATTTGCATATCGAACTTTCTTTCAACGAGATTGCGGAACACTACACCCCGGCCACGGACGGCGGGATATTGTTTTCAGACGGCGTACAAAATCTTCGAATTATTGCAGTTTCTAGTTTCTCCGAAATCGTTCCCGTCTCTACACACTATCATTCCGAATTCCAACCAAACTCTAGCCCTGGAAAATCTCTCACATTTCGCTTCGATCTCCTCGTCGTCCAGCAGCAGAGAAACGACCTCCTTCGGCTTCAGAGTGTCCGGTTTGAAATTTCCGCCGCTTATTACCATGCGTTGGATCTGAAAAGAGATCGATATTAGCTAGCGCCGATGCAATCGCTTTGCTATAATTACAGTAGATTCTTTTGCATTCGGATAACCAGTACACGATTCTTATAGAAAGTCCTTTTCCTGTGTTTTTTACCTTTAGTTTTTCAGAAATTTAATTTTGAAAGATATATCTGAGAGAACAAGAACTTCTGTCCAAGTTCAATTTCTTAAAAATCGTGACTGTTGGAGCGACGCTCGGATTCGTGTTCAGCGCATCGATATGTACGAGGTCGTTCACTGATTATCGATACGCAAAATCGGTCAATGTTATTATTTCGCCGCGAACCTCGCTCTTCTCCCGAGCACGTTGTAGTATTCTCTCCTCGATGGTTCCCTTGCAGATCAATCGATAGACCGTAACCTGTTTCGTTTGACCCAGCCTGTGGGCGCGATCCATCGCCTGCTGATCCACGGTGGGGTTCCAATCGCTGTCGTAAAAGATCACCTGCAAAATAAAATCATCGACTAATTATTCTCGGGTAACTATAAAGCGTCTTTAGAACGATATCGGCCTCCACGGATCTGTGCAGCGGAAGACCCAAATTCGGACAACTATTGCGTGACGTCCTAAATAGGGACAGTTCCACTCGATATTCGAACCAGGGCATATGCAAATGCATTCGGCGACGCATACCTGCAGCCCACCCCGGTGCAGTCTAATGCACAACAGAATGCAGTTTCGGCAATGCAGGGCGAACGACCCTGGCCAAAAAATCGTATATCGATTCCGCCATTAATTCCTCCACCTGGTTCACCCACACCCTCGCCGCTACTACCGGGTTTCGATAGCCGAACCCATTGCCAATCGATAGCCTTGGACAGCGAACGCTTTTTATGATCGTAAACTTTCTTTTAAGATACTTCTTTTCTTTTAAACTTTTTTTTAAAATCCGCAATCCATTTATAACATAAACACGTGTGAATGGATTTATTCCATAATTTTCCAAAGTTCTCCATCGTTCCGACAACCATACTTCCAGCATTGAACGAATCGCCAGCGGACTACTGAAATCCAAGGGTTGACATGAAGAAACATGTTAGGCACGAATACTTCGGCGAAAAGAATGTATAGGGTTCGATTACAGACAGAGTTCCAGACTTGTTAAATCGATGACACCGGGACCGAATGTCGAACAACATTTTCGTGATTAAACGTTGTCTCCTGGCCAGACAGGATCGTGATCTTCCCACACGCTATCCTTTTGCTCCCCGATATCGCCTCCCCCGTTGCCCCCACCCCACCGGCGAATTACGATTGCCCTGAATATCAGAGGCGGACAAGCCTGACAACCTGGCTCGCGAAGTCCTGGGCGAATACGTACAAGGCACGGTTGATAAAGTAAGGATAAGATTACTGACCGTGTCTGCGGCGGTGAGGTTTATTCCCAGGCCCCCGGCTCGTGTGCTTAGCAAAAAGACGAATATGTCCGCCCTGAAACATGAAACAATCCCTGCAGATCGAACAGCCTGGTGTGTTTCCTATGGAAATTAATTCGAAATGCTCCGTGGCCGCACTTGGAGGATTTCCAACGCCCAGTGCGAACCCAGCACGAATTTTGACCATTTGGCTAGCCACCCTGCACCACCGCGTACCCTAATTCCCGTAGCATTTCAATGGTTTTTACTCCGTTCAGTTCTTCCTTTCTTTTCCGTCTCGATAGGCCTTTTAATTTACATTTCCTTCGTCCGTTCGCAGGATGAGAAAAACGAGAAATGCATCGGTCTAAATTCGCTTGGTGTCGATCAGTAAATAAATAATTATTTATTATCGTATCCCAGTCGTAACATTTTCTTTTGATGGTAGAATAAAATTCAAGTAAACTCGTGTTTGCGAGCAAATATTGTCGGCGAGGTACGGTGACGATGAGGCAAGAGTGGCTCGTATTATTAGGAGAATAAGGGTTGCCTTTGAGATTGTTTTATCGTGATTAGGATCATGTATTCGAGTAGGGTAGCCAAAGACGCAGCTGTCTACAAGACGGGGACGCTTCCCCAATTAATTCGCGTGTTATTTATGCGCGAGTGAGCCGACGAACGACATGCTAAGAAGCTGAGACCGCTATACTCGTGCGTCTCGAGGCGAAGCCGGTCAAATTTATTCGGGTTATTAATGATCTATTCTCATTAAACGGATAGAGAGCGCTCGTTTAGATCGACCGATATATTAAATTGTTCAGATGGTAGGCGACCGCACCGTGAAATTCCTCCAAGACTTTCGTCTAGAACAGCAAACGACAGAGGCATTACCGTTTCTGGAAATCTGCTACCATGTCTCGTCGATCAGAGATCTTCGAGGAACCATCCAATCTCATGAAAGTATGTTTCCTGTGATACATATACTCCTGTAACAAGAGCACGAACGTTTAAATCGGTCGAGGGGTCGTCTGGTTTCTGGTTAGTCGATTTCGCATACCTCTAGCAAGTCTATCATCTTGGTCATCTGCGAGTAAATGAGAACCCGGTGACCTTGTTCCTTGAGACGTCGCAAGAGACTGTCCAATACTGAAAGTTTGCCGGCATCCGTCACCAACGTTTGCTTATCTGTAACAATACGAAACTAATTTAAACATTTTTGTGCAGAAGATTCTCTCAACATTTCAAGTTAATATTTTAGACGCGTATTTTACAGTGCTTATACCTTTAAAAAGATGCAGAACAAGAAAAACAGAATTGTGGAGGTGAGAAACTATAATAGTCCCTTGAGAAAACACTAGCCTGGTACTATGATGGTCGACCAGCCATTGATCGGCGTGCACGCGGACAGTCCGCCTTGAGGTTCAACGGTGAAGGTCGGCGTTGTCTGCATTATGCGAAAACTGGTGACCCCTTGCGAAATGGAGAGAGCTCGCTCGCAACCGAGCCACAGAAGCTGCTGACCAAATTTCCCACCGCATTCCTCGTGCCTCCTCCACGCGCACGCTGCGCCACTATTACTAACATACAATTTTCGAGGACTAGCTTGAACCTGGAATCAATCGGTCACGCGTCAATATAATTATATGGTCGCCATCGGTATATAATAGTCGACCAACCTTAGGATACGTATCGCAGATAAAGGATGGAATGGTAGTCTGTTGGCAAAGTCTCATTATCGGTGGTCTTGGGAGGTGAAGATGCTCCGGGAGCAGAGTCACCTTCGAGTCTTCTAGTTCTACTTTGGTAGACGGAAGTATTCGCTGTGGAAGAAAACGAAATGCTCCGTGTACATCTGGCACGCTTGTGACTTACTTTATAGCGAAGAGGATCGATAGAAAACTATGAACCTTCATGGATTGATTGGCAGACTTCTTGCTGCTACGCAGGATTCGATGAGCAACGGTTTCAGGCATTGAATGAATAACGTGTGTACTATGCGTATATACAGGCTCTCCTTCGATGATCCTCCCTGTGAAAATTAAGTCCTGCAATGCTTGCGACGAGGCGTCGGTCTTCCTTGGCAAGAGAAACATCTGGTTCCTAGGTACATCTATCCTCTCGTCCACGTTCCAGTCCTCCCAGTAACGCGCAATTTTGATCCTCTTCTCCGTCAATGTCGCGAGACATAATCTGCAGGATCACGGTAAATCGGAGATCAAGATGTATGTATATTCGGTGTAATATACCGTTCGATAGGAAACACAGGTGTCGCATACCTGAATAAAATGCCAATGATAAACACTTTGTTCATTTCCATTGGGGTCAAATTAATGAATCTACTAAACGAGAAGGGATTTTGTGAACTTTCGCTGCCATCGTGAAGGGTTCGATGCAAATGTTCGGTAGCAAATATAAACAGCTTATTATACAACAAGTGATCTTTGGATGGCAACGAGAGATGCAACAGTCCCTCTATATACAATAACGCTGGCATTTCGAAGAACTCGGTGTGCATAAAAAATGGAGATCTAGCATCTCTGCGCTCAAACAGTTCTGGATGATTGCAAACCTGAAACAGATTTGTAGTAGGTAAATAGGCTTAAAAATTTGGATATACGCATTCTCGTTACTTCTAGAAAGTAATTGAAAATAGTCCTAAACCTAGTGTTAAATATCCTGCTGGATGCGACCTACCTTTCGGAATTGCATGACTAGATTCATAAGATTTGATGTGAAATTTTTATCGTTGGTCGCGGTGTCACCGCCGCCCACCGTGTAGTGTAATAAATCCTCTATCCTAATCTTCTTTTTCAATGCTGAGTATAGTAATTTTTGTCTCGTTGTAAGGGGGCAGTACACCATCACTTCTATCTTGTCGGACAGCTCGTTCTCCACGTCCTTCTTTATTCTCCGCAGCATGAACGGTTTCAAAATCATGTGCAACCTCGACAGATGCTTCTCGTCAATTCCGGTTTTATTTTCAGCATGACTCTCTATGTCTTTCGAAAACCATTCGTTGAATTCGTCGTGGGAGTCGAACAATGTCGGCATTATAAAATGCAGCAACGCCCACAACTCCGCCATGCTGTTTTGAATCGGTGTGCCGCTGAGCAACAATCTATTGCGACAACTGAACCCGAGCAACAATTTCCACCTCATACTGCTGGTGCTTTTTATAGCCTGTGCTTCGTCCAGTATCATGTACTGCCATTTTATTCTGTTGAAGTATTTGTAGTCGGTTATGACTAATTGATAACTAGTGATCACTACGTGAAACGAAGCCTCTTTCGTATGCAGATCTTTAGTGTCCCAGAACTGTCTCAGTATCTTGCGTTCCTGAGGATTGCCCCAATACGGAACCACTTTAAACATTGGCACGAATCGCGCCATTTCTTGCTGCCAATTGTGCAACGTTGACGCAGGGGATATGATCAGAAACGGTCCCCACACAGCTGCGAATCAATATGAAAACGCCAAAAAGTCAATGAGCTCACGATACGATTTCTACAAAAATGCTCCCTCTAAATAACTTACAGTATCTTTCAGCGACATGGCATAAAAACGCTATGGATTGTACGGTTTTTCCCAATCCCATCTCGTCCGCCAATATTCCGCTGATTCCCTGAGGAGATACCAAAAATATTTGAGCATAAGTTCATTTGATTTAATAATAATTCGTCGCACACAATAAACCATATGAACCGACCTGATCATATAAATTCGCTAACCAATTCATCCCTTTCAATTGATAACCCTTCAGATTTCCCTTGAAAATCGCAGGCTGTGGGTGCTCCAACGTTTCAGGTGTATCGCTAAGTCGTAATTCTTGGGACGCTGCCGCGGTATCGAACTGTTTCGCTCTAGCTTTCTCATTGTCAAATGCTTCAGTGGCATTCCTCTTTGCTTTCTGTTTCATGATTTCACTAAAATACGAACGAAATAATACCAGGGTACAATTGACTTTGTACAGAAATGTTACCTATCATAATCGTCGATTCCAACAAGTCTCGGATTTTTCTCTTCGTCCAGTTGATTTAAAATTCTCAACTGTTCCTCTGGTGAGGCTTTTCCCAATTTGCGAGACATGAAGTGAGCATACAATTCGGTTTGTGTAATAAGAAAATTTAGTTTCCTTTGCTGTCGTTTTGCCTCGATCAGCTCGACATCCATCTTTCTCTGTTCCTCAGCCTCCTTTTCTAAACGTCTCCTGGTTTCCCGTTCGACGCGATCGTAACGTTTCCAATACGATTGCATCTCCCTCGTGAGACGCTTCGCTCTCCATATGGTCTCCTTCATGTTTTTCTGTGACTGGAAAGTGAAAATATCGTGTTAGATTTCTCCGATTCTTCAAATACACGCGGCTAATCTCACCGACTCCAAAATCCAAAAGTATTTGTACTTACTTGCATAGCCTTTTGCCGCCAGTATTTCATGCAGTGTTGCGCTACTTTCTTACAACTAATTAACATTTCCTTATGATTATTGGTTTTCGCTCTTTGTACTTTTCCCAATTCTTTCTTAGACATCATCACCCAAATCTTCCTCCTCCTCATCGCCATTACCTCCGGGCTTTTGTTATTATGCTTTTTTCTGCCGCGTTGCCGCGGTTGGTGGCGCATTATTGCTTCTAACTCGGCTTCGTCCAATTCTTCTTCTCTGGGCATCGTACGATCCCATTCGTCCTCTGGATATTCCCCATCCTGGAAATCAAATACGACTAATTAATTGAACCGCGAACGGTACTGAAACATCTCATTTATACGCTTACAGGATAATCATTGGATGATCTGTGTCGAGGGACCTTCTCCTTCTTGATTTTCATGACCTTCTTCTCGGGCTTCTTCTCTTTTTTCTTTTTATTACCGACTATCAACTTTTGGTGTTCTAGAAATCGATCATAGTTTGACAACAAGCCGGCACTGTAGTACTGGTACTGTATATTCTGGAAACAAACGTTTCACGTTATTGCCGGTTCTATGTATTTCAATGATCTCGTGCAGACTCAATTTTACCTCTGGTTTCTGATAGAAGCGACCTTGATACTTTTTTCTAAGTATGTGAAACTTCAGCATTTCTTGAAAATCTTCTTCCGTGATGGGAGTATCTGTGTCAGATCCTGATGCCGAACTATCCGATGAATCGCTCAAAAGAATATCTTGCAACCACCTGCGTTCCTCTCCCACACTTGACATATTATATAGCCTTAATTTATTAATTCTCTCCTCTGTAAAATGAATGATCGTTAGTTCTTTGCGCAAACCGAGATACTTGATTTCAAAATACTGATACGATCTGCACACCTTCTTTTCGGATCAACACGTTATCAAGGTAATTGTCCGATCCTTCAGAGGACTCTGACGAAACGGACTTCTCATCCTCGCTAGAAACATTCATAGAAACGATAAGCATCCCTGTACGTTTGGATCTGTAGAGTTCAAATTTAGTAGTGATAAAAGAGCTACCTAGCTGGATCTTGAAACAACTCATTAATTTGTCTCAAGAAGGGCTGTACATTGAGGCTGCGCTCCAATCTTTGCAGATGCAAAGGAGCAGCCATTTCTGCTTCCAACCTCATTGTGCGTGCTCTATCTGTCATTACCAATCTCTAAAAAATTCCACAACCTACGACAATAAGAAAAAGTGCTATATAGGATGGTCGCTGGTAAGATTCATTAATATCGAGCGCGACCTTCGTCATACTCCTTAAACTACATCGCATTAAGTGATTTCTAACGCATAAGTAAGATCTACTGAAAAATACAAGCTCGGTCAACCAAAGAAAGCAAAAGAGAACATTGGAAAAATAAAATAGCAGTGACAGGCCAGTTGTCAAGGTAACAAATACTTTTGTCTACAATATATACACATATGTATATGTTACATATATATATATGTATGTATACGTACAAACCTAATTCGATTCTGTGATTATTTTGACATTTCATTAAATATGTTAAATGACTCCGATGATGCGTGTGACACGGACGACAGGAAATTTTTTACATAATTGGTACATAGCGTGTCGGCGAAACGAAAACGTCTATCTTGCGTTCGGAATTAGTAAAACATACAGGATTTTCCTCCTTACTGCATTGCCACGGTGATAGATTGTTTTTTCGTGTTTCCTGTAACGGGCGATACATGTTAGAGGCGTGTGACCGCCAAATAGAATCGTGCGTAACCAATTACATTATATAAGGTGAATGACACGGCGAATCGAGCTTGTGCGGTTATAATTTTTCGCGAAATATTCGATAGTTTTGAATCACCTTCGGTTTGGTTAGAAGCAGCCCCACTTATTTAGCACGTAAGATAGGGTCGATTGCGAGAAAACGATTCCCTTTGCTCACATCGAAATTGGGTGTATCGGACGAAGGGAAATACATAGTAGAAAGAAGCCTAGAGAACGCAGACATTTGGCGTGCCATAAAACCAGGGCAGGGATAGGGCATATTGTTGGCCACCATTTTTGTTTTCAATAGGTGGCGCCAGCCTAGCCAACCTACAACCAACGATGTCTTTATCAACGTTTATTACCGACCAACAAATTTTATTGTCAAGGGGTTAGAATATAATAAATTTTCTAAAAATTTGACAATTTTTCCCTCGGCGGAATCGATGATTTATAATCTTGAAAATGAAACTGCAGAAGGACCAAGCTTTCAATACAAGCCAGTTTTCGAAAGATAAAACCGGAAGCATATGCGTACACCTGTATTGTATATTCACATTAAAAGCGTTTTCCGCAAAACAACATTTCTCAAAACGATATAGAAAATATCTTAAATTTTCTTTATCCAATCGTTTTGAGACTTGGCTGTTGTGTTTGTTACAGCGTCATTCCGGCATCGGCATTCAGTATTGCAGATTACGAATCTTCGTTCCACAACAATTTTATTTCGAAATAGATTACATACAATACCAAATCAATATTCACTTGGAGACTTATTTATTTGGATCATAATCACTACGAAAATACTGTTGAGCTTCTACATAATGAAATCGATTATAACAACAGTACGGAAAATAGCAATAACATCGAACGCTATTTCGTCTTAATCAAATTTCCCGCTAAATGCTACTGCGTAAATTTCTCTCGAATCCAAATTGTATTCTGTAAGCATTTTGAAACTGCCTGTTGGTATAATAAAAATTTTTAACAATTGCTAGAAAATTACAAGAACATTGAATTAATTAGGAAATAAACATTCGTAAAGTTTACTACTTGAAACATTCTTAATAAGTAATTTAATCGCAATATTACTATTCGGAAGGAAGGGATAACGGCGAGTAAAAGATCGATTATAGTTTCTTATTAAACAGATTACGTGTTAAATAAAGGCAACAAGTGTTCCATAATTTTTGGTTTTATTTATTTTAGTACAACCGCTTTATTTCTCGTTAAGTTATTAAAAATGTTTCGCTTTGGGCGTCTGTCGTCGAGACTCCAAGCGGCGACCGCTTTAATTTCAGTGGTGTGAACCCCGTTTTGTTTCCGTTACTGCGGCGAGCCATCTTGCTCCAGACGCCGATCATTACTTCTTCTAGTAATTTCAGTGGTATCGTGTCGTACAACAGTATAAAGTTTTAGTGGACGAGGCAACGTTGTTTTACGTATATTCAGGTAAGATTATAAACATGTTCTTTAGCCCCAAATACCGCGTCCACTCGCAGAATAGTGAATTGTTTGCAAATATCTAGTTTTACGAATAAAAAACGTCTAAGTGGTCCGCGACGACTGTTAGCTTCCCTTGTTGTAACGCGTTAACGGTGATGTTCTAGTCTTCTATTCGGTTTTTTCCATATAGTTTCAATAAAATTTAGTTGCCGCAAAGGTTCTATAGCGTATCGTAATGACGTGGCAGTAACTTTCGATATTCTGTGTCACATGGCTGCTCGTTTATGAAACCTCTTGTAACCAAACAGAAGAAGTACGACGCAATAGATAGTTTTTTCAAATCCTCTCGCGATTAATGAATGACTTGAAATATTTCGTTTCGATATTATTCGCTACTGTTTACGCAACATCGCGTGCCGTTAATCGTCTCTATAGTGTTTTCTTTAAATGGCGGTAACAATGTTGTACAATAAATACGGTTGCTTTATCGCTAGATCGAAGGACCTTTGCTAATTTTCGGATGTCGCGTTCTTATCTTCCATTTTCTTGTTTACGTGTCCCCTCGCAAAGCTGGTGGAAGATTGCTTCGAGCGATCAGACGACCGCCATTTTATGAAACGAGTGCCCGATAAAAGAGTACGCGTTCTCGATCGCGCGGAACATACTGTACTTCTTATTTAGATAGTATTTTTTTTCATTCCCCAAATGTAAATAGTGTTCGTCGATTACGATTCATAAGAGTTTGTTGGAAAACAAAGTACCGTTGGTATTTAACTGTTGAAACAGCATATAAATAAGACGAAAGTAATCGATCTTTAACGGTACATTGTTTGACGTGGACTTTAACCTGTTAACCGACGAAAGCTTTGTGATTCGTCATTCATATTTATTTTCAACAACAATGCAGTAGTGTAAATAACTTTTATTCGTTTTTAAGTGTACATCTGCGAGCAAGGGCTAACAGGTTAAACAACCATGAATGGGTAACGAATTGTATACACTTTAAGATCGATGTTGCGATTACATATTTAATCATAAAAAATCGAAATTTAGAACTTCATTCACCGAGAATTGTTTTTTTTTTAGTTTGCTTACTTTATTATTTTTGCTGGTTGCATCAAACGAATTCGGTACAATTCGAATAAAATGGAGGATACATTTTGATGCGCAGTTAATGGAGTACGGGCATACGAAAAGGCGGGAAAGTTTAAATTTCCCACTTAGATTTGAATTGTATTTTTGTTCAATTTTTATTGAAGTACCGAATACGGCTGATGTTTAACGTTCTTTGACTGAACACGTTTTTGGCTGAGTAAGCATGAACACGTAAACACTTGAAAGTATATATTATAGCGATTCCTGCCTGGTTATGCACTGAATATTGATACATATTTTTTTATTTGAAAATGTATATAGACAACATTCTTTTTGTTACAAGTGCATGAGACGTGCTTAATATTAAATCGAAATATTTTGCATAAAAGTATGCGTTTTGTTACGCTTCTAAAGAGAAAAAAAAAGAACGAAGTGTAACAAAATTTTTCTTCTGCAAATCGATCGTATTTTCATTTACTTCTTTACAAAAGCGAGTTTATCGTTTCTTAAATATAATATTTAGAGAATATTGCTACATCAAATTCTATAATGCTTCCACTCTTTTTGTGTGTATGCATTTATTAACACTTAATAGTCCTAAAATGCATAATCTAATTTACATGTTCTACATTATTTTCGTTGTTAAAATAAGCAGCATGTCACTAGCCCTTTCCTTGTCATTAAAAATCATTGCAATAAAGTTAAATTCATGCTTGTGGTATCATTCCTGTATTGTTTGTTAAGGTCCTGCTATTTAAATGTGTTGTATGCGATGATTAACAAAGGTTGTATGACAAAGAAACGTGTATCACTCGGTTTAGCGACAGCCTTGTAGTTTTTTTTCTTAAGGGCACCTCTTTATTGCACTTGTGACTTTCTTTCAATCGATTTATATATAGTATCAACTATAATTTTAAACAAATAGCTATCTTTTAATATCAGAACCTAGAGTCAGTAATGTTTGTTTTCTTAATCAAAATCTCTTCCAGAGAGAAAAACAAAAAGAAACTGAAATGATATCGCTAATGTCAGTCTCACAAGCTGCATTGCAATTCTCAGCCAGAATGACCAGAAAAAATTTAACGTAACAGTTCTTATGTTGTCATGTGACTAAAAAAAAAATGGCAGGTTCTTAAGGAAGCCTGTTATGTATGGTGTTTTTATATTTTCCTTTAAGAATGAGCACCCGAGTATTCGTTGGTGGATTAACATACCGGGTGAGAGAGCGCGACCTTGAGAAGTTCTTCCGGAAATATGGTAGAATCAAGGAGGTCGCTATGAAGAATGGATTTGCCTTTGTGGTAAGTCTAATGTGGTTCAATTGTTTTTTTTACAGTATGGTAGGGACAAGGGTCTATGTCGGTGGGCTTCCATACGGCACCAGGGAAAGAGACCTTGAGAGATTTTTCAGAGGCTACGGTCGATTCCGTGATGTCCTCATCAAGAATGGTTACGGCTTTGTTGTAAGTACTGTACAAAATTCTACATACGTCCCTAACACTTTGCTACACTCTGTTTGGTCCCGTGTTGTTTAGAATCTGTTGCTTGTAGCGTTCTCTCATGTTTTCAATGTTGAATTTATATATAAAAAGAAAGTTGTTATTAAAAGAAAAGGAAAAAATAAAAGAATGTTTGTCTAAAACTTAATTGCGGACCAAAGCGTGTAG
The DNA here is from genome assembly GCA_028455605.1 of Lasioglossum malachurum. Classification (NCBI taxonomy): domain Eukaryota; kingdom Metazoa; phylum Arthropoda; class Insecta; order Hymenoptera; family Halictidae; genus Lasioglossum; species Lasioglossum malachurum. The sequence continues at coordinate 25,256,921 of CM052318.1, read as the reverse complement.
AGTGTAAAGTGTTCCTCTTTGAAAATAACTCGAACTCGGGAGTTGATCTGACCTACCTTGAGCCCTGAACACATTGGTACTATGGCTGCATAACGGAGATGTGTGCTGGTTTTCATCGAATAATCTACGAAATGTTTGTAAGTTATACTTAATCGAAAGAAGATTGTGTTACGAGTAACCGACACTCGATTATTCAGTACTTCTGGGGTAAAAAAAACAAGTATCATGTACAAATATATTTTCAATGTTTATTCAAAATGAAACTAATGCAATGGAATTTTATCTGACTAACATCGTCTTTCATTGTACAGAGTCAGAATTGTTGAAATTGTTAATCGAATTACTTATTTTTCAATACTCTGTCGTGTAACATGTTAAGCTAGGTATGTTCTGTAACTGTTTGTAAGAAATTGCATCATACGGTTGATATAAGATTCTGCTGCATGTCAAATCTGAAAATTGTCCTACTGTTATAATTTGATTTATAATATATTATTGTTCTGTTCGCAGGAGTTCGATGACTATAGGGATGCAGACGACGCTGTCTATGAGCTCAATGGAAAGGAGCTGTTAGGAGAAAGGTAATGCGTACTATTTTATTGATACGTACGTTTCACATATCTATATACAGATAAAGAGAAAAGCGTATGTTAGGAGAATGGTGTAGGTAGCATGTTTTGCATGATTAGTATATCTTTTCACAATACATATCTGATTTGTGGATCATTAATCCACTTTTAAATTCGTTTAATAATATTATTGGTACCAGACGAAGAATTGGTACCATTTAAAGCTTGTAGTTCATAATTGTGCCTTCTTCTAGGATATTTAAGAGAAGCATATTTTCGAATAATGAAAGTGCAACATTAGCATTTGTAACTGATAGAAATGAAGTACAATCGCATAGTAAATTCAGAGTGCTTCTTTACGAATTTGGAAGTTGCTTGTATTTGTTAATGTTGCACAAATAAGTAGATTTGTTCATGAGAAGCAATAGCACATTGACAATATATTTTTTCAATTCACTAAAATTTTAAATGAAGTGCTTTCGTTCTAAACGTTCCACACAGATATGTTTGTATATTCGTAATTAAAGGCATCATAGAATTTTATAGAGTACAAAGAAAGCAGATGAAACCAACGTGCAAAAAAAGAAACACTTTATATTTGCCTATGCATAATGTTACAGATAGTAATTTGTGTGAATAAAAGTCACTGGTATAACGTAGTGAACGACATCTGTCGATTCAGATTCTTATTTTCGCTATTATTTTCTTTTAGTATTATAAATAAAGTCAGAACACGTTCAAAGATATTTAATTCTAATTCCGTTCGAACATTTTATCTTGTACCAGTAATATTATCTGCTGTTGCTTCTGTATAATTTTGAATTGCCAAATATGTACAAACACTTTCTTTTCGTTTCTATTGCCTTTAAGTTTGTTAACGCATTCAATGAACGGCGTCTGTCCTCCAAATTATCGATTGGATTTGTTTTGGAATAAAAGTGCATCTTACTTAAATAGCCGATGCGACTTGCCGCCATTTTGAACTACTTCCATCAATTCCCCGATCGTAAACATGACTATATATTACTACACATATATAAATATATCGATACTTCTACAAAAAAAAAGAATGCCTCAACATTTTAAAAGTAATGTATATTGCTTCTTAAAAAAAAAGAAAAAATACGTTAAATACAAATTTAAAAAAAAAGAATGACATCAATGTTTCCCATAATTCTCTGGCGATCATTATTTATCCGTTAATCATGTTAGAGGGGATCTCCAGTCAATTATGAGCAGGGCTTGAAACAGTTTCGAAAAATTACTGTATAAAACTGTTATATAAAGGTTCTAATTTGAACAGTTACAAGGAACATTCATTCTGAATAACTGTTATGTAGTACCAAAATTTCAAACCACTATCTGTTTCAGTTACGGCTCCTATTTTGGTTCGTATATCGGTTCCAAAACGGTTCTACTCGTCAATGAAAGTCAGACATCATAAATGCGAAAACAAGAAATCGATACTTCCATCTATTAATGTTTTGTCCTGAATAATATATAGTGCGTGTGAATGTGACAAATATGTAGCTGCTTTATTTATTTCAGTGCTTGAATAGAAATCGATAACATGTGTGTATATATATATATATATGTTTGTTCTTCTTAATGATTTTACACGTACACAGTAATCTCTGCAGTTGCGTTAATTAGTGGATTAAGAATTCATTCTGGAACCGATATAGAACCGAAGGGACAACTACATTACGGGACCAACAGAGGAAATCAAAACCATAATCGAGAAACAGATAACAGTTCGAAAGTTTGGTTCTTTATTAACAGTTACTCGGGACGAGGGTTCTTCGGGACCGTTTCAAGAGCCAAGATTACTATTATAACAGTTTTCAAGCCCTGATTAAAAGGAAACACGTGCGCAATGAGAAAGGTTCTACACTTAGATTGGTGAATTACACGCGTTAAAAACCGAAGACAGCAACTGCTCTAGCAAAATTATAAAATGGGGATGTATAACGAAGACGAGCGTGAAAGAAAGAGAGCGAGCGAGCGAGCGAGCGAGCGAGAGAGAGAGAGAGGGGACAGCGCCTCAGTTGCTGGACTGATGATAAGATGATGAAATATATATATGATGATCATGCTGACGATGATGATGATCATGATGATAGAATAACGGATTTCGAGAGGAAGCTGAGAGGAATGGAAAAGAAAAAAAGGATGGAAGGAAGGAAGGAAACACCTTTAGAGTAAGAATTAGTCGAGGACTTAGGCGGGGTTTTGTTGGGTGTGTTTCAGAGTGGCGGTGGAGATAGCACGGGGTGTTTCAGGGAGGCGAGGCGACCGTGGCTACGGACGCTCACGCTCCTGGAGAGACAAGTAAGCATATCCAATGTGTCTTGTTACAGAATTACTGTAGAGAGGGCCCGGGGGACACCTAGGGGTAGTGACCAGTGGCGCTATGGTGACTCCCGTGGTGGTTATGGGGACTCGAGGCGATCTGCGTAAGACACGCTATCCTTTTTTTTATTTTATCAGAGCGATCATTATCCCCTCCTCCCCTGATGGCAATCAACTTGAGATATGCAAAATATTTATCAACTTGAAGGAAGAAAAGCAATCATCAACTGTTTATGTTCTTTTCTTTACTGATGAAAAGAATGACATAACTCTGGCACACACATCAATCTTCTGTTCCGTTCCTTGTTTAACAGTTTTGTTTTAATTATATGTTGTGATAGTGTAGTGAAATCATTTTGCATATCGCCCCTACAGGGAAGAACGTTACCTCGGATAAATGATTAGCTCTAGATTAGATAACGCGTGATTACGAAGCTTTCGCTTTTTTTTCGGCAACGAAATGGAGAAGTCCGTCCGGTCACGCGCACGCCAATGATTTGTTTTTTATTTCTCTAATTAGTTCTCTCGAATTGGTTGTCTTGGATTTGACTGCTCTCCCGAGTACGTCGAGTATATTCTGTTTTTATTCCACGATGGAAACATACACGATCCGGAGCATCGCTCGCTGCGAGATGAGAACGCAGCCGATAAGAATCTATGCATACGGTGTATATCTGTCTCTCTAGCCGTGGTATTATTTTCTTTTTTTCGTACGGAGATTAGCTTAACGTCTAGTGAAACAGAAAAGATAACGATATAACCCTCCCGCAGACATTATGTTGTCAATAAAGTTACTGGTAGTTGAGAGAGGTGACGAACGAATGTAATTGGCGACTAATAGATGTGTGGTATTGTGTTTGTTACAGCCGAGACGATATGCGGCACGACAGGTACGCTATTGCTGCATTTTGAGTAGATTTGATTCGATTGGAACAGGTGATTGATTGTGTGCCTGAGCAATGAGTGCAGATCTGTAGTTATTTGCTGAAGGTTTAACCAACGAACCGTTATTTCTGTTCACATGACATCCCTTTTTGCAGAGATAGTGTGAACAGAAACACGAGGACTGCATCTAGCTACAAGCAATCATTGCCCAGGTACATACATCCAATGTTACGCTCTAACGATATGTCTACTTCATTTTTAATCAATTTTTGTAAATTTTTCTATATATATATATCATTTACTTGAATTCAATTTTACATATAAACATAATATCATTCAATTTTTTTTCTGAGACTTTTTAAATTAACTTACGTTCTTGCAATTTTTTACAGTAGAGTTTTTTCATAAAATATTTCATATATAAAAGTCAGGTCCAAGACAAACCTGCGCTAACTGAAACGTTCAAACAATATAATACCCATGTTTTCCTTTTTTAGATACGGACCACCCACACGCACCGAGTACCGCCTTACCGTGGAAAATCTATCCAGTCGTGTCAGCTGGCAGGTAAGCAATATCTGTACCCTTGCTTTCATCGTTTTACCATTACCGACTGACGATAACTATTTTTCGTGAGTTTGATTGCTACTCGAGGTTCCAATGCAAAAAAAAAGAAAAGAAACCGAAACGTTGTTGTTGCGAATACACGAAAAAGAATCCGCGTACACGTATATACATATACGTGCATATATGTATACATGTGTATAGATATACGATGCTTCCTCTCGCTGGTGATATATTTTTTTTTAATTCTTCCGCCACTTTTTCGTATCCCCGAGTCGAACCAAACTTACCACCGCGGCATTTTAGTACCGTACTATTTTTTATTCGATTTTTCTTTCGTCATTTTAAGTTCGTTCACTCATCCAAACTCTTATCTTCTATTCCGAATGCTAATGACAAAAAAAAAAAAGAAATGAAAGATGTACATTTTGATCAAGTAAGTCTGTGGCATATTCGAAATTTTTTAAATCTTGAACACGCCCGGCCGAAAAAGACCCTCCAAAAAAAGTATGTGTATACGTGACGAATCCGATGAGAATCCGAGAAAAACGGCGGGCAGAAAGAGTAGCGAAAAAAATGAGACGAGAAAGGTGCATAGGAGATAGAAACAGAACACCAGGGACAAATCGAGGAAACGATGAAAAGCACAAGAGCAACACCAGGTCGTGAGAATTTCGAAAAAAAAGTGTGACTCTTAGCCTCGAAGAGAACTCTCCCGATGATACTTGGATTAGAAAGAGCGCGCAGCTGATTTGGAAGAAGAGGTGCGAGAACGGAAGAGACATGAAGCAACGAAAGCGATGAAGACAGACAACGTACACGCAAACAGTTAAGAAAGATATTGACGACAGGTCGATCCGCGGGAATGCATGGGAAAACTTATGTGGGAAATACCAGGACGCACTGCATCTTTCGAAATCCTTGATCAATCTATCTAATATATGTATATGTCCCATATATATAAATATATATACACATGTATATATATAAACACGTAACACGAATGCCAAGGACAAATTAAAGCAGGCAGAAACTAGCTCTGCTACAAAAAAACGGTGAACCAAGTCTTACTTGATCAATATACATTAATCGTCTAAGTAATTCTACTATAAATCGTCTATAATCGTACTTTTCGGATGCTCTCTCTCTCCCTCTCTATCTCTCTCTCTCTATACATATATACAATATTGGTTGTCTCTTTTAAACTGAAAAAAGTATATACGGAATTATAAATATATATAAATGAAATATATATTCTCGCTCGGTCGATTATAATCTCGATTCCTCGACGTGTGTTCCTTTTCTCAATTTTATTATTTCATTTACGTTCGGCCAACAGTGTGAGGAAAAACAATAAAATTGATGTTCTTTCCGAAGAGCCATGTCCTCTTCGCCGAGGAGGGGCGACCGGTAGGGCCAATAGACTGATGATGTGCGATGATAAAGATGACGATGCACGCGATGGGCCCGCCTTGAGGTCAAGTGGCACCAGGTTGGTTTCTGAGGTGTCCCGGGTGAGAGAGATAGCCGCGTGGCACACTGGGTACACCTACCACCTACCGCCTACTACTACTTGCGCAGTGATACGTGGCGAAACAGTCCCAGTGAGACAATCCCAGTGACACCGATAGGGTTCTTACGTATCTGCGATCCTTTCATCGGTGATCGGTCTTGGAGAGAAAATCGTCTGCCTTCTACGAATCATCAATGACTATGACCTGTCTCTGGATTATACTCTATGTTCACCACCGTCATCGACTCTTCGCTTCTGACCCCCTGCCAACCCTTGGTATATCCTCTGAACTTCAACGTACACATGCTAAAGCCTCTTCCCCCTCATCCTCGTTTCCGCCGAATCATCGCTCCTCACGCAAAATTTCTGTCATGGCCGATATCACAACGATTCATGACCATCCAGCAGAACATATCACGCAACCCTTCTCCTACCATACGGTCATCATCATCGCCACGCCTATCAACTGTCCTTCTGTCCCCCCCCAAAAAGTACACCCTTCTCTGTCCCATCTAACTCTGTACTATCACATTTGTTACTACTACACTACCGACTGTTACTGCTACTGGTACCGCCACCAACTTAGCCATCTAGTAAGTCAGGCAGCGGCCACCCATGAGGGCATACACGGGCCGAAACCCGAACCATCCGCGACTACGCCACACAGATCCGTTCGACCCGACCAAGCGCCGTTGTGTCTGGCCTTTCTCTCTGTCCGTAAGCAAGGTGGTGCCTGGGCCCAAGGTAAATGCGTCACCTTAACCGAGTGTACTCTTTAGATATATACATTATATCTATTCTATACATATATACGTATATATATATATTTATGTATATCTTCATATATATTATATATATATACATACACACATACTTACACATTTGTGATAACCTTCTCATTTATCGTTGCTGTGCAGGCCGAGTCGCGGAGAAACGGGACACTCGACCACGGTATTCGCGAGGAGAATCAGCAAACCCCTCGAGACGACTATCGTGTAGGGACTATGTTCAGTAGAAAAAGAAGTAGGATAGTTTTTTTTATATTCGAGACGTTTTTCTGAATGAAATTAGCACAAACAGTGTATCTTCTTGGAAAATACGAAAAAGGATATTGTCACAGAAAAGTTAGGGGTTAGAATTGTAAATAACGATGTGCATAGAGTTCATTAGATTTTCTTTGTGTAATATACGAAATTGTAGAATCTTTTTAAACGATCTTACTGTTTCACATTTGATCTGTTCATTTTTCTCAGAAATGCATAAAATCCGCAGTCCAATGATTGAAGTTTTATCGAATTTGACCTCGTCGCAACCTGAAAAATCTCACGTATTTATTGCTCCGAAGATATCGAACCCCTTAGTAAGAAAATTTGTTCAATTCTCGGAACGAATACCGTGTCTCCGTTTCCGTGGAATGCGAAAGAAAACGTCCGAAGCAGAAGCTGTGTTGCTCGATGGCAGCGCGTGTGTTGATGCAAACCAATTTTTTGTGCGACGTTGTTTCCAAGGATGTTCGACGAAATATCGATGATCTTCGAATAACCTTCGAAATACGGTCAAATGAGAAATTCATTTGTGTTATCATGTTCGCCTCGCGGGGCAGTGCAACTTCTGTCTTGAGACGTTTTCTTGTCTGGAATTCCAGCGGGAACGTTCGAGTGTCGAGTTCTTCCGACGACCCACTCTGTATTCTCTACATTCCTTGAAATATATATTTATATATACATATGTTACATATCTGTGCACCATAGTGGTCAGGTGTTTTTTATATATGTAGATTTATTGAGATCATTCGACGAGCTTGAGGAGACCGTGCACACACGAGTAAATCCAGTACCAGAGGGGACCAGTTTCACAGTATAGTAATACACTAGTGTTATAATAATTGTGCTCGAAATTAGGCATCCACGTTCATCTGCTTCATAGTGTGTTCTCATGCAGTGAAACTCCATTTATACGAACTCGTTGGGGACAAGCGGTTCATATAGCTGGGTAGTTGATATAGTAGAAGTCCACGTTCAGATAAGTGGATTACGTACTTCTGAGAACAGTAATTTATAAAGATCAGAAGCTTTTATTATTCAGTAACTATAAACCATTATATATATTAATTAGCAGATGTTTAGCTATAATTACAAAGAGTATTATTTCTTTTTATTTCAGAACTTTACGAATGCCAGATTTTATAAAGTTTTCGAACATTGTAAATTAATTGAATTTGCTTGATAATATTTTTCGTTGATTTTATAATATTGGACACTTTAGACAAACAAATTGTTGTCTCGCTACTTTTCAATCTTTCCAGAATTCTAGTTCAGATAAATGGAGTTCTACTATACATAAAGAATCGACTACACGCGGGAATTTTGAATACATTGAATGAACGGGCGCGCAGCATGTTCTCGGAACAAGAAAAACGAAAGAACAAGTCAAAGAGAACAACTTTTCTTTATGCAAAGCAATTTCATCGTGTCATGTTCTGTTTCTATTCTTTTTTGGTGTCCAGTGAGAGAGTACCAAGAAGGGAGAAGTTTTTCGGGTAGACTCCTCCCGGTAACGCGTTTTTCCAGTTGGATCGATCAAGCTGTGTGCTCTCAAGCAACTTTGCTCATGTTCTGGATACGATTTGTGTGACACCGATATATCACCCGGATGTCACGGATGAGAGAGACCTCGAAGAGACGTCAAGATCAAACAACGACACGGAGTAAGAAAGTGAAAGAAACACAGACAGAGAAAAAGAGAGAATAACAAGACGCGCGCGCACCTCACAACAGAGTCCACAACATAAAGCCGTACCTGGTTCCCACAAGTACAAGTTCCGCCGATGAACGGAAAGGATACACCCAACACCACACACGCGCAGAGAGACAGCGATGGATACTAAAGATTCGTACGACCACGACGTTCTTAGAGGAAACGAGAAGGACAACATCAAGAGGAGCCACTCTGAACCTATCGGATCTCCTGCTTTGCAGTGTGCGAGAACATCGGGGAGAAAATCATTCTTCCAACCTTGTTCAACTTGTCGCGAGAATCAAGGACAACGATTACAAAATTCTGTAACATTGTTTACATTGTTTTTGTTTCTCGGCCATTGAGAATTCTTATTTTTCCTTGGCTAGAGCGGCAGCATCTGCTTCGTGTGTTTTCTGTCTGCCTCGAAACTACAAATTCTTCGCATAGCAAGAGTTTCCAGACGGGCAGCATTTTTTCCAATCTCGCATCACGTTACTTCACTCTTCATTGTCGACTTGAAACGAGCAACTTGTCTTTTCTCTCTGCCCTATGCAAGTTCCATCTTTTGAACGGTCTTCTTTGTAGTTTTCCGATCGAACCGTAAGCTTTGTTTATTTGTATATGCTTAAATAGAAGGAGATTCATTCAGAAAACTATTTATTTTTTCTTTTCACCAATGTTTGTTACGTTGATCGCCAACGTTTTGCGATCTGTCTATCTCTATCTTTTTCTCTCTCTCTCTCTCTCTCTCTCTCTCTCTCTCTCTATGCTGCAATGATGTAATTGTGAGCCACTCTGCAGAAATATTTCTTGAATTATTGTACGCGTAAAAATGATTGCTGCTGCCTCGACGCATACCGATTTTATTTTCTGTTCGGGAACGGAAAACTCGATAGATTCTGTGATCGTTTTTCTGCAGGGCGGAGGTGTACCTATTGACTGAACCACAAAACTTGTTTCAATGATTGAATTGCATAAAAAGAAAGGTTGCGTCATTCACAGATACTAAATTCGAGCACATATTTCCAACTTAATAATCAACACTGAAGATTCGGAACAGGGACAGGACATTGATTTCCTTTTTTTCAGTAAGGATAATAGAGTCAGTCTCTCGAGCACACGTGTCTGCAAGTAGGAAAGGAGCTATTACGTAGGACAAGTACAGTGGATATAAAAAAGAGTGCACAGGAAAAATACATATAAATTGCCTTTTAACCTATGCGTTAATCTTAGTAGTAATAGGAACACAACTTAGTATATTAATTCATAACGTGAATATTAATCGTATATTATAATGTTTTCTAATCGTTAAGCGATCTTTCGGATGTCATTACGATATATTAATTCGTTTTTTTGTGTGGTGCTCAGGATTTGAAGGATTATATGAGACAGGCTGGAGAAGTGACATACGCAGATGCACACAAGCAGCGCAGAAATGAAGGGTGAGTTTCCTGATCGATTTAAATCGTTTCAACATACAGTAACACCCACTAATATTCGGAAATAACTTTTTCATTATTGGACCATGTGATTTGAACTTTTTCGAGAAGTTGGAACAATTGATTTGTTGAAAATACTGAAAGTTGTATATTACAACTTTTTTATGTGGGCTTACATCGAAAATTTAGAAAACACGTTTCGTTGATATGTATCAATTAAGCATATTCTGAAAATTTTACCAGAATCTGTTGTAATAAATAACTGCAATAAATCTAAGGAATCTTACATTTTTCACAATGCATATAATTAACACAGACTTATAAAACGTGGTAAAATGCAACTTTTAGTATTTTCTCTACAGTTCCGACCAATTGCAATTTTCGAAAAAATTTCTTTTCGTATCCTTTCGTAAACTAATTGCTATAGCTCCCCAAAAGAGTCCTAATCGTATAGTCCAAAATTTAAAAAGTTATTAAGTAGGTTTTTTGAGAGCGCCCGAATATTAATGGGAGTCAGTGTAGATCGGCAGAATCAAAATTACTTATCTCCGAATCGTTTCGTGTTGTTACAGAGTTGTAGAATTCGCAACATACTCGGACTTGAAGAACGCCATCGACAAATTGGACGACACAGAACTGAATGGACGCAGAATCAGATTAATCGAAGACAAAAGACGCGGTCGTCGCTCAAGATCCTCAAGCTCGAGATCAAGATCTCGATCACGATCACGATCACGTCGCCGATCCCGCTCTCGCTCAAGGTATGATCGTCGTTCTCGATACCGATCAAGCAACTGTCGGGAATATATCATTTCAAAATACTCACAGACAGACTCTAAATCTGCATTTTTATAATTTTACTTTTCCTTTGATTTTTTTATAATCGTATACAGTTTGATTTCTCATGCATGGCATACATTGAGATACGCGTAAAGGCAAATTAGATTTCGTAGTTGCTATTTACTGCCCCTGGCAGCGGATTTTATGCATTCCTAAAATGAGAATCGTCGGGAGAATTTAAAGTTTGCAATTAGCAATAGCAAGTTCAATGCTAAAGCAACAAATTGTGGAAGGTCGTTTTAATGTAGCTCAAAGCTCCAGAAGATTAATGTATTGTTATCCCTTCCAAAATATATTTCTCAATCCCTGTTAAGAACAATTCAGCACGCGGGTGCACTCTTTAAGTATTAAATAAAACGCTTAATGAAAGAAATAATTGTTCACGTTGCATAAAGATCCGCGATCTATTTATAATCGCGATTACAGTTGATTAACGGCTTCATTAAAGGAATGTTTTTCTTTGTATTAGGAGTCGCCGCAGCTCTCGTAGCCGTAGCCGTCGCAGCAGTCGCTCGAAATCCAGGGCACACTCGAAATCCAAATCAAAGTCCAAATCCAAATCCCCCGAGCGTAGCCGCTCCCGTTCCAAATCCAAGTGAGTATCCTATTCCGTTATACTATTTCAGAATTGAGTTCATTATTGATTTATTGTTTCATTACGACTGTGTTGTTTTGGCATTTTATTTATTTGCTTTGTTTCTTGCGCAATTTTATCAATGATTCGACCGTATTCACATGTCACACGTTGTCTCACGCCCCATGTTATACCGTTTGGCCTTGTGTTTGGGCTCGTTTTCGAGAAAGAACAAAACATCTCTCTGCTATCACACGCTGTTTATTTTTCATTTTTTTTCTCTTCTATATACGATCATCGTTTTGTTTGTTTTCTTTTTGTTCCTTTTTTTGTTCGTTCAAATACAACCACACCGCATCTCACGACCGGGAGAAAAAGCTGTGAACGAATTCTCATTGTTATGCTTACGTCGTATAATTTTTCTGTCTCCTTCTTCATTTGAACTATAATTTTACAGATCAAGAGACCGCTCAAAGTCGAAATCTAAGTCAAAGTCCAAATCCAGATCTCGTTCTAGGTCCAAGGCCGAGAGGTCAAAGTCCAGGTCGCAGTCCAAATCCAAAGTCAAGTCTCCCTCGAAGTGAGTTGAAATCGATATAATTAGCGCAAGTGCAAGCAAATCGATAAGGCTGTCGGTTCTAAAATCGTGTTCCGTTTTCCAGAGACAGGTCTAGTCGCGAACGATCCAGGGGCGACAGATCAAGATCCCGATCCGGCAGCAAACATAGCAAAAGCCGCAGCCGCTCTCGTTCGCCGATGAACGGAGACAAATCGCCAGAAAGTAACAAGCAGAAAGTTGATTAGTGGAAACAACAAACGACCAGAGAGAGAGAGAGAGGGGGGGAGAGGGAGAGAGAGAACGAGGAGCGACAAAAACACAAAAGGACTAGGATGGAAGAGTGAACGGAGCGAGGAGGAGGGAGGAGAATTTACGGAAGAGAAACTCGAAACAGTTTCATCTTTTCAGTTTCCTTTTATTTTTTCTACATTACAAATACATCCAAGAAGCCAATTTCATGCCTTGTTTTACGACGTCCATTTTTCTTGTAACACGGTTGACAGTAATTAAACGTATTACGTGTGACGTGTGTCGTTCATGTAGTATCATACATGAAACCCTGAACAACGTCTTTGTACCGATAAAACAAAATTTTTCACTCGTGGATCGAAAAAAAATACACGTAACAATAATTGAAATAAGACGTAATTGGAAGAGATATGATACGTACATTATTTAATGATCGGCTTAATAATAATGAATTGTACATCGTGTTTACTTAACCGAACCAATCTGGCTATATAGATGGTTTCACTTAATTTTAATTGTACACATCTTCATTCGAAACACCACACATCTCGCATTTAGAGAAGTAAGATGTCTTCATACGTACCTTAAACGGATTCTACACGTTTTCGATGTATCGCCGTATATCGAGGAATTCCCTGTAATGGCTTTTTGTATATATTCCTAACAATCACATACGATGAGGAGATACGTGATGTGTAATAAATTTAGTGGTAAGAGGTATCTTATTATCAAATAAAATTTCATGCCAAGCCTATGTCTACTGTTCTTTATAGTCCATACATTTAATTATAAATTAGGTAGTTCCGCTTGATTGCGATAGTTATTGTAGAAAACTTTGAACTCTGCCCCACAGTCTAATTCTAAGTCTAATTTTTAAAATTTGCGTTTTCGAATCCAATGTAAAATAGTTTGCTACTTCATTTCATTGCATAGTTTGGTGTCTGAAACCATCGACGTGATTAAAAATAGTTGAACCGCAAGAATTTTGCAAGCCGATAAGGAACAGCTTCGAACAGCTTCGTCTCTTGTTCTATTTCTAAGCGTTTTAGCTTGCTTTTTGCAATTTTTTTGAAACAGCCTTATAGCCAAGTGTTTGATGAATGTCGCGACATCGGGATTCCGCGTGTCAGAAGCATGCTCTTCCGAAGTCGTTGCAAGGTACCGAGGACGCCGAGTTGATCTGGAGCATGATCCTCGAAAGGTTTCCAAACGCTGCGCCTCTCTTGTGCGACATGGAAGCGTTGGTCGATCGTGCCGAGGACCTTCTTCAACAACTGCGAGCACCGTGCCAACACGAGACTGGTAGGTTTTTCTAGTAATCGAACAACGATGGAAAGAAGAAACTCTGTTGCATCGAATCCTCGTTACAATCCTTAGTAAACCTGTTCCCCGCGTTAACCCTTTTGCATTAGAGACTTCAGCGTCCTTTCACACTCTTTACTCGGAGGATTCGAGCGAGTTATTGTCGCCGGAAAATTCATTGTCCATCGACAACGACGTAAGTATTATCAAATTCACCGATGTCTGTGCTTAGAGATCCTCTTGGAGTCTTAAACCCTTGCCTACCAATTTTTTTGGTTTACGTGACGAGTCCTAATCTTTCTAATTTACGATCACTGAGATTGTAAAGATGGATCCATGAGAAATTGTTCAAATTCTTCAAAAATGCTGTTTCATTGAGGATATTGGAAAGACTAATGTGTCCACGCGAGATACCATAGCTCTAGAGATTAGAGCTGGTCCTAAGCATTGCCAATTATAGCTATATATAAAAATCGTCCGTTGTCCTACGGGAGTCTTTTCCAATAGACGACACTCGCGCGTGAACACTTGCACACCGCTACACCACATATACGTACGCGAGGATTACAGGGGTACGGGATTTCACTTCTGACTTCTCGATAATACAAAGACGGGATGTTTTAGTAGTCAAAACCGCTAGATGAAAGATCAATCTAGGGCGCAGTTTGCCTCAAAAGTCCTTCTTTAAGTCCTCCTCCACGTATACGTGGTCTAGCGGCGTGTGAGTGTACCACACATTCACGCGCGAGTGTCGTCTGCTAGGAGAGGACTCCCTTGTTTGTTGTACGTTGCACAGTGTAATCAAACGGACTGTTGATTAAAGAATGCAGAGAGCGGTAGCAAAATAGTCGTAGGTGTACAGTACTCGGAAGCCAACAACTACGACGGAGACATTGATTCGAATCATCAAAGTGGGATCTCTGATTCGAGAAGTAAGGACGTTGAGGTACAGTCGAACGATTCGTTCACGGTGCAACGTCCTTCGGAGGAGAAACGTTTGGTTGCAGAAAAGTCTGCTGTCTCTAAGGGCAACACACGTTCGTGCACTCCTATTTAATATAATCGAAGTGTGTAGTCTTTGCAACGATTTTAAAACTGTGATCTCGTAGACGCTGAGCAGAGGGCGAAAGAGGCACGCAGTTTAGAGGAATGGGAGAGAGTAGTGGATAACGCCATGAGAAAATCGTTCGGGGGTAATAATAACGCGACAAGTATGTTATTCTTTAAACTTCAGAGTTACCGTTGAGCTTGACCGCTTAAGATTCGTTTAGCTTATGTTATTGAAACCTTCAGCGGAGGATCGCGTGCGTAAAGGTCGCGTTGGCGAGTGCAGAACGCGTTCGAAGAGCAAGGAGCAGAGGGAGCACAGTATAAGTTCGAATGGTACGTCACTTTATATTGAAATCGTATTGTTTTATTGTCAACTGGTTCGAAACATGCTTAGAGCATGAGAAGGATTGCGTTATCCTTCATCAAAAAGAGAAGCAGATGCACGTTCACGATTCGACTATAAACGCTGATTCAGAACAGACTATTCGAAACCAAAAGCAGAACGAAATTAACGACGACAATGCGATTAACTTGTTCAAGGTAAATTGCCCTCAACGACCGAATTCCGTAGATATGTTCTCGACGATTACTTTAAATTGATTCTAGGGCAGTGGCGACGAGAGTTCGCCGAAAAAAGCGGGTAAAACGACTCCGTTATCTATCCTAGAGAATTTCGCGAAACGCTGTAACACAACGGTCGTGTACGACAGTGGACCCAATCGTCGCAATTCCAAAGTCATTGTCATACGCGGTACACTCTGCGGATTCAACGGTGCTTTTAAACATCTTTAAATGTTCACATAGCTTGAAAGTCCGACAATTCTATTCTAATAATCTGGCAAATTCTCGGACTTTCAAGACTTTTTGTTAGTCTTTGAACCTCCCTTTCGTGAAGCCACGCTTTATCGTAACAGCATCTGCCCAAGGTGACAGCGAGGAGTCTGCAAAACACAGTTTAGCCGTGAAAATGCTGCAATTGATTGCGAACTGGCAGATGGACACCGAGAAATCGAGATTGCCCGCATTATTATCAGATTCCGAGTAGGTTTCGCAACTCGTGAAACAATGATCTCTTCGTTAATGGAATTATCGATCGCTTAGAATGTTGGAGATAATTGACCTTGTGGAGAACCCAAGTTCGCCGGCGCACGCGAGACTTTACCGGCTCTGCCTTGAGAAGAGATACCCAGTACCGACATACTCCGTGAGAAAAGTGGAAAATTCTGTCGACGGTCTTACTTATATCGCGACCTGCTCCGCGTTGGGTTACACCGGCGAAGGTATCTTTCGATTGTTATACGAAAATTGTCAAATTTCTTATCCGCGTCTCTCACCGCAGGTCGAGGTGTGAGGGATTGCGCTGCGAAAAGAGAAGCAGCCAACGATCTATACCGTCGCTATTGTCAGGACCAGAGATCGTTGAAGGTAACAATCAGTGGAATGCAGAGGATCGCTTAAATAATTCCAGATAGAAATTAGAATTGTTAGAATTATTCAAGCAACACCATTCTCCGGCGGTCCGCGGTTTCGAACGTGTACCAAAATACACGTGTACACGTGAAATGGGGATCTCTACTTCCTACGGTATCTTCGTGACGATCCAAGGTAGTTTTCCAGTCCTCCTGAAGGACCAGTAGTCGTAAAGCACCTTGCCAATGATGAGAAGTATCAGGAACGCCAGAATAATATTTAAAACATCCAGGGGATGTAAGAGAGGGTCTTCATCCGGTGGCATACATATCTCCGTACGCGTTAAGTCCCGTATCTTCGACAAAACAAAATTTCCCAAGTTTATTTAACTCGCACACGTTAACGGCAACCGAGTTGCTTACAATTTTACCACGATTGTCGTCTTCGTCCGTCGACGAACACTTCACGTCGTTGATATCCTTCACGAGGTTCGTGTACTTGATCAAAAGATCCTGAAACCAATCTTCCTATTCACTTCGTCCATCGACTGTTAGAGCTAGTAAATCATTTCGAACGTTACCTGAAAACCGGGCGTGAAAAGACAATCGCAACGCCACGGATTGTCCCCAAGATACAGGCCCACGGCGTTTCTATTCTGTTGCAACACGTTTGCCAAAGCGTACGCAGGCAGCTGAAACAGTAGCAACAACGACTGATCACCTCTTAGGCGGTTGAGCTTTAATTACCATGTTAAGTACTCTCATTGTAAATCCTCTGGTTCAGCAGATATAATGTTTGTCGGAGATTTTGCTGTGGCAAACAGACATAAACAGAGATCTAGGTTAGATCTGGGTTGCGTCTTAGACCGCGTTGGAGGCACGATACTCCTCGAGAAAATTCTTCTAATCGACTGTTTCAGTAAAACGAGAGAAAGAAAATCGCTAACATCGGTCAGTCCGTTCCCGCGAAGACTGAGCAACCGGAAACGATCCAGCCAGCTCGATCCCTCCAACTGAACGATGCTCTCAATCTGATTGTCGTCCAGGTAGAGATCTATCACTCCTCTGTACGCAGGATTGCTCGTGAGCGGCCTCAGATTGTGTATCTGCGGGAAAATCGCCACCGCACACCTTCCAGTTATTTCACCGAACTTTCTTTTCTACTAACCACTTGCCGTATTTTAACGAGTCAAGGTCTAACAAATATGAATGTTACGCGTTTCTTTCTAGACGAAGTAAAACTTTATTCGTTTGTAAACAATATGTATATTTAAGCATTCAAATTTTCTCTTCTACAACAATTTCTGGGGATAAAGACGTTTTAACCGCTGCAACTGTAAAGAAAATTGTACGACAAGTGGTTAAGAGACTATTTATAAAGTTTCCGATAGTACAAATTGTCGAACCTTGTTTCCAGTCAAGCGAAGGGTGGTCGTGTTCGCCGGCAAGAAGTCGGGGATCTCTGTCAACCCGCGGTCGCTGCAGTTCACCGAGACGAAAGCCATCAGCTGCGTCTGAATGTGCTTCTTGCCTTCGCTTACAACGTACGCCAGCTCGCACTCGCACACCGTCCTCACGCACTCCTCCGCAAGCGTCTGAAACAGTAAATCCCCTAAATACGCACCGTTCGCAAAAGCCAAGTCGGAAGATTAAACGAGTAACAACTTGACACACGGTGCTGACTTTGATTATTTCGACGACCTGGAAAAGCGGTCTGCCTTCGAAGGGCGCGGCGCATCGAAGGTTCTTCTTGTCGACGATTTTCCGGCCGGGGGAGTCCGCGCTCTCGTCCAGTATCCACTCGGTGCTCTCGGCACATTTTAAAGGGTTCCCTTCATCGGATGATTTTACATTTTAATGGTCTTTCGATTTACTCTGGCGACAAACTTTTCCTGCGTTACCTGAAAGATAAACTTCGCGCAACAACGGAAGCTCGAGTCCTGTCACGTTGGCGTCTGGGATGCTGTTGTTCCTCAGGTCCAGCTGCTTCAGGTTCTCTAGAGCGGAGAACGCGTGATCCGGCAGTTTCTCCAACCTGGTCCCCGTCACTTTGATGGTCTGCAATGCAACGAGGATGAAAGGTACCGAAGTATCGACGAGAATCAACGTACCTCTACCAGTCGAATCTCAGCCGGAAACGCCGAAGACAGAGTAACCAAGCTGCCATTTGTGATTATCAAGCTCCTCAAGGAAGAGAATCCGTGCAATGCAACCGCTGGGTCGAATGTCTCCAGGGACCAGTGGCACAGGATCAAAGTCTTCACGTTCTCGCTCCTAGGGATCGATATTTCAGTATAGAACGGACTTGTTGCTCCGTATTATATTTTTCAACGTGAATTCGCGACAATCACCCGGATTTCCATCTGTCGTCGAGCCCGTGGAAGCAAACGAGCAGGCCATCGTGTTCCTTGAATTCGCACTTCTCGCTGAATGCGTTTGGCTGCAGGTGACTCAGGTTGCATTCTTCTCCTTTCGCGAAAACGCTCGAGTTTGCCAGCCAGGTTGTCGTCCTGTTCGACAGACCGCGTTAACCAGAACCCGTTTCTTTCGGTACGCGGATAACTCGGCCATTTTGGTCGTTTCTATTCTCATATAGTCGGCATCTTCGGCCTCGAATAGTAACATCGAAATATTACCGGGATACTATCTAATCTTTCGGAAGTTAATTCCTCCGCAAACACGGAAGCATTTGCAGTTCCTTGCGCGGCATCGTCTCGCAGCCTAAGCAAATAGTAACTAATTCATCTATTGCTTATCTAATCGTCGTCGCTCAATTTTTTTAATTATTTCTGTTGTTTCCCCGAAGATCTCGTGCTCGCGTCGGGAAAAACAATCGCGAAAAGGTGCTAAATGACCACTGGCTCTAACTATTATTTACTCGACTGATTCTGAATTTCGTGCAAACGCTAGCTTCATCTTCGTAGAGACTGAGTTATGGCTTTAAACGCGGGTGGAACGTATGATTTTCTTTTTAATTTTTGTGATTTAACGAATACGATTTAAGAACTTTAGAATGGCTAATGATCGTTACTTACAGAAGAACGAGACGGAACAACGTCCACATTTTGTGGGATCTCCGCTCAACGATCTCTTGACCGATTGCAAACTCAATAGACTAGTTGAACTTAATTTAGAAGTCAGAAGCTGCGCGAATTTGCCATCGATTTTTTAATTGTCCGTCTACGGTCGGTCCAGCAGGAAGAGAGGCGTCATAATCCCGCGTTGCACAAGTGTCAACTGATAGCTGGCGATGCTAATGAGAAAATCGAAGACTGGTCTGCGTCTCTCTCGACGGATGATCGACTTGGACGATACCCGGGGTTTAACTGAAAAGGAACATATTGCAAATTGCGAGCGCAGACGCAGAAATTCGATTTACATAGTGCATTAATGCGGGCTACGATAATCAACTGTTTTCTTTCAGTTTTCCAAAGGGAAAAACACCGATCCGCGATGCCATTCATATTTTCTGACATTTCCGTAAGAAGAAACGACGACGATTCGACCTGTAAATGAAAGAAACTGAAATCGTTCTGCTTGATTTACTTTGATACATCAGGAAGAAAAAATATATAGGAAACTTTTCCATAAAATCTTATATCATATTGCATACTTTATGTTCTTCTCATTTTCTATCGAAGCTATTCTTACTAGTCCACTTAATTTTAATTTTGATTGCCAAATCTATATAATAATTAAAATTGACTGTGTGTGCCAAAATCATCACAAAATCGAGTCGATTTTCGATATGATCTCGTGATTATTTTGAAACCTTAACGCATGTATCGTAAAGAGCATTCCTCTATCTTTAATCTGAGCCCTCGAAATAAAAAAAATGTCCACGGAAAGGCATACATATTGTTTGTTTAACGAAGATCAAATGATTCTTGCCGCAGTTCCCATAAGACACAATACAAATTCCGGCAAGAATCATTTGCTCCGTTCAAACGTCCGTACAGCGCCACGACCTGCAGCGGCAAAACGCTCAAACTGTTGGCCAAACGTTACCGACAAGGCTCCTCAG
>CM052318.1:25193100-25236753 GCA_028455605.1 Lasioglossum malachurum | reverse complement strand
TGGCGCTGTACGAACGTTTGAACTCTTGCCGGAATTTGTATTGTATCTTATGGGATTAGCGGCAAGAATCATTTGATCTTTGTTGAACAAATAATTTCAATGCTTTTCCGTGGATATTTCTTAACTTCTGAGGGCTCAAATTAAAGCTAGATGAACGTACTTTACTGAATTAATAAAACGTATAATAAAACGCAATAACTTTGAAAATCAAAGGTCTCGTATTTGGAGATACGGTTGAAGGATGAGGACAGCGAAAGAACAATTTGTCTGCGCGCATCCCGCGCAGATTTTGCAATGTTCGACGCTATTAACCTACAGTTGTCTTTATTAAAAGTATATTCTATTATCGTTCATAATTTAATTACATTTGATGGGGTCAGTAGAAGGTAGACTGTTGTTTGGCTTTCCGTTGCAACGCGCTGCCGTTCAGCACGAGGAGGCGGTGCCGTTGCTTCAGATTCCTCGCTCGAACATGCTCGGAGGCGACTTCCTTCGTGTAATTGCCAGGAAACCAGCCCTGCTCGCCGTCCAACAATTTCTCACCGTGGAACCAGCCGTCCGGCATTTTTCTCAGTACGTTTATCACATCTCCTGGAAAGCGAAATCACCGGTTCGAGAACTACCGTTCACGTTCCCACGTACATCATGAAGATACGAATTTCTAAATCACCTGGGTGCAACGACAGTTCGTCCGGTTGATTCGGGGAGTAGCTGTACAAGGCGACAACTTGGGGACAGTCCCAGACCTCGTACAAGGTTTCGCCGACCAGACCTCGTTTCGAAGGCGAAACGGCTTCCAGCCACCTCTGCCTTTCCGTGTCGCTGTCGCAGGTTAAAATGTATTCTGCCTGACGACCGGAATGGTTTTCCAGAAGAGTGAGCAACATCGCATTGCGTCCTCCGAACGGAGAATCCTCCGGAGCTGATTCCAGAGCGATCAGGCTCCTCTTGCAGATGTCTATCACGGTGTACGTCTCCTCTTGAGTAGTACTACAACAAAAACACCCGAAGGTGTTCAACACTCGTCGAGATACACAGAAACGGTCGAAGCTGCAATTTAATCACCCACCTGGGTTTATATTTTGCGACTAGAAGGTAATCGGTGATCAGCAGGAGGTACAGCGGCGTCTTGTTAAACTTTCTCCCAAACGTGAGCTTGTACTCCGCGTCGGCCTTCGTCAGCAGCTGCACCACCGCCCCGCTCTTCACCAGGTGCTTCCCGTTCAAGGGAATTGGCTTCACTTTCGACGAGTATTCCAGTCTTCTGTTGACGAGGAAACCTTTTGTTTATCTTCCTTGCGTTTGCATTATCGAGGCTTTTCAACCACCGTACTTATTGAAAACTGTTATCGGTTATTGTAACATCTTGTCTCAAGCGACTGTCCTCAATATTACCTGGCCAAACTATCCATTTCTACCTCCTTCGCCGCGGCACGTGCACCTTCGTTGCACTCGGCGACGACGTAGCTGAGACTCGAAAGCACTGTCTCCCAGCGAGATCTGTCAGGGTGCTCGATCGACAGCTTCGAAAGGACAGCGTCTGCCAGCAAGGGAAGCCTGGGGAAAGTGTCGATGGTAAACAAACTTGCAATAACCAGGAAGTCGGACATTCATTTAGCGTGATTAACGAGCTGCATCGATTTCGATCGGTCTCACCTGGTAATCCGTTGCATCGGCAGCATCAGGAAGGAATGCAGCGACAGGCTGTGGCAAGCGGGCCGCGTTTCTATTTGTGAGACGATTTCGAAGAATCTCTGACCCTTCCGCGTCCTGCAACAAGTTTTCACGTTAAACAAACGTTGGCAGTGAACGTGTTAAGGGGGTAAACTCGTTTCTCCAGGATTGCAAAGATCCACAATGCAAAGATGGGGTTTTTCAGTAGCCAAAGGTCTAGATAAAAGATCAAGCTAGGTTTACGAAGCGTGATTTGTATTATTCAGCAGCATGTAGCTGTCGCAGCTTTATGGTTTCGAATAATGAAAATTACGCCTCGTAAACGCGAAAATAGGACTTTTAAGGGCGATCGCGGCCTAGATTGATCTTTTATCTAACGCTTTTGACCACTGACAAACCCCATTTTTGCATTATCGAGAAATAAGAAGGCGCACCCCACACCCTTGCGATCTTGGCAACGAGAGTGTACTCCCTTAAAGATCTCTCACTTGTTTTACCTCAACTGCTTGAGAGCGTGGTCTATGCTGACTTGGTTCGAGCAGTAAGCCACGTAGCTATCCAAACACCCGTCGGCGTACTTGAGCAAAACGTCCGGCAGCTCGTGCAGCATCGGATCCTGTCTCCACACGGCTTCCAGCTCGGCCAGGAATCGTTCGGACCCGAGCTGCACGCCTGGAATACTGCCAAACAGCTTCTCTTTCTCGTCGGGCGTCAGCGATTCGTTGATCGACGGTTCGTTCATGAACTCGTTCTCTAGAACGCGAAGCGAGTTCAGGTACGAGGCTTCCGAGGTCAGAATCTCGAACTTCGCCTCCTGGATTTTCCTCTCCTCCGCGGACAAACGTTCTGAAAACGCAGCGTGAATTTTGTGTTGAGATCGGTCATCCTCGTTTCAGAACATGCTACCACAGAGGAGGTATAAGGATACACCTATCATGTTCTGAAATACCGATCACATATTTCTATTTTCTTGGAAAGTAGCAGGGACGCGACTTAGACGAGTCTATGCTACCAATCTTCGTCCCAAAAGTCTACTTCTGTTCTGAATCGTTGTTACGCGTGCTGGATCGCTTCATTTGCATGGGCGAAATGGAAATCCTTATACCTCCAGTGTGACGCTAAGCAGTCTCGTATACCACCAAATGAATTCAACCACTCACGTAGAAGATCGCTGCCGATAACCTGCGGCGTCTGGTGCCATAACGTCCTGTGTCCTGGCCTGACCAGGTCCGTAGCTGACTGCGGGACCGTGCCCACGACCTACGACCCACAACCATTTTTTCTTAACCTTCCATTAAAAGAACAAGGCTCTTCGAACCTCTCAAACAGAGGAAAACTATCTAAACGTTACCTCGTCGTAGTAATCGGAGTTGGAGTCGAACGCAGCCCTGGCTGCCGCCGCCGCGTAGAATTGATAGAGAGGTTCCTGATCGGCGAGGATGCTGTAAGGATCTGGAAATGAGACTGCGGTTCACAAGCGTTCTTCTCCAATATTTACGATGTAGTTCTCTAAGAAAGAGGATTGATCCGAGGAAAGAG
This sequence comes from Lasioglossum malachurum, assembly GCA_028455605.1. Lineage (NCBI taxonomy): Eukaryota > Metazoa > Arthropoda > Insecta > Hymenoptera > Halictidae > Lasioglossum > Lasioglossum malachurum. The sequence continues at coordinate 25,233,540 of CM052318.1, read as the reverse complement.
ACTCACCTGAGTGACCGACGGTGTTGCTGTACACCGGCTCTTGTCCAAGGCGGTCGTCTCCGGGACCGATCGCGGGCCCGTTGCTGCCGTTCGGGGGCGTGACGGCGCCGTTCAAGTAGAACGTGGAAAATCCGGAGACGCTCTTCTTGAAGTGCCTCGCCAGGCCGAAGTATCTCGCTGGGTCAAGGCCGGATTGCTGATCGTTGCAGGACTCCCTGGCCTCCTCGGGAGGATTCGGGCTCGGGGCTGGTGCTACGTTCTCGTCGCCGGCCGAGGTCCTCCTGCGCATCCGGCCGAGGCTGCCCTTGGTGATGCTCCAGGTCCTCCGCAGCATCTTGATCCTTCTGCCGAGGGTCTGCGTCAAACTAGCCTCGCGAGGCGGAGGAGGATTCGGCTTGTTCGGCGGCCTCAGCACTACCTCTTCTTGGACTCTAACCTCCGGTCCTCTTTCCACCGGTCTCGTCTCGATCGTTTGCGGCTCCGGTTCCGGTTCCGAGTCCGAGCTGAAGTCATCCGGCTGGAAGGAGCGCAGGCTCTCGTAGGTGCTGTCGTCGGACGCGTTGTCTGCAAATTGTTCGATCGTCAGCGGACGAGCGGACGACGGTGTCGGAGCAGAGGGAAATGATCACGCAACCGCGTTCTTTTTTATTTTATTCAGAACGGTGGATACACGCAAGGTGAACAACAACGTAGTACCGGTTTTATCTGTGACGAGGCAATTATTGTGGCGGACAAACAATTCTTTTCGAGGTCGCGTTCCTCAAGATTTCAAGGTCATCCGTGTATTTTTCAACGAATGGATTAAGTACGAGGTCTGTTCAAAAAGTTCGAGGACTGTCTAAATTAGTTAGGTTATGTTTAGCCGCAGCCTTCCCGAGGACGATTCATCTTCTATTTCGTCAATCTTCTGCTTTCCTTTCAGCGGGTACTTAAGCTTACGAAACAGGAAAAAGGGCTAAACAGCAATTTAAACAGCTCTCGAAGTTTTTGAACGGACCTCGTACTTCTTTCTGCGACTAAAGGGTCAACTGGACTCGACAGAACGCAGTGTCCGGGCAAAGCGATTCGTATTTTTCCGCGGCAGGGACCTTCGTAAACGTAGCAGGACGCCTCCTGCGTGTCGACGTCCTCGTCCAGGTCGATCACTCTCATCTGTACGAGGCCTTGGGTCCTGGCGGAGGCCGGCTGCGGCTGCGGCTGCGTCCGGGTCCGGTCGTTCGATCCTTCGCCGGTCCATTCCTCGATCTTCGCGCGACCAACGAGCAACACCGATCCGCCGCCGAGGCTCACGGACACTTGAAACGATCGTTCACGGTCAGAGCGTTGTGTCTGAGAGGAGAGAGAGAGAGAGAAGCGTGGGCGTCGCTCGAAGAGCCGACGAAGGCTGAATCTTTTTTCAGGAGGTGGGAGGTCGAAGCGGAGGAGGAGGCCCATCCATGGCGGTCAGCGAACGAAGAAAGCGAAATCGTCCCGAGCCGTCTCGTTTCGTTTCGTTCCGTTTCGGCTCGAGAAATCGCGTCGTTCGATTACGTCGACGGTTTCCGCGATCGTTCCAGCGATCCCGAGACGGAAAGTTTCGCGTTCCTCGTTCGCTCTGGCGCCCGCGGGCTCGAGGAACGAGCTGGGAGAACTAGGAATGGGCTGGGAGAACTGTTCACGATGACAGAGACTGGTTTTCTCTCCACTTACCTTGCGTATTCGGTCGTCGGAATGTTTTCAAGGTCTGTCTCATTTCCGCGACATTTCGACCCGACGCGGCACCGTCTTTCCGTCGCGAGCCGATTTATAAAACGCCGAAACGCGGACACGATACACTCCCGTTTCTCTCCTCTCTTCCTCCCGTTCCACCGATCTCGATCCTGTTCTCGTCCTCGCGATCCTGCACGCCCGTACAACGCGAGCAACGGCTCGGCCGTGACTGACACACCGAGGGAGCGCAAAGCGCAACACGCGCTTTCACCTCGACGAGAACTCTTCCAGTCCGGTTCCTGAGACGCCGCGCCGAGTCGGTTCTCCGATAGCCGATCCGATGTTTTTCAGCCTCGGCTCACCGATGGTCAGCCGGAAATCTGCTGGCTCTTTCGAGCAGCCCAACCGATCCGCCCGGCCAATTTTCGCACGGAAAAATACTTCGCGAAAACACGAGCAACTGTTGCTCGTGTGTAAATCTTGCAGTACATGCATGGTCGGCCACTGCTTTTTTTTAAGGAGGTTAAAAGTGCACAGGACGTCTTCTGGTGTCTTGTTCGAATTCATCCGTAATTATATTGATATTGGATATCACTGTGAGCGGGAGAGTCTACAGAATCTTTCCCTAAAAAGAGCAATTCAATATCTTCCATAATAACATCGCAATATTTGTTTAAAGTTGAAAAGTATGTCTTTTTTGCAAAATCAAATTTCTCAAAAACTTCTGAAAAACTGTGCGCAGATGCAACGACTGCGTCGTCCTTCGAAATTCAGGAAATTCGCGAAGCTCAGCTGACCGTTGCGACAGACTGGGAAATTCCAGGAAGAACTCGCGCACGTCGCGAAAGAGAAAGAGAAACACCCGGCGCGAGCATACTTTTACTCGACGCGAGTATGCGATGCACGGCGCGACGAGTCGCTCTATAGCTGTTCCGCTGCGACGATCTCGAAAAGAACAAAGCGCGCGTTTCTTTTCGGCCTGACGCAAGCTCGCGATCTTGCGAGAGTAGGCGCGCAACCTTGACACTCGATCGGTTTCGTTCGGATCCGATCCGCCTACTTTTCGCGGTCGATCGCTCGCTACACGCGCCGCGTCGAGCGTCGTCGTTGCGAAACGATTAACGATTTTAAGAAAGAGAGAGCGGCCCGAACCTCGATTCTTTTTCCTGAAACCTTTCGGATCGGAAATTTCTCCTGGATCGCCTAAATTCGAGTACCGTATCTCTTTACGAAGCGCGTTTGGAATCGAGCAGAGCAGATTTTTTTATTCGAATGTATTGCAACGTAAACACTTGTTCCTTCTCTTGATTAATTTATGGAACTGAGTATTTTCAAATAATTTCAACGTCTTCACTGTTTTGCAATTGATCCACTCGTTTTTTTTTGTCACGAATACATCATCGATCGATATACTTCCGATCCAAGGCTACGTGTGTATCTCCGTGTGCTTCAGCGTTGCGTCAACTTATCTATCGATTTGCCCGGTGGAAACGTCGACGGATCCAACTCCGCCGTTCTCACTTCAATTCCGAGGAAGTACAAATATTTTTCGACCGGCTTGTGAAATATTTGATATTGAACTTTGGAGGATCTACACTGCCGGCCAAAAGTTTGGAATCACGGCGTAAATTCAGAGAAACAGAAGCTTTATGAGAAGAACTGAATGCCTTTAGATTCTAAAGTTTACAACAACCAAGGAAGATTAACTTGTCAAAAAACTTACGAGCAGTATGTTTTACATTTTGTATTATTCTTTTTTATCAAGGAATGCGTATTTTTCTTCCAAATCGCTCTTTCATTTAAAAAACTGCCTTTATTTTTAAGAACAGAAAGTAAAGATTTTTGTATTATTCGTATTTTTCATGTGACGAAGATGTGTTAATTTTTTGTTTTCAAACACTTTTTAGACAGTATTCAGTTCTGCCGTATTTTAAAGAATGCTAAAGTAGTTTTAGCCAACTTTTTGGGGCAAATTTTTTCAGATTTTCCGGCTTCTCCAAAGTCTCGAGTGCGTTTTGTTTCGCAACCTCGTCTCGCGCGGATGTCGAAGCATATTCGGTTAGGAGACGCACGCACGTCATCATGCGCGCGACCTCCTTACGATCCGCGAATTCTTAAAGGTAGACGGCATCCGCTGGAATTCCCCTGCGCACCCGTCCTTCTTTCCAGCCTTTTCGGTGCGCCACGGCTCAACGTAATCCGATTACGCTCTCCTCGCTCGGAAGATTGATTCTAATGTTGGAAGTGTCAGAAGATTGCGCATGCAGAGATCTCAGCGGTTAAGAATGACGATTCGATCACTAGTGAGTTTCTATGAATCGCAGACCATTGTAGAGCAGAGCTAAAGGTAACACCGTTCGTCGTACGGTCTTCGAAAGCGTCGAATCGACCGCACCGAGACGGATTGTTCCGCAACGGTGAGAGAACATGAGCTCGGTTTTTGTTCGCGGATTCTCTCACGCCGGAAAAAGAATGCCGCGATGGAAATATAAACTTCTTTCTCGAGGAAGAGCCGAGAAACTCGGCTGGAACCCGGATCGAAGCTCCGCTCCCCGGAGAGAAAACGATTCGACGTGTGTTTGTGTCGAATCTTCGAAGAGTCGAAGCTTCGAAAAAGTAACAGCCCTAGTTCGTATTTGGGACCGACCACGTGCCAATTCCCGAGCTGCCAACGATTCTTGACGAAAATCCCCTTCCTGGGCCATTTTTAGCTTAGTAGAGTGTTTGCTACTGACCGTAGGCCATGGTGTCATGGACCGGAATCGTCTTGCTCTTCCTGGATACTTTGGAACGCCTGATCTTCCTCGACCACTTGTGTCCGGCCTTCTTCTTGTTCGAGAGTATCTGCGCGGTCTCCGAGTTCCTTCTGCAAAAAAATTCTTGTAGTAATACATATTTACTTATTTCGGCCAAGAAATTGGATTTGTTTTACAATGTTTGCCTTTGTATCGCTCGTTAATCGATAATCGATTCTAATCTGTCCTAATATCATACATCAAATATTGCCTCTCCCTCTCTCCTTTTGATTATTTCCTTCCTTTTTTCCTCGACACTCCAGTCTACTATTTCTCCCACTCTTTTATCTTGTACTATCTCTTCGATACTTCTATCTAATCTCTATCTACACCTTCACGGTCCTTCTGCAAGATGTTTTAGCTTCCTCGGGTGTCTCTCGTATATCGTCTATACATTCTCTGTTCCTCCTATCTCCAACATTTGTTCCCTTCTTCCATATTTCCACATCTTATACCCTAGCCATTAGACTGGGAGGGATCTTTATATTTTCATCCGAAAATGATCCACTGATCTGGGAAGCTTGTCGCGCAAGATCGAGCCAAGTGTGCTGCACGTACTTACCGCCAGCCATTGTCTCTATTCGCGTGGCGAAGAGGCGAGGTCGTCGGCTCTTCCAGGTCCTCCCACTCGGATTCCTTGCCGAGGATCGAGCCCGTCGTGGACCCAGCATACAAGCTGTTGACCCGCTCCTCCGTTGGCAGGCCGACGTCATCGTATACACCCTGCTCGTAATCCAGCATCTCGTCGGCGTCCTCCTCTTCCACGCTGGAATACTCGTTCGCGATCGACAGGTAATGATCGTCGTCTTCTCGACCCGTCACCTTGTTATTCTCCGATTCTTTCTCAGGACTGGCCACATTTCTTGGGCAGACCACGTCGTCGTAGATGCCGTCGTCAACGTCCGTCGAGATCGGCGGGTTCTCTTCTTCCTTCAAGGTCCCCCAAGCCGAAACCACGTCGTCGTATTGCTCCTCCTCTTGTTCCTCGATTTCCTGATCCGTCGAGTGCAACAGAAAGAAACAGTAGTTAGAATTGGGAGAGAGTACGGAATGATTCACTCGCCTTCGACTCGCGCACGACATTCGCGACCTAAATCGCGACGATCGAGCCTGCTACCACGCGGAGAGGCGATCGCGTTCGGTGCAAGCTGATCGAACAATATTTGCACTTCCTTGGAATTGTACAGAGAACGACGGAATTGGATCTGTCAACGTCTCCAGCGAGCAAATCGATAGATAAGTTGACGCAACGCTGAAGCACATTGTAGAGATGCTCACGTAGCCTCGGATCGGAACTATATCGGTCGATTGAACTGTCTGAATTTATTGCACACGGTGTTACATGTATTAGCAGACGTTTACATGTATAAGCGTGCAAAATGTTTCGAATTTCTTCAGGTAAAATATAAAATTATGGTATCGTATCATATGTATATCAATTTTCGCACTCATTTCTTCTCGCCTCTTGAAAGAATTTGAAAATACCATTGCATTATTTCCAGTTTCATAAACTAATCAAGTGCAGAGATAAATGTCTATACAGTTTCTGTATGTTGCAACTAGTACAGACAATTTTTATAATCAAAATCCGCAGTGGTTACAAGCGAATAGAATAACCAAAGTAGAATAAAACCAATTCTGTGGTTGTGAGTCTACAGCTCAATGAATGAATAAGCTCTTTGAAATTGCGACACGCGGCATTTTCCCCTACAGTCGCAGAATTTAGCTCGGCTAGAATCGCGGATCGAGGGACGGGGCGATCGAGCACGCGTCGAAAACGGACAAAGAACATGCGTCACACCTGATCGATCGGATCGAGCGGTCCCACGTCGTCGTACGGTCGATCCTCGGCCTCGTCCTCGCGCTCATGGTCCCGCTTCTTCGAAAGGCTCTTGCCGCGAGTGCTCCAGAGAAAACTATGGTTGACGCGTGCCTCCGCCGACGTCGTGTCATGCGTTTTCCCTTCGACCAGTCGATTCCCTCCGGTTTTCACCAGCTGGCTGCGCTCCAATATCTCCGATGATCGTACTCGCAGCTCCAGCAATATCTCGTGCCACAAGTCCACGCCTTCGTCCGCGTCACCACCTGCTGTTTCGCGTTGGAGAAAATCAAGCGCGACGTGTTACAACCTGCTGCCTCGCGACATCCGATTGCACATTCAACGAGCGTTGTTCGCGGGACTTTCCCGAGTTAAGGTGCGTTTAGGGTTGCCATGCGCGTGCGTTTTTCAGTAGTCAAAGCCTCTAGATAAAAAAGATCAATCTAGGCCGCAATTTACGAGGCGTAATTTGCGTTATTTAAGATAGTAGGGGACGCTCGGGACTATATCCTCATTTTCTTCAAATTTCTAGAAAGATCTCTGCTACGAAAAGATTGCATTTCTTCCAAATAATTGCAGAATTAATGATGAAAAAAACATTTTTTTCCAATGACAACATTTTCAGGGAGCTTCTAAAAACGCAGTTTCATTGGTTCGTGAGTTCTAGTTTTACAAGTTAATTCGTTCAAAGGTCACTAAAGACCACAACATATTCAAATTTGAAGTGATGGCGAAGCAAGTGTGAGCGAGTATGTAACATCGAGAAACCCGGACCCGTAAAGAAAATCTCCCCGGACGTCCCGGAACGCGCTATAATAAACAGTACGGCAAATCCGGGGAAAACCGGACGGATGGCAACCCTAAGTGCGTTTACATTCAAGCTGTGATAAACTGAGCGACCGATAATTGTTAACAAGATGTACGATGTTCCTTCGGAGGGTACAATCGAGTGCAAAGATTTAATTGCGAATTGAACAAGCACACACGATCCATAATGGCATCGTGTTCGGAGTGATTGCAATTAGGGAAATGTCTACATCGATGAAAGTGCCATAACAATACGATTACAGTAAATCCACTATAGACGCGACAGCCTCGGGGGGATTTGGTCGCATCTATCGAATATAGAAATTGTTGCGCCCCTATAGAGGATTTACTGTGAAAAGAAAAAGTTTCGCCAGCGGCAGGAGACCAAAGAATAGTATCCGTCCTAGAAGCAAGACCATTCATCCTTACCCTGTTTCGTTGCGTCAGGAGCCGAGTGCATCCTGTCGACGCGATTTTCGTGCTGGTTCCTCGAGGAGGGAACGAGCAGAGGCACCGTGGCACACTTTTCCTCGTGCGTGATCACCGTCACCGGTTCCGCGCCGAACTCGTTCTTGTCGTTCTCGTTACGGACTAGGCTGGGACTGGTCGCGGACGCCACATGCACGAAGTTCGTCGGCGAGGAGATCTTGAGGAAACTGAGCTCCTCCCTGGAGAGGCTCCTGGACCTGAGCCTGGAATTCAGTGGTAGATCGTTGCCGGACCTCGCGTCCGTGTTAGGCTGCTTCAGGGAGCTCAGCGACATGCTGAGGCCTGCGATCTTCTTCCTCTTGGCCCTCTTGGATCCCCTGGCCAGGTAGTCCGGCACTAAGTGTAGCACATTCCTCGTGAACCGCTTCTTCTTCTTCTTCTCCTTCTTGAAGTCCGTATCGTCCTCGACTCCGCTCTCGCGGTCTCTCGACGCCTCCAAAGAGCTCGTCTGCTCCTCGAGGTTGCTCGAACCAGCCGATTTCACCAACACGCTCGTGTACACAGTGCTCTCGGCCTTGTTCTCCGAATCCGGAAGCGTTTCCTCGACGGGGCACGACGGTAGCTCGATCCTCTCGTAATCGCTCGAGTTCGACCTCGCTCGAGTCTCCTCGCTCGAGAACCCCGCGTCGTTGCCCTGGACGCTCTGCTCGGTTTCCGCGAGGTTTGTCCAAGTCTTATCATTGTTATCGTTATCTAACCGCCGATGACAGTCAATCTTCTGCTCCTCTGCCCGTTCGACGATAACGTCTGGTATCGCTTGGCTGATCTTTGATTGCGTTTCCGTCGAAAAGTCCGGCTCGGACGATAGCGTCGCCCTTGAACTTGGAGCATTCTTCTCCTCTGCCTGGAAGGTTCGTCGCAATCGTTCGGTGTTCGATTTGTTAACCCAGCGCTCGGATTTACCCGAGACGTCTTTCTGCATCAAAGGGTTAACGGCTTCGCTGGTTCGACCCGGCGAAAGGGGCGGGGTAGAGAGTTCTCGTCTTCGAAGGGTTAACGCAGCGCTCGGATTTACTTACTCGCGACGGCCGAGTTACGAAGGCTACGCCCCCTCGACCCGGCCGCGCGTCTCGCTCACCGTGGCGGCCCTAGTTCTCCTAGGCGCCACGAACAGCGAACACGGAACGCGCCTGAGGAGCTCCGAACTCCAGAGGGGGCGTAGCCTTCGAAATTCGGCCGACGCGAGTAAGTAAATCCGAGCGCTGTGTTAACCCTTCGAAGACGAGAACTCTCATCCTGCCCCTTTCGCCGGGGCAGCGAAACCGTTAACCCTTTGATGTAGAAAGACGTCTCGGGTACGTGTTCCTTACGTCATTGTACATATTCGCGTATACAATGTCCGATATCACCAACAAATACCTATTATCAGGAATGTGTTTATTATCGTTCCAAGAAATTTATACGAAATGTCACTCTAGACAATAAATTATTTATATATAATGGAGATTAATATTGTCTTCATTTTAAGGCTTAAGCCGTCAAACGGTTAAGGCACGAAAGCACGAGTCAGATAACGCGATCGTAAGGATCGTTTATGTGTAATTAAGGATTGGCGAAATCTGTCAACAGATGAGCGGGCGTTGTTGACTGTCGCCGATCCCTCGATTAAAGTTAATTATGAAATCCGTAAGCGGAAGAGTGACGTACCATTTTCGGTAAGCAGGTAGGGTTTAAGGGGGTAGGCTCCTTTCATTTCTCAATAATGGGGTTTTTCAGTAGTCAAAAGCGCTAGATAAAAGATCAATGTAGGCCGCAATCGTTCTCAAATGTCCTATTTTTTCGTTTACGGGGCGTAATTTGCATTATTCGTACGTAAACGTACGTGAACGTAAAAATAGGACTTTTGAGAGCGCGATTGCGGCTTAGATTGATCTCTTATCAAGCACTTTTGGCTACTGGCAAACCCTACCTTTGCATTATCGAGAAATGAGAAGGCGCATGGTCTGCCACCTTCGTTCTAAACCTTCGCACTCACTGTCTCCTATGAGACTCTTCTAAAAAGAGCTATACTATAACACAAAACAAATTCTGCATTGCCAAATACCTGTGTGTTCAATACATTGCTAAACGTTCAAGTGTGGTACGAGTAAATCCGATTTCGTATGGACAACACGAGAAGATTCTAGGCCAGATACAATGTATCTGTGATAAAATCCAAGTAGCTTCGAGTGCGAAGGGTTACGATGCTCCAGAAGAAATGGCTTTGGCAATCGCACAGAGACACGGAGACGTCATAGGCGGGTCTAGGTGTGCGCGATTCTTGTTCAGCTGGTAGAAGCACGCGATCAATGATCGTCATTCCATCTCTCAGCCCATTCAGAGGCTAGCGAGTTGGAGAAAGAGACCATTTAAGCGGGCACCACTGCAGTAGCGGTTTCATAAAGAGAAAGGAAACACGCTGACGTTCTTCGGCATTCCTGATGTTTTTGCAAATGCTGCAGTAATGTCCAATTTTTAACGAGCTGAACGACGAACGTTCGGTGACGTTCGTCCACCAAACCGTATCGGTTACATCAAGTTGGAGACGATCAAGTCTACAGGATTCCTCGATGATCCTGGGTGATCCTGAGGAGCCACAGGATCAATGCTAGAAGACCTTTCGACGATGCATCAGGTGATTGCTTGACAAGCAAGCCATCAAACATTTTTCTATTTTTCAAGGTTGGGGATCGAAAATTGTTTTGCACAGGATCAGTTCTGGAAGACTCGGGGCTCTACAACCAAGTGCATCCTCGGCAAACAAAGTACTGAATCCGGCTATACTGTACACCACATAATGACTCTATCATGCTGTATGAGCATCGGTGAAGCGCGATTAGAAACCACAGGACGGAGTCGTCGACGATCCCAGAACATTCCATCCAACTACGAAGTACTTTCCCAACAAACAATTGCTCTAGAATCTTCGGACTAACGGTACCGATTCGAAAGGATTCCCGCGAGAAGGACGAGCAATCGGGAGCACGTAGGTCAGACGTCAGAGGACCCGAAAGCCGCGACGACCTTCGAGAGAATTCGAACGCTGGTCACGCGTGGCGAGGAACTGTTCTCGCGGAGAAAGAAGCAGTTGGAGATGCGAAAATAAATTCGAGGGTATACGGTAAAAAGGCCTGTGGAGAACGTGTGCAAACCTTTCGACCGGAGTTTCTCTCGACGTTTTCGGAGGATGGTATCCCGGAGACGTCGAGGTCGGTGTTGGCATTCGACGGATCGCTTGCGTCGACCGGAAGCAGTTGCAGAGGCAGCCTGGCCCTTTTCAGAGCCAAACTGTCCAGAGTCGCGTAGACGATCTTCTCCGTCGGGAGGAAGGACTTCCGGTCCCCGTGAAGGAAGCTCCTATTGGCGATCGGCAGCAAGCTCATTCTCGCCTCGTTGCTGCAGCTAGGATCGAGATCTCACGAGAAGTCCATCGTCGTTGTTGCGGGATCGAGGATCCGTTCGCGCGAGACCGACGTTTCCATGGCGAACCGCAAGGCTCAGCGCATCGTCCACCGATTTCCCTCGGCTCGGCTCGCCGCTGCGCTGCCAACAAAAAGGAATTCGAGCTATATACGGAGAACGGAATTCCGGCGAAACACCGATAACGAGCTGCAACGTGCTCCGTTATCGGGGGCCGACTACCGTGCACGCTCGAGCCTTTCGGAAATGAGTCTATTTGTTTTCCCGCTGCGCTAATGCCGAGTGTTAGCAAGTCCCCGTTGTGTCGATGATTATAATCGACCGCAGCGTTATCGGAATTAGCCCTCGGATACACACTGTTCTATTCGTCACGATTACAGTGATTAATTCTCTTTCTGAGTGACGTGTATTTTTTACAACAATGGCTAGCTGTAACTTGAAACTCCGAAAAGATTACAATCATTGTTATCATGCATTTATACCAAAACCGAATAGGTCTAATAGATACGAAGAGAACTTTTTTAAAGAGAGATGTTACATTATTCGCGACTTCTCAAGATGATTGAAAATACATTTTTATTCTACTTCGGCTTCTCATAATTACCTCGGATAAAATTATTCGACTGTAGACGTACTTATGAATGACAATGAGCGTATCAAGAACGACAAAAAGATCGAAAGAGTTTCGTAAGCATTGCTCGAGCAAAAAGGAAATTTCTATTCAGCTCTCCAGTGCGCAATCACTCCGTCAACAGACTCGATCCATTCCCGATTTGCTCCGAACACCAGGAAAACGTCAACTATCCGGCGAAAAATGTTCAAATCGCTTACCGAATACGCGATAAGGTTCTCCGTCGGCGTTCTCCGCGGATCACGCGATTATTTATTGTTACTCAAGCAAGTTTCAGCTTCCGTCGCGTCAGCAGCACGACCGACAAACGACGATCCCGTTGCTCTTGGTCAGCGGAATTTCAGAATCGGTTCTCGATCCGTCCCACGTTGTTGCGATGCTTGCTCGGGCACGCGACGTCCTCCGCTCGCGAGTTGTGAAAGCGGATGATCGTGCCTCGTCCAGCCGAATTGCAGCAACGGGGACCGTGGTTCCCTCGGAATAATCACGGTCGTTCAAGAACAACACGGAACCACGCGTCGTTTAAAATATTTTCCTGTTCAGGCGAATTTATCCGCGGCCGGCACTCGTTCACGTTCCACTTGGACACACCACCGTGTTGTCGTCGCACACGTTTGGTACACACGCTTTTCTTATTGTTATATTGCCGCGTCCTTTCGACAGTTTCCTCCGTGTTGACACTTTGCTAATTGCAACGTCCGCGGAGCGCCGCGGGATCGACGGAGGATCGACGATCGAGGATCGGCGATCGAGTGACAAATCGGTCGCGCCCGCTGGATTTTTCGAGCGGTTTTGCTCCGGCGCGACGGTCCCGCGTTCGCGATCGGCCGTCTCCGCCGGTTCTCGCTGGCTCTCGTCGTCGAGAGGCTTGAGACACCACTCTTGTATTCCTCGAATCGCCTCGGCCTTCCTTTCTTTTCGCTCTATCCCTCTCTCTCTCTCTCTCTCTCTCTTTAGCTCTCTCGCTCTCGAGCACACTTTTCGCGTCTCTTTCCCACTTTGCTTTCGCAGCCGAACACCGCTCCGGAAAAACCAGCGAGCGCTCGCCCGCGTTAGTCGCGCGCAACGCGTCCACGAGCTTCGGATCCATCGGACACGCGATTCCGCATTCTTCCGTGGATTTCACCTGGCCAGGCTTTCTCGGCCGCTGCCCTTGCCCACGTAACAGTTCGGCGTTTCAACTCGGCGCACTACGAACAACACCGAAATCTCAGCCGGAAGCCGCAACGGACTCGGTCATCCGAATCCTCTAGCTGCAGTTGAAACTTTTAATAATGCCTTCGCGATTTCGACCCTCGTCCATCCCTCATGCTGATCATCAAATAACATCATGATCTACAATGCAAATATAAATGATATACAATACAATACAATGAAAATATGCACCAAAAAGTATGAAATAATTTCCATTTAATTTATGTGAATACACGTGAATGTAAATACAAAATTGAAAATTTTCCAAATGACAGATGTTGCTGATCATGATTGATCATTGGAATATGATGGACTCATTGTATGATTAAATGGAAAGCAAAAATGGAAATTGTATTTCATACTTTCTAGTGCATTTTTTAGTGTTTTTTTCGAAGTCGGTTTAATTTTTTTTTATATAAAATTTCTTTATTTCACATTTTTTTCACCGGACATACTCTACAAGATGCAAAAGGCTTCAAGATTTACAAGACGAAAAAAGCGAAAAAAGGCACATACAGATCGAATTGAATAACCTCCTCCTTTCTCGAAGCCGGTTAAAAACAGATTATTCCTCAAAATTTTCCTCCTGTAACTGCGATTCTCGAGGTGGTCACCCGTCCCGATACATTGGAGTAAGTCCATCACGACGACGTACCTTAACTTTAGAATTGCAAGTGTTCATACTGCCCAGGATTTCCGCGGTTTTCACCGCAGTGCCCGATTTTCCACGCTCCAATGCAAAGCGTAACACGGCGAATGATCGACAAAATTGCCGCGGTTACCGTACTTTGCACGCTTATCATCGGCAGAACGTCACCGCTTGGCGTTGCATCATCGCCAGCGTTTCAATGAATTTAATTATACCGGTCGTCTACTTTATCGGGTTGCGACTAAATCACCGAAACGTGTTCCACCGACGCGTTCGTTAATCAGCGACAGTGTTCCCCTGGATGGCTGCACTTTCGTCATCGAAATTCCACGCGAAGTATTTATACACCTGTTATCTTGGCGCATAGTTGGTTACGCTGCGCGTGCGTCTTTCTCTACGAAACCAGAAATTGTTGCCTAGTAAATAGCAATTATTCAAGAAATTTCTTTATTCAAAAAAGCACGTATTATCATATTATAAAAATATATATATAATATATATAAGCATGGTGTGTGACTCAAGTTATATGTATAAGCTATTTTCCTGTACAATTTACTTCGAATCGAGTTAAGATCGAGTTCTATGAATGCTGTGTCAAGGACCTGGTTCGAGCAAGATGTTCTATGAGTCAGAAACGAGTCGGCCCCCCTTCTCCTCTGGTTGGAACCCAAAAAGAGGAAGTAAGAGACGATGCATCGTTGTGGCACGAAAGCCAGAAAACCGGAGTAACTTGGCAACGGAAACAGTAAAATGAACGGCTCCGTCAGCGACTCTGACGAGTCGACTGGAAAACGAAAGGCTTCCAAGGCTTCCAAAACGCGTGTTTTCGCCTGAAGCAGCCTCGTCAAGAGAATGCGGGGAATCGGGGAATCATCGCAGACCGGCGATGACAAGGGCGCGCAGTGGCTCAAGAGGATAAGGCCCGCGATTACGAACACCGTGGATCCCGGGGGTCCGCGAATCTCGCCGGCACCTCTGAAAATACTCTTTTTAACCGACTTCGAAAAAGGAGGAGGTTACTCCTCTTATACTTCTGATACTTCGGAAAGCGAGAGCTTTCGCCAGGAAGTGCTTTTCCTGGAATTACGCCTCGTAAACGTAAAACTAGGACTTTGCAGGGTGATTGCGGCCTAGATTGATCTTTCATCTAGCGCTTTTGGCTACTGAAAAACCGCATTATTGTCTACCCCCTTAAAAATAACTGGTACTCAGGGTCGTCAGATCGAGAAAATCGAGGGGAATACAATTTACCCCCTCTCTGATGTGACCAGAGTAATATGTGACACGTTGCGCGTGCGCGACGGGGATTGAGTGGAGCGAGTGGGAGACACGATGCGCGTGCGACACGTCACGTGACTAGTCTACGGACTTAGTGGGGGACGTTGGAGTGTGCTCATGGTGGTGGAATGGGATAGCGGAAGGGGAAAAGGTAAAACCGACGAGTTTTGGTCGTTTCTGGCGGCACTGCTGGCACATGTTCCCTTATAAAAATGACAAGATTGATTTCACTTAGTTAGACTTCGTGCGGCTCCTATTGTGTGTGTGTGTGTGTAACACGTGCTTCACTAAAGATATCTATGCAATCATTTCTCATGAAATCATTTTTATTATTTCAATAATCGTAAAATGAAAAATCTGGAACCAGTGTTCATCCAAACTATCGAGCTGCAGCTCTATCGAAAATACGCCGGTTCAAAGTCGACTACTAACAATAAATGTGAACTCTACGATAATTGTTATGTAAGAATGCTGGAGGCAAATACATTTTTTCTTTATAGTCGAGCAAAAAGCCTACTTGACGGATCTTGTTGAAAAATATGATTGAAGAAATCTAATTCCGGTAGAACGTCTTCGCAAAAGCGACTCCTGAGGTCATTCACTGTGCGGTTATGCTGTTCGGTAGATCCCTCTCGCGATACTAAATGATTAGTACGGTTTTCAGGACGTGCAATTGATCGGCGGTGCGGCGATACGAACGGACACCGACGTTATTCGAGTGTTATCGTCGCCGATCAAAAAACTCGTTTAAGTCATGATCTGTGCAATAAACAAGTCGCACGATCCGGGAGTGAACGTTGGTCGTTGCAAATGAATTTCTCGAGTGCGCATGTTTTTTGTCGTCGGTGAGAATTGAACTGGCCGTGGAGGTGGGGACGAGACCGGAAGGGATATTTAATCGATGCATAGGTGGATCCATTGGACAGTGATCATTAAGCGCACGTAACCAGTAACTTCGCTGCAGAATGTCTCTCGATCAGGTAACTGTGATTCTATCTTTCCATTCTGTTGTTCATTCGCCAGCGAGTTTCTCCGGGAAAAATGGGACAGGATCTTTCGCGGAAAAGAGGAAAACACGGCGGTGCGGTCGCTGGTCGCTCTCGCGGGTTTTCTCGGATTCGTTTTAACCGTTAACCGGTTTCTATCGCGGTTTTGTTGTAATCAAAATGGAGATAAAATGGCGAAATCGAAATGGAACACGTTCGGTTAACACTTTAGCTATCGGGAGGATTTGTAAGAAAACGTTGAACGATCTATTACGACTTTCGATTGTTCAAGGACCACTGTGTGATCGGCGTTAAGTAAAGTGTTAACAATGATTACCACCGATCTCTGCGGTTGTTGGAACAATTCTATCGCGATCTGCTGTTACATTGTGTGAAGTAATGTCGACCGCGCGAGCCCCGATAAAAATTCACGCTATCGAGATACCGCGCGTAATTTATCGGGACTCGCGTTGTTCGACAGATACGGAGCGCGGAACAACGAAGGGTAAAAGAATATTGATCGAACGAGAAGTCTGATTATTTTCTTCCGATTGGAAAATGAGGTAGAATGCGCTAAATGTGTAGCAGTTTTTCCGCACGGTCGCCATGAAAGAAATGTCGGGTCGAAAGTTCGTGGTGGACAAGGTCCATTGTTTTATACCGGAGCCTTGACTTTTTCCTTTGACTCTATTACAGAAATTCGATGAAGCGGCCGAGACTGTGAAGAAGTTCTCCAAGCGACCTACAGATGATGAACTTTTGAAAATTTACGCTTTGTTCAAGCAGGCAACGACGGGCGACGTTAACACTTGTGAGTGTTCTTTATTTTCTTTCATTCTACTATATTTTATTTTAATCTTTTCGAATTTGCACAACCATTCGGAAGTTTTTCAAACCTGTGATCTTCCCAGTCGGAGGTCTCGCTGATAATTTAGTATTAACTAGTTTTATTTTTTTGAAAACGTTTCCGTAAAATTCCAGCCAGGCCCGGGATGATGGACTTGAAAGGAAAAGTGAAATGGGATCAGTGGAAGGCAAAGGAGGGCATGTCCAAGGACAAAGCGAAAGAAGAATATATCAACCTTGTTGACTCGATGAAGCCAAAGTACACTTAACAAGTTCAAAGAATTATTCCACGCGATGCACCGAGCATACGTATTTGTTATATAATTAGACGATCGAAACGTTGAAATAAAAGCATTACCCAGTGGTTTTCCGCTCCTCCCACCTTTCATAGCTTGTAAAATCAACAAACATCGATAAATCGAAACAAAATCGTAGAGAAACACATTTTCACACGTAATTCGAACATTTAAATTTGCAGGCCAGTGTGCGCACGCATCCGTTGGCCGCGTCCATCAAACTATTCCTTCTATGTTTTATCTAATAATTGTACACGTTGCACACTTTTTTTGTATCAATGGAAATGATGTAATAAAAAGATCCTACACATATATATTCGCTTATTCTCAACCTCAAAACTGAACTCCGAAGAAAAATTGAAATATTTCCATGCATAATTCGATTATTTTTTAATTTGCGCGCGTGCGCTGCCGGCGTCCACTAGACTGTTCCATGCAGCGATGACGTGTAAAATTATTAACCATGATTTATCACTAGACTGCAGATCTTTGTACATTTTTATGACTTATGGAAATGTTCAAAAAAGGCTTGAATCACGACTGATTCAAATGTAACAGTTTACCCCACCCTTAGTTCCATCTAGGCGATTCGCGTTCAACAACGTCGGTATTGCTGATCGCGCGATACAAAACGGTGATACAATACTGGTCTACACTCGCATCTCGTTTATGGCAATAACCACTCCTCGACACTTGGCGGCGTCCCGCGTGTGCGTGTCAAAACACTTTAAAAAAATGAACGCGAAAGCTGTTCTGATACTGTTGATTTGCAAGTGCGTCGCGAATGGCCAATTTTTAGGCCCCGACTATGAACAAGGTACGTAGCAGATCCCCGCTGGACTGTAGATCTTGTGAATTTTCGCTGGGCTTGTTTAAAACCGCTGCGAAACAGCTGTGTTACCGACCGCTTCCTCAGCTGCTGTCATTGCTACGTTTTCTAACCTAGGAGCTAGACGCGCGCTCATCGAAAGAGTCGACAGGCTGTCCGGCAGACGACTAGCAGACAGAACACCGAGTTTCGACTTGAATTTGGACAATTTCGGGTTGCTTCGAAGATACGCGTTCCACGACGACGACAAGAACCGGCGAAATGCTGCTGGGAACGAAGATACCACCGAAATTTGGAGGGGACGATGGATGCCCGATAAACCGGGCGAACCTGCTCCACCACCAAAAATCTTTCCCAAAACCGAGCAGGCCTCACTCGGTCTTGAACCTATTCACGGGGTGCCGATGGGATACCCATCGCCGAATTGCGATGACGCCAAGGTACGGTGTATATGTATGATGGTCGGTAAGGTGGGCTGTACTTCCGAAAGGCACCGATGGGCGATCGATATGAAATTTGGAACACGAAGAAAATGAAAGAACCCCAAATATAAAATTTTAACTTTGGGAATTATTTAATTTCTGAGATATTTGCGAAAAACTGCAGCTACTACTACATTGAACTTTGCCTATACATTTTGCGTATTACTACGATCGTCGAACGATCTATATATGTACCGCGTGAACTTTTTAAAACATGAAACGGCTAACGAAAAGTTTATTTTAAACTTCCAAAGACGTCCATGCTCAGAATTGGATGAGGTTTTGGGAATAGGTTCCTTTTTGAAGAAAATGTCGTTAGCCGTTTCTTCTCGGAAACACTATGTGAGTGTGTGTGTGGTGTCGTCGTAATATGTATTCATTCTTCATCATCATACGTTTCAAAAAGTTCACCCGGTACATAGATCGTTCGATGAATGTAGTGATTAGTGATACATCTGCAGAAACAATTGATGAGCGGCTGCATAATGCTGACGCATCGCATAGCACGGACGTGCACGTATAGGCAAAATTCAATGTACTAGTAGCTACAGTTTACCGCAAATATCTCAAAAACTAAAAAATTCCCGAAGTTATAATTTTATATTTGGGGTCCTTCCACTTTCTTCATAACATGCTCCAAATTTCATATCGATCGGCCACCGGTGCCTTTCGGAATAATATCCGTAAAGTGGAACGGAACTAGGTATTCAACTAATTTTAGTTGAAAATTTTGAACAATTTATTTCGCTTTGTCCTGTCTGTGGCCAATATCGTCGTAGTTGTTCTCCTTTCTCAAAGCATCTCGTCTGCTAGACAAACCTGACCGTCGACTGGAATGGCTCACCAGCAGACTACACCTGCTACCAGCCAAAATTTAGACCAAACAGGGATGTATACCCCACGGAATACTGCGAACGGATTCCCAGGAATTACGTGGTAAGTATGCGTCCTCTAATTGAACGGATCGGATACATCATCTCCTTCATTCTCGTGTTGTTGATTCCAGGCCCTACACAAGTGCATGCGCGAGACGATAGAATACGACGACGAGGTTCCCTTGTTGTAAGTACCACCCAGTGCAGTTCGTTTCGTTAGGATAGAGGCTACCTGTTTATCTAATACCGATTGCGCTATGTCTTCCTTCAGTGGACCGCATAGACCCCTTTGGCCCGTCTACGGGGAGTATAAGTTCCTGCCGAAGCAAAGATGGTTGCATAGTCTAGAGGTACGCAGTGGCGTCGCATCGAACCGAGCTAACAGGGCTTACATTTGATTCCGTATGTCCACAGCACGGCGCGATCGTCGCGCTCTACCATCCGTGTGCCAATCCCTTAGAGGTGCAGCGTCTGAAGAGCCTGGTAGCTGGTTGTCTACGCCGTCACATCATCACCCCTTATAACATGTTACCCAGCGAGCGGGTGAGTGGAACCCACTACTATTATTGGGAGCTTGGGGGTTGGTACAGAGGAGATAAAAGCATTTGAGGGTAGATCTATGCCCAACGTTACCGCAAAATCCCCTCCAAGGAATGCATGATGTCACATTCCAAGAATTGTCCCACCAATGTACCAATAATGGGGGTAATTAACTTCCTGTTGCTGCTTGAAATCAACCGCATAACTGCCATCTCTCGAGCTCCCAACGCTACCGACATTCCCCGCAACGAAACTACTAAATGCGTTTGCTAACGATATTCCAGCCGTTGGCTTTAGTCGCCTGGGGATGTCGATTGAACATGGCGTACACGAACTCCGAAGCGATAACGACCTTCATCCGGAAACACGCGCTCAGAGGGCCAGAAGACATACCGAGAGACGGAGATTTCGACGAAGGCCTCGTCCGAAAGGCCGAGACCATTTCCAACCTTCAAGACTCGAACCTGTGTCCCGTCAACGCCTTTGCTTAATTACTCTACGTTCTGCGTCTCTGTTTATTTATTCACCTATCGATTTATTTATTCTTTTACCAATTTATCCGCTTCCACGTAGACTTATATTATCCGCGTAGACACGGTTTATCCAGTCGGCACCGATCAGACAAATCTCTGGTGGGTGGCCGAATAGTATAAGACAGATCAAAATAATATAAGTAATCGTTTGTAAACAAAGAATGTTTTTCAATCGAACATAATGTATATTTTTTAGAATCAACTTTCATGTCCAAAATCGTACATAGCACTTTAAATGTGCTTACTTGCACAACTAATCATTCTGTCTTGTACTCTGCTGCTGACCCATCAGAGAAAAATATTCTTCTACGATCTGCTGTCGCGCCTAAAGATAGACTACCCGATACACAGTAGAGTTGACTGCAGAGCCTGAGTAGTAGTCTATCAGGCGGTGCATATGAAAACTTTTCTCTGACAGATCTCTAGCATTCCGACAACGAATACGTTGTCGTTACGGTTAATACATTTGGGTGTACATGGTTATACGTACCGAAGCATTGGCATTGATGTCTCACGTCCCCACGACAAGTATTCTGTAGGATAAGACGGATACTAGTTGGAACATTTGCCTTAATTAATGCTGATACGTTGCAAGCCTATGCGAGTAATATAAAGCTACTTCCGTACGTTCCCTATACTCTCTTCCTCTTTCTCTCTGAATCGTTTGCGTGCACTCCTTGCCTTGAGAAAAATAAAGAAAGTACGAAAAAGCCAGGACACTTGGTTGTTTCATTCAATCCGCCCCCGGAACCCGCGCGTGGCCGTAGAACGTTGGCGAGAAGGAGACGAATGAATGGGAACCGCCAGTCGTTTTTACTCCCATTATATATTCTCGTATATTGTTCCTTTGTCGAGAGAAGATCGTTAAATACATTGAACATCGTGACGGTTTGTTTAAATTCTCTTTGCGGACTTCATTGTCATCTACAGACAAGTATTAAGTAACTCCATTGTAGTGCTGGCTAATATCGTTATTACTGCGGATACTTCGACGATATATAAAATTAGGGTAAGACGATTAACGCTACCATGTTTTATTAATGTAAAATAGTCTACTCGTCTACTCGATGGTAAGTCGTTAACGTAAAAGAATATATATATGCATATATATTATGATATATTATATATATATAATTGTACAGTAAACGCTTGGCTTCCTCTTCCGTTCCGATGGATCCGCGGGTGGATCGGATTCGATCGAACCGATCAAGACGCGTCGGAAACCGAATCCATTCTCCGTGGGGTCGCGTTTTCCGAAACCTGTTCGACGATCTCACGCGACGCAATGATCCCGGTACGTCGATCGCGACCCCGCTCGACCCGATCCCCATCGATTCCCCATGTTTTTCCGACCCGTCTTCTATTTCCCTCGTCCCTTTCATCGTCACCCTTCTCCGTCGAGCCGAATCTACCACGGTGTTTGCTCGCCGACAACCTATCGATTTCGCGACCATACTCACGGAGAAACGAACGTTTGTGCATAGTTCCACGACTAGACGCGTTCGATCGATCGCGCGGTCTACTTCCTATCGTCGTCATCGTCGTCGTCTTCTTCCTCGACTCGTTTGCTCTTCATCCTGTTCCTCTTCTTTCACTATCTATTCTCGTTCTCCTCTTGTTTCGACATTACCATGTTGGATCTCTTAAGATTATTGCCAACTTTGTACACGGTATAGACAAGAATGATCACTGCGATGGCGATGGTACTAATCAGGGCATGCTCATATTGAAGCTGCGATCAACGAATAAAGCGACGATAACAGTGCACACACTATGTCCACGCTGAAGCAAATATTTGTCACCTCTTATTGCCTTCTTCTTGTTCTACCGAATGAAATATATTGCTTCGGTCTGGACATAGCTTTACTTTATGATGGAAGTGTTTCGTATTGAAGCAGTCAGCAGAGCCCGCTGGATGATCAACGATGCAAGAGTCAAATGTAACTGTATCACAATCACAACCACGGTGCATTATACATACAGGTGTGTCGACTTAGCATCTCTGTATCGTTGACGTTTTGTGATAGATGGGTAGTAATTCTCTGGCCGCCACCAGACGGCGCATGGGTCGTAGGTACCGTACATGTGCGAATGAGATTGTGTATTCATCAGAGAGGGGCTACCTGTATTCCCCTCGATTTTCTCGATCTGGCGACACTGATTCACATATACATATTCCATTTTTGGCTAGTCTCCTCACTACATACCGCCGTACCTGGGACACTAGCGAACTCTAGCGGCCATCAGAGAATTACTACCCATCTATCATAGTTTTCTGAGGGAAATCGGCACACCTGTATAATGCACCGTGATCGCAACGACGGTTATGGGCAAATTAATAAATGGAGCAACGAATCATCATAATAGACTTGTTCTAGATACGTAAGTCGGGGGATGAAATAATCAATGACATTCTCCATACTCGTTTTCTTCAGCATGAGACGCGTACAGTGTCTTACTAATATGTAGACTTTTTCCCTGCGTACCTTTTTGCAGAACTCCGAGATAAGAATAATCTGTAAACTGTTATCATAGCTCCGATATAAACATACCAACGAAAGACACCTCGTGAGCAGCCTTTATCGCCGCTCTCGTAGCTTTTTATCGCAACTCCATCGTGAACGTAACCCTTCGGAAGTAATTCATGTGTCGTAACAAAGACACGAGCGAAACAGCGATTTGTCATCGCGATTCTCTCGAGTTCGCTTTCTCCCTCCCAGGCACTCGGAACAGCACTCATCGCACATGCACACGCACACGTACACACAGACGCACGCCCGTACTGATTTCTTACCGATATCTCTTCCCAAGTTTCTTGCCGTTTGCCATCTTTTCCCATTTAACGTGTTCCGTTCGCTCGCTCTTTCTTCCCCTTTCTCTCCCACACTTTCATCCCCTAATTTGTTGTTTGTCGATAAACGTTAAATTTTTATTAGTTAATCTCACTTTGTCGACCTTCCCTTAAACGTTACGATTTGTTTGTTAACACTGATTCCATTCGATCGCTCTTTATTTTTGTTCGTTTGTTTTCTTTTGTCTCAAAACATTCGCAAACTTACGACTTACGGTTTGAAAGTGGAATTGACACTCATAAGGTTATTTAAATAGTCTCTCGAAGTAATAATTGCACCGATGCGACACGACCAGTAGTTAGTCTACGCTCTCGACGGTTTGTCGCGATCAAGATTTCTAAAGCGTTCCCTCTGCTCCGTCACGGCTTCACCCCTGCCCTTACTGGCAACCCTTTGTTCGACCCTCTCGATCCCGATTCGATCGCTGGCTTCGTTCCACGCGTCGCCGATGATTCTTCGGCTCGGTCGCGACTCCCTTCCGCGAATCTGTTACCAATTCACCTCTCTCTCTCGCTCTCTCCTCCTCCCTCTCTCTTTCTCGATCTACGTGTTTCGATCCTGAAGGCCGCTTCGTAGAAAACAAAGTCCCTGTAAACCGTGTTTCCCGAACGATTCGAATCTACTGTGCGTTGTTAGAGCGGAGAACGCTGAGAGATTTGGCGCGAGAACGGACGAGACAGACAAAGAGAGAGAAGGAGAGAGAGAGGGAGAGAGAGAGAAATACAATTAAGATCGAGAGAAAGAGCGTTTCGTTCGTTCGTTAGGCCAAACCGAGTGCCGCGAGTGGCTGTCGATCAACACTGCCCGGCGAAACATTCGATGATGAGAAGGCGCGGTTCGATTTCTTCAATTCCTGTCGCGACGATTCGCCAAGGGATGGGGTTCGATTGACGCCGGAGATACATACAAGCTGGAATCCGTCGAATGGAACGGCGAACAGCTCGCGTCGAGAGATTTCCAGGAGAGGATTCGCTTGCCGAGCGCTACGACGACTGAATACTGGAATCGGCAACGAGCGCGCGCGGGGTTCAAGACGGGCGTCGGTGATTTTTGGGAAGAGCGATCGATTCTCTCGCGAACCGAGAAACCAGGACAGAGGAAAGAAAGTGAGAAAGGCTTCGATCGCTCGTGGAAGTGACAAGGAGAGAGAAAGAGAGAGAGGGATAGAGAGAACAGGAAGAAAAATCTCTCGATCGCGGCGCGATCGGCGGGACGACGAGAGCGTCGATTTCGTCGACGGAACACACTGAACACGATACACGCGCGGCCGCGATCGTCTCCCGATCGCGAGACAATCTGTTCGTGGATCGGGACGATCGAGCACGCGCATAGTTGCTTACCGACGATCTTTTCGGTTCGTCGCAGAGGGATTACACGTAAACGTTCTTCGTTATTCGTTAACGAATGATCAAGTAAATAGATCGTGGCAACGTAACTATCTATAAACTAACAATTATTATGCCTCTGTACAATGCAAAGTGATTTCTTTAAGTATCGGTAGTTTATCGTTTCTTTTTCTTTTTTCTCTCTCTTTTTGTTATCATTATTATCGTCCTCTTCGTCTTCGTGATCGTCATCGTAGAACGCGTCGTACTTTCCTTTCCGCTTGTTCGTCTCTGTATATCATGATTCGTTTACGATTCATTTATCGTTAATTGTGGTTGGTCGGCAGCACGCGGCGATCGCCTCGCCTCCGCTTTATTCTAATCTCGCGATCTGCTTCATCCGAATCCGAGAGCTTCTTCTTCTTCTTCTCCTTTTCCGGTTTTTCTTTTTTATTATTATTGGTTTAGGCGAGGCGAGGCGAGGCGAGGCGAACTCGTGCCGGCGACACGACCGCCTGCGGAATGCGGAAATACTTTTCCCCCTTTTTTTTCAATCGTTATATCATTTTGAAACATTAACCCATAATCTTTTTAAATATATGGTACCTCAACGTTCATATAATATAATCAACAAAACATTAACACGAACGTCGCTCGTTCCTTGCTCGAAAAGCGATTAGTTAATTGATAGTTCACGAGCAACAGGCGTCGCGAATAATAAATTATTATCGTTAATATATTACTCTTTTCGACTGTGCCGACTAACTATTCATATATACATGTAACGCGTGGGGTGTGTCTGCATGTACGTGTGCACGCGTGTGTCTCTCTGTATCTTCTCGTGTACGTGTGTATGTTTCCAGTGTGTGAGAGTGTTTATGTGCGTGCGCGCTCGCTCGCGTGTGCCGAGAAAAATGGAAGACCACCGTTTATGTTTTACACGATCTCGAAGAACAGTGACAAACGTGTACGATCCTGAATTGCCTGGAGTTTCTCTCGAAATCTGAATTTACATTGTATTTCTTGAAGTTTCGCCGAGAATGTCCGAACTCGCGTCTCGCTCGGACAGAATGGAAGATGTCTTTTCTCGAACGCATCTTATTTGCTTTCTAGATACTTTCACGTGATTCGGCCGAGAAACAATGAACACATGCAATGAATTATGCACAGTCGTATTTATGTAGTTAAACTTAAATATAAAAGTGAAAATGGAAAGCGAGACGAAACTGCTCCGCGTTCAACGTGCTAACGTGGTATATCAGTTGCGGGTATTCTCGAAAGAAAAGCGAGAACAATGTAACCAGTACGAAACGTAACGTCCTGCGATGCTAATATTAACTTTCGGATAACAAATACCAGTTTGACTCGCACACAGTTCAGAATTCGTCGCTTTCTACCGTTCCTAGGATCAAAAAACGGTCTCTCATTGTTATCGGCCACTGCATGTGTTTTGGATGCGTGTTTCTGTGTGTTTTGTGGCGTGTATGCGTGTCTCGAGTGTGTATTTGGGCGCGCGAACGCATCTCCCCGCTCGTGTTGCTCTGTGTACTTATATACGCATGTATACATTGTTTCGCGTACGTACGGTACATCGGTACGACCCAGATATTACCCTCGGCGCTTCTATTACCGTTAATTATTTTCCCCATAACACCTATATTATATTATTGCTGCAGCTTTATAGACACCGCCCTCTTTCCTCTTTCTCGCGCGTATAGCTTCCATTTCCTGCGTCGCATTCGTTTCACCGAATTCTCCGGCATCTGTATCACCACGGCGCGGCGAGACAGAGAGAGAGAGAGACCGATCATTCCAAAAACGATCCTCGCGAGATCGTGACTGTAATCCCGACTCTGAACAAAATTCGTCTACGATCGACGCAACGCGTCGACCCGAAAGGAAAACTATCGAAACGACAAATGAAACGAACGGTTCCGGTGGATCTGCGAAGCGCGTCAGGATGCGTCCCAATCGGATACAAGAAACGGAAAACAGTGTCTATATCTCGCACTGCACCTCTCGTTCCCTTAACATGTCCCTTAAACGTTATTATTAATATTAATATTAGCAAAATGAACCACTTCGAACGAAGATGTAGTCACCGCAATTCTCTCTCAACTCCTTGCGCTATAATGTGCACGTAATTCGTATCCTTCAAAGCAAAATAAAATTCTATTTAGATATAGTAGGCATACGATAGATACAAATTTCATCTTCTCCTAAATAGTTTGAAACGACGAAGGTATTACAGTCACTGCGAGAGATTAAATAAATCATAGGGCAAGGGGTTAAACTGCTAACAGACTGCGGAAGCGACGCGTTTGCAAGAAAACTGGTTCGAGTGAACTTCAACAGTGACAGTAGAAAGATTAACAAAATTGCATAACGTTACGTTGCAGAAAATGTTTGCACAAAGATCCGCAGTCCGGCTGGAACACGCTAACCACTTCTCGTTCGTTCGGATACATTTTGTCATGAGATTCTGTCTCCTATAAAACGATTGCCAGAAAGACCAACGTCCGACTTCGACAAAGGCATCCTAAAGACGGGCTATCAGAATTCGACAGCAATTAGGACGCAGCCATGACTCGTGATCGTTTCGCTTCGCGTGTGTCGGTGGCAGCAACGTAAACGGAGAAAAATTGTTGGCGAACGGAATACTGGACATATCTATCGCGTTCCAGAGGTTCGTCGGAGCCGCGGGAACCTTGAAACGATCGAAGCACGCAACGCAAAACGAGCTGCCCGCGTATTTTTCCGACTAGCATGATCGGGCGTGTTCCGGTTGCGAAGCGGTTCGAGAATTCGCGCCTTCGACGGTTCCGAGCACCGACATCGTGATTCAAGCGGAACAAACGGATATCCACCATCCACCGCACGGACGTACGCTTCGAGTCGTGTGATATGTAGCCGAAACACACGCATCTATCGACTGTTATCCGCACCTCCTCTACGATAACCGAGAAACGCGAGAAGCTACAGGTTGTCTCCCGAAAGAAGGGATCCGAGGCTGACCGACGGCCATCGGGATACGATCATCCTTTAATGCGACCGTTGATACACCTCGGGCTTCTTCTCTCGCGAAATCGACCGGAGAGTTCAACCTCTCACTGGGAACGACCAGCGAATTCGTCAGTTTTGCTCGCTGCGAGCCGTTTCTCATTGTCTTCTTAACGCGCTACTCGCCGGAAGCTTGTTTTAATTCTGAACGTATCAGAGAATATCTACCTTTAATATCTAAATTTTCGAAGCGTAACAGACATTTATTTTCTGTCTTAACGCGATGACGGAGTTTTGTGCGTTTCACGCAAGTCTCGTCTGTTGCCTTCATAAACACGGTCAGAGTTATTTATAACTATTACTAGTTAGTTGATAATGAAGTCTGCACTTCACGCTATAATTGCCTTCATTTCAGAACGAATAAATTGTAATTTCATGTTTGTTATAAATGCACAAAGTCCGCTGTCTACTTCTCCAACTATAGCAGAGAAAAACTTGAAAGTGTCCGTTCGACCCTCGCCCGTCTCTCGTTTGTCGTGTGTACAGTTTAATTTGTCCGTTCATGGTAAATTGATACGAAGGTAAAATCAATATGAACGTATCGGAGAACGATAATATCGGGAACGTAAATAATTGACTGAATGAAAACCCAAGATAGACCGAGACGAGTTTAAACTGTGATTATTCTCGCTGGTCACGACTACTAGAACCATGAGAACATACTATCTATTCGGTATCCGTGAAAATTGTGTTGAATCGACAGAAGGGACGAGTGACGATTGAAAACGATCCCAAAGAGGTGTTCCTGAATAATTTTCTCAAATATCTCTGAAGGTGGATTTCGAAATGCTGGGAGGACGCAGAATTTTGCGATCCATACTCCATTCGTCGTTACTTCCTGCTGTGCTGAACGCACAAGTTTGCGTTCGCGACGTATGATGTATAGGAGGCCCTAGGGTAGCAAACCGCTGCGTCCAGACCCGTTTAGGAGATCCTACCTTTGAGCAGCCACCAGTGAGTAACGCGATATTTCAACGAACGGCTCTCTTGCTTCGTATCGTCCGCATTGGTACAAACAACGTTGTATTCGTAATCAAATTCGGTTATCTCGAATTCGCTCGTCTTCGTTCGTGTACAGAAGTCGCCCAGTTGAGAGGTCGAAGCTCGCTTAAACGTTACGGTCGACGGACGGTTCCGTCGTGGAATAGAAAATGAAAGGCGAGAAGAAAACAGGCGTAGAAAGAAAGTGAGAATAGGTTGAGAGGAGTACAGAGAAATAGAGAGAAAGAGAGACAGAGAGACAGACAGTGAGAGAGAAAAGAGACAGTTTGTTGTCGCGGTACGGGGAAGTCGAACCATAGGTTCGCGATTATCGAATCGCCAGGTAATAATCGTCGACTCGGACACGAGCAGTTGATCCGATCGCCGTTTGGTACGCGTTGATAGGCCGAGGAACGGCTCAGGCACGCCGTTTCCGCACAACCGCGACCGCGACCGCGGGAGAACGACGATCGAGCGTGGAAATCGGCTCGACGGTGGTTCTCCTCCGTCGCAGCGTCGCGTGGCGTCGCGTCCGCGTCATCGGTCCCACGCGAATCCGTCGACGACGCGACGGATAGGAGGATTTGTGGTTTAAGAAGGCAGGAGTTCGCGGGATCGGACAAGATCGAGAACCGATTCGCGGATCGCGTCGCGGATTCGCTGGAGATCGAGCGGCTATTAATAGTTATTCGACGACGGTTCTTTTCAGATCGCGCCGGGTCCGCGTCGGTCCGAACCGAATCCGTCGACGACGCGACGGAGAGGAGGATTGATGGTTGAAGAAGGCAGGAGATCGCGGAATCGGACGAGATCGAGGACCGAGTCGCGGACGTGGATCGCGTCGCTTTCGGGTTCGCGTTCGCGTCGGTCCCAGCCGAATCCGTTGACAACGCGACGGTAGAGAGGAGAATCGGCGGTTCAAGAAGGCGGGAGAGTGCGTCGTCTATCGGATCGCCGACGATCGCGGAATCGGACGAGATTGAGAACCGTGTCGCGGGCGTCGGTCTTGTCGCGGATTCGCTAGAAATCGGCGCGGCCGCGACGGACGACGATCGTGCATACGACAGCGGCGGCGGTGACGGTGACGGTGGCGATGACGATGGAGGTCGAGATGAGCACGATGGCGGTGACGATGATGGCGGTGACGTTGTTGTTGTTCTCGTTGTTCCACTGTCGTTCGACGGCCGATAGTTTCCGTAGACGCACGACAGCAGGATCGATTGGACGACGACGGCGACAACCGAGGGCGGAACGAGAAGCGATCCTCGTCGACGAAGTCGTTGCCAAGCCGGACTCGGAGGACCTGGAGGCTGACGGGGGCTGCCGCATCGTCGACGGGACAGTCGACGCTTCCGACGTCGACCGCGCGGACCGCCGCGGCGATCGTTCGACCACTTCGAAACGGTCTGGTGTCCTGCGCGTCCTGTTCGGCCCGCTTTACCTGGGTTAAGATGCTGCCGGTGGTTCACACTCGCACTCGTACACACGACGGCGACGTCTTTGGACTGCTCTGCAACACCAACCACCCGAGGTTATCTAACTTTCCGGCTCCTCCTCGCACCGGTGAAACGCGCGCGATCGTCACGATCTGCCCCCGCGTCTACAAGCAGCACTGTTTACCGAATTCGCTCATTTTTGTGTACCGATATCTGTGCCGGCGATTACGAAACCGCAGTAATTCGTGGCTCCTTCCTTCGCGATATTTACCATAATAATATATCTCACATAATATTTGGATTGGAATTTGTTTGGTACCTTAACATACGCAACTTTTATAACTCGGCACATGAAGATTACGTCGAATACTGTCCACATGTGCCTACAGAGTTTCCCCTCTGTTCCTATTCGTCAAAACTGCGAAGAACTCTGCAATTACTAAAGCTATAACAGTGCTCTTACAAAAATTTTCTAACAAATCAATCAAAAATAAGAATCCGAACGAACGCGTGCTTAATGTAACGAGAAAAAGCGAGCCGCTGGAACGGTACAGCTCGGCGCGCTCAGCGTTATTGAAAGAAAGGGTCCTCGTCTTCTGAACAGCATCGGAATCGCCAAAGCCTACGCGTGCAGTGCGGATAAAGATTTACCTGATTGCGGCGTTCACAGTCCAAAGTATCCAGCGACGGTGGTGGCCAGAATGATGACAAGTATGGCGACGCATATCATGATCATGATCTTCTTCTACGCTCGGCATCATCGGAACGGCATAAAACACAACAATCGGTTAAAAGAGGGTCTCGCCGACGCGATTCGTCGGTGCTATCCGACGAATACTAGCGAATCCGACGCCGGATGGACACGTTGTCTTCTGGTTTCCAGCGAACGGCAGCCTGCGTTCCTCCGTCGCTAGCTGCGTCGATTGTGCTTCTCGAATCGCGGCTCTCGTGTCTGCTCTCGAACCTGCTCGGACTCGCGTGCCTCCGTCGAACATTGTCCCGTTTGACAATCTTTTGACAATCTTTTGACAATCTCTGAGAATCGCGACAGACCGTGACACGTCGCACAGACGGAAAATAAGAGAACGGAACATCGTCTTCTAGTATCGCGCTCTCGCACGCTTTCGCACGCACGCGTCCCCACGATTACAATCGCAACATTGCCGTCTATACTCGTAATCGTAATTATTATTATCTGTTCTATACAAATGCGGTTATGTACAATAATAGGCGCCGCGAGCGGGATCGCAGCCGCTCGCGACCATCGGGGCGATGCTCGAGTACCGATAAGAAAATCGTTCTCGGTGCACACACCTGTTTTCGCGCGGCTCGTTTCGGTTGTCGCGCGTTCCAAGATATACACTCGCCGATTTCTTCCGCAAGCTCTTCTCCTCGTTTCCCGCTATGTTGCTCGTCCAAGCCTAACTTTCAGCAGAAACCACTTTCGAATCGCGCGGCGACAGTCGGGAGATCGCGAACCACGCGTTTCATTAGTCGCAGCGTTTGCAACTAGACTGCGGATTTTTATACGGAACAAAAACTCTATTTTAATGAACTGCAATGTTTTCAGCATCAATCACGGGCTACAGAAGCGGAGTACACATTTCTTTTCCTAGCTAATAATTCTAACATATTGAAAATAGCATATCTTGACCTCTTTCAACTTTTTTACTGGCTTAAACAGCATCTATTCGTTTCTGACGTAAAAGCATGAAGTCCACAGTCTAATGATATTAAACTATTCGCAGATATTCGTTCACAGTATCGCAAGAAAACGAAACACGTGTATAATTAACGTCATAAGAATACCAATCGCGAGGCGTGATTCGAAAGTGGTCTGCTCCTGGTGGTATCCTTGTTGCCGCGAGAGATGTTGCGATTTTTCCAGAAGAGGAACCATGCTCGATCAGTGTTGGATCATCGAGCGTTTTTGCGCTTCGCGTGCGTGCGGTCCTATCGAATGCGATTCTCGATCTTGTACGACTTTTAACATAAAATCAGAAACAGGAGACGCTGAACACGCACCGTTAGTTTTGTGACTCACACTGACATATAGCTATAAAAGCAAAGAATAACATGTTAAGTTAAAGATAATGCAATGTACCCAGTCAGCCAGACCTGTCGGGCAGAATGAAGGACCGAGCGGCCAGCATTCTGCCCTCTTGAAAACAGGCAGAATCCAGGGCCGAGCGGCCTTCGTTCTGCCGGAGCAGCAGCTTCTGCAGATGCCCGGTCTTTCTGCCAGCAGAAAGCGCCACCTATACGCGCGTAGATACCCGTTCAAAATCGAGCATTTTTCTTACTGGGTAGATGGACGTAACTGGAAGTTATCCTAAGCCGAATGGCAAGATTTACAATAAATAATAATACTCTTTTAATTCCGCTGTGCGTCCGGCCGAATACATTCCAGCAAGATCGCTCCAGACATATTGGAACAACGCTCAGAGTGCGCGTCTCGCACGATCGATAATCGCATTCAGCGAAACCGCAGGCAATATAGGAATGATTGCGAGGACGAAGAACACCGTAGCGAAATCGTGGGCGCCGACTTTCTGCGAGCGGAACGCAACTCCGCGGGTATCCACGTTGATCAGAGGTAGCTTGGTCCTCGTGCAGAGGCCAGCCTCCTGCCTCGGGCTCGAGGAAACGCCAGGACGAACGGCAGGGAAACTGCAGAGAACCGACCGACGTTGGTCTGTCTATTTTAACGATGAACGGGTAGGAACACGACGGCGAGATCGACTTGATGAACCGTTTCGCTCGACGAAAAGCGACTTGAACGTGGTTGCGAACGGTCAACGTTGTATAATGGTGAACGAGACACGTTCCAAGGAGGAGAACGAGGAGAACGAGGAGCAGGAGGAGCCGGGTTTGGAGGTACTGTTGGTTTTGCTTTGGCAGAGAGATGCTTCATCCGAACAGTCATCTCCTATCCCAGTCCTATACGCTACCGTACATCCTATCCTAGTCTATCCTACGTTGTCCTATCCGTTCGTGTTCCCACGACGTCGGAATCGTTTCGCTCGCGCGTAATCCCACGACGACCGAACATAGGTGCACACACACGCGCGCGCGCGATTATCCCCCCGGATCCTCCCCCGATACACCCCTGATATCCAGCGGTACCAGGCTCTTTAGCTTCCAGGAACGCTCGCTACTATTATGGAGATTAATATCACGACCAATATTAACACGCAGATTATGATGAAGATCATTTTCTGTGGACAGAAAGAACAAGAGACGGTTGCGCATCAGATGATAGCTCTCGAACAACGACGCGTGGAGAACAGCTCACAAAGGCAAAACGACCAGGACGACGGACGACGACGCACGAAATCAGGTCGAGTCGAGAGTACGTGGGGCGGGCGGGGGTGGGCCAACAATGTTTGCGCTTGCATTTCAACAACAACAATATAAAACACACCAGAGCTCTATACAGGAACATCGAGAGCCAGTCGTGGTATAGTGTTGTACAATGTGGTCTCGCGGCGATCCGCGTGACGCTCACAAGCGAGAGATATCGATATGCTTGCACAGTCAAGAAGAACAACGAGTGAACAAACAACGGACAGTGAGCGAACGAGTGGTTGTACAAACAGACGGATAGAAAGGCAGACAGGCAGAGTAAGAGAGAGAGAGAGAGAAAGGGAGCGGACACATAGATAGATAGATAGATAGATAGATATAGATAGATAGATAGATAGATAGAGAAAAGCACAACGAGTGTCTGTACTTGACACGCGTAACCGATGCGTTTCGGTGCAACGTTTTCGAGTACGGGTGAGCATATCGGGAACCGATACACGCTCGCCGAAATCGGTTTCGCGCGACTGCCGGGACCTGTTATCGCGATTTTCAACGGATTAACCCTCTGCGGGCGACCGCGAACATCGAGAAGAATTATATTATTCTTGATTAAAATCAAACACTTCTATTGTACGTTAGATCATTCGTAAATGGACTACAGTTACGGATGGGATCAAGTACCTCGCAAACTTCGAACTTTGATTGATTGAATTCTAACTCTCCATAAGTACTTCGAAAAACGGAAATAGTACTCCTAAGAAATATAATAATAAAGATAAAAAAAGAAATAGGGTAAAACCAAGTATTGTAAATGGAATATTATTCCTAAATAGTTACGAATCTAATAAAGAAAGTGCTTAAAACCTACTATGCAGTTATGATTTCCAAGATTCGAGTGCTACTTGTGAAAGATTCGATTCCTTTCAACATCGAAGTACTTATATACTCATTCCGAGGCTCGATGTATCAGTTTGTATAAAATGAATACTTTCCAAATATAATCATTGCAACATTATTCCTTTCAAGTAGTAATCGAAACCCACGAAATGAAACCTGGTTATTGAAATTTACTCGGATTCGCGAGTACATATTGAACTCGATCCCATCCCTAACTGCAGCTATGCTGCTAAAATACTGAAAAAAATTACGAGGATCAAGGAACATGGGCACCAGTCAGAATACAGAATACGGTCAATTCTTGTCAGAATTCTTGCCCGCAAAGGGTTGCTTTCATAGTCCGCAGGAAAGTTGATCGATTTCGACGAGATTCTCAGCGAGGACTGAATGGGGTTTGATCAATTACGCGATCATAGAAAGAAATCACGGCGATGAAGCACAGGGCGATTCTATGTTCGCGTAGGATCGCGAATCGATTCGTTTACCTTGCGAGGTTCGCTCCTTTTCCTTTCGCTCTGGGCCGCGTGGTAGCCGCACCGCAACCGCAACCGCAGCCGCAACCATAACTGCGACCGCAGTTGAGAATCGATCCGATCGGCAGAGCATCACCGGACTGCGATCCATCGATTTGCCCTGCCGAGCAGCAAATGAGGACGGGGAGGAGAGACACAGAGCTGGATGTTGTTCGGGAGCCGGAATCGGAATCGAACGAAAACGCATCGGTGATATCGGCTAAGGATGCTTCGCTGACGATCGACGACAACAACCAACGGGAGAACATTGACGACGCGACGCGTGTCGTACGCGTGTATTCTGAATCTCGCGCGCTGGTCTAACTGAGTCTCTTTACAAACGAGAGAGGAGAGGCGTCCGTCCGGGTCAGGGATTGAAGCGAAAGTGATCGTTAGTACCTGCTTTGCGACAGCTCTGAGCGAAACAGTTTGGCAGAATCGGTGTTCTAAATACAGGTATCCCAGATCATTCCAACAGTTGATAGAAGCTACCACCCTTTCTCATGTCCTAGCATTTCGGGGCACTGAAGTGAGAATTTTTGGCATTCGCTCTTCAAATTTCCAGCTCTGAATCAAGTTGATATCTGCGGGATTCATTCGCCTAATGATACCTCCATTCTCCTAGAGATTTGATAAGGTCTATACAGTATCTGTCCCATCCTACTTTCTGCTGGATCGATTCAACATACATAAGACTTAAATTGATCTTGGTTAGAGACGTTCCCACCAGGCATTCGATATCCATGCTCCTATTTCTTTGATAGATAAGATACGCGATTGATACGGTTAGAAATTTAGGCTAAGGGTTTCCAAGCTCTTGTGTTTCAATAGAAACTTGTTAGAGTAAAACCATGCTGTAAGAATACTATACTATGCAGGCGACTTTCCCAATTAACAAAACCGAGTTAGAGCGAAACCATTTTGCAAGGGAAATACCTGTTACTGTTGTGAGGAACCAACATTTCTGTTCGCAGTAATTCACAGCCAAAATCGTACATCACATACAAAAATATTGAGCCAGTTTCTGTAATACGAAATTAGAAATGCTAAGAAGGGAACATCAAGAATCCTTAGAAATATAAAAGAAAAATAAAAAGTTATCACTATTCAAACAAAAATCAGTCGATATACATATAATAATTTCAAATATTTCAGACAGTCGGGCTCCACCTATAGAATCGAACTTTATCAGGACAGTGGACGAGAAGTTCTCGCTTACAAAACACAATGCACCGGCCCCAATTCAACGGGGCGAGCCCTACAGAACGGATTTTTCTATAGGATGTACGAGATTGTGGCCACAGAAATATCCCTCGTAACAGTTATTTAGAATATCGGCTCTTCGTAACTGTTTCAAGGACTGGAATCGATATCGCAACGGTTTTCAACCCCTGGTCTAGATACACGCGTACAGGAACGCGCGCGCGTCCACAGATAATAAATACACCGACGACGTATATGCGTGTGTATGCAGCCAGTCCAACAATTGATGGCACACGCTTTAAATCAGAATTTTTTTAGAAATGTACCAAACCAGTTCAGTTTTTCTGCCAAGCTAGATGAATCAGTTTGCCAGACGATATGCAATGATCATTTTGGGAAAATTGCGTTTAGTCTGAATGAAATTTTCAGCATGTATACATATAACTTATCTACATCTAGCTCGGCAGAAAGACTGAAGTCGTTTGGTCCATTTCTAAGACGGTTATTCTGATTTGAAGTAGAGTGATGGTACAAAGTATTTGGGTTCGATTTCGAAAAAGTTATTCGTTTTCAAAAGGTGTACGAATACTTTGTACACCCACTGTATGTGCCATCGATTACGAGACTGATCGTACGTATTATACACAGACAGAGAGAGGCGTATACATGTATGTAGTACAGGTGTACAGACGTACGGATAAGAGAGCAGTAAAAACACACATATGGTGTAGAAAGCAAAAAAAACCGCGCTGCACCGCGCGCCCTGCACCTTGAGGATCGTGTTAGTCGTCGAAGAAGGCGCGCAGTGCAGCGCATCGAACCCCCGATAGAAAATAAAGCGGAAACAGCAGGCCTGGCGCTTCTCGACCGATCGCAGCAACCGATCGGCGCCGGGCGACAACCGAATCGAGAACGCTGTAGTTAGTCCGGTTAGAGAGCATAGGTTAGTAAATACGCAGACTTTTAGTAGTACGAATGGAGACAAACAGTTCAGGGACGGAGGCACAATTAGCACACTCACGTTCAACAGGACAGAGCGACACACAAATAGAGAGACACGCGTGTTGAACATCTATACGACGATGCGTGTACACCACGTAGTTGCAACGCGTTTTGCTATCGATTGCGCGCTTCCCGACACCGAGTTTACGTTCTGACAACCGGTAAGTGATTCTTACAGATGTTTCTGTCGTTTACAGTAACGCGAACCTTGCCGGTTTGCAATAGGTGAATTTTTAATGTTTGATAATTTTTTCCGCTTCGACCGTGAGAACTCTCCCGAGTACACACTGCATATTTTTTAATAATTTTATGAACGTCCGAACTGGTTTAAACAGGGTTTAACAAGAATCCTCTACTGGTTATCGAAACGTGAAAGAAGGGATTGTTAAAACTTGTTGAACAGTGTTATTAACACTAGAACTACACCACGCGAGACGACCCGTTTCGTCCCTTTCGTTTTACAATCAATGAAACGATAGAGACACTTTCGCTGACAATTGTCGAACAATGTTACTTAATCGCGCGCATGTTACAATTCACTTGATTTTTCTAACGCGTTACAATTCAGTGCGCGGTGTTTCTAGTGTTAATCGAGACATTCACAAGCCAAACCGGTTAACATCAGTTTACAGATAAATGTATACTATGTACTTCGTCGATTGTCTGAGCTCTTTGATTCGCGGATTTAATCGATTTGGCAGATGAGCGGCTCGTACGTACACGCACGTCCGTATATATGTAATAACGTTTCACATTTCTGAACCAACCAGAGCCAGATTACACTGAATTACAATTTAGAGATGCATAGGTATGTAATTTTTAGTAACAAAGGTGCACAATGTCTCGTTTAACCTATTTGAAGTGGATAAATTGGTGAGAGATTGAAAATACTGTAGACTTAACGCGCAGTGCTTACCGGAAGCCTATTAGTATGACTCTCAACAACTGTGCTAGATCAAAGAAGACCTTGGAAATCTTCTTTTAAAAAGCAATCCCGAAAGAAACGATTGGATCACGTTCTTAAGAATGGACTATTAGTTCGCGAACAATGTTTCCAGTAATTCTCAGTTGTGAATCATAAACGTCTGGCTCTGCGGAGCAGATCGACATACATACAAGGTGTTTCAGTTGAATGGAATCTGCTAAATATCTGCCCTATTTACCGTCGCATAAAAATGTTTCGCGGTACGCTGATACACCGTTTTTACAACCACATATCATGATAAAAGGAATTTCTTCTCAAGGCTAATCGTTGTGTGATTTAAAAATGCAGATGATCTCCAGACTCTCCGAAACTAGTGCTACGAAAATTGCTGGTCTTTTTACGTACAACAAGATTCCATAATAAGAAATATAGGTTTCCCTTTGATAAAAAACAAAGTTTACCTTCAAATGACCTTGAACACCCTGTATAATGATAAACGAGATATGTTCGCGTGATCCTATTCAACTGTGACACCCCGTATGTATATGCGAGCAGCGATTCGATAGGAGGAACGTTAACGCGCTGAGAAACGTTAAGAAGTGTCGCCGAAACACGGCTGGAAGCCGGAAGTCAACGTGGTTTCGTGTCGAGTTGTATTCGCAACGATACACACAAACAGATAAACAATGGAGAGACAGAGATATAAAGGAAGAGAGAAAGAGAAACAGAGAGAGAGATAAACAGAGAGACAGCAGTAATACGAAAAAGCATACGAAGGGAGTCGAACGCGATACAACCAAACAAATGGGGGAAAAAAGGGGACAACGGGGGATCGTCGTTTCTGAGGGTTTCGTTTTTGTAAGGAGGGGAGAAACAAAATGTGACCAATTAGAGACGAACGGAAGACCAATGGATCCGCGCGAAATACGGGATGGACTCACCCGTCGGGCTTTGCTTTGATACTTCAGTGCTTTCTTGGTGTCCTGCGTAGCCGTCTGCACGTAATCTACCGCGTGCTCCACGTGGTACTCTATGCGATCTATCATCTCACCCTAAAATTAGGCGAGCGTTAGTTCAAGCTGCGGATAAATATCCCCGTGTACGACAACTGGGAACGAGCAGATCGATACAACTATTGATAAGAGAGAAAGGGACGACACCGACGCACTGTATTCCCAACCAGCTGGACAATACTCCAAAATTTAGAACAGTGCAAATTATTATTTTGTTTTCTGTTCTTCTTTTCATTTTAAAACTACCAACATCTGATTAATGCCCCCTCGAAACCAAGCAGTTTCCATCTGATGCATTTTTTCCTAACACCAATAGCAGGCGAGTTATTCAGGTGGTCTGTTTGAGGTGCCTCACCCTGTATATCTTGCAATTAATTCAGAGGATTCTTATTTCGCAGAAAAATCTGCAGCGACTACGGTGAAAAGACGTGTGCCGATGCTTGCGAGTCCAATTTAGCGTCGAAGAACATAAGAATACAGAGTTGTTGTCCAGCCAGTTGTTATGTTCCGGAACACGCTTTGTGCGACGCGTTCGTTACGTTACCTGGCTTTCCACGAGCATGGCCATGTCCATGAACATGTCGTGGAGCTCCCTGATCGAGTTTTCCAATTTGATGATGTCGGCGTGGCGAGCCTCGATATCGGCGAGAGTTTGTTTCGCTTGTTGCGTTTCCATGATGATCTGCGGGAAACACGTGGTTGATCATTCGGATCGCTATTACAAGAGCGGAACCACACGGACGAGTAATTGTAATTACGCATGGCTAATTCGCCCCCAAGCCATTTTTCACGTGTTTCGATTGCTGAAATGTTCTTTGCCTAAATCACTATTCTATAGAATTTCTACGAACTAGCTTCATTTGTGGACATTTTTCAGAATTTTAAATCAAAAATTATTTAAATAAAATATTTTCGATTTTATTTTGCTTAAAGCCACCTTACAGGAACATAACTGAATTGTACGATGATGAAGCGAGTTCTGAGAAAAGGATACCTTCGGACCGCAAAGGGTTAATAAAAGGGGTAGATTCGGCATGTTTCTCCACCGGAGTGGAAATAATCGACAGCTTCGGACGAGGCTAGCGTTCGGCCTTCGGAAGAGCAACTCGGTTGGTCGCGAGCAAACCGATTATCCAATGAAATAATTACTCGTCCGGTCCGCTTGTTGGAGGAACGAAAGTGGAAATCGGGTTAAGGAGGTATCTCACCCCTTGCGTGAACACGGCCGGATTCCCTTGTTCCAACATCTCCTCGAGTTCCTCGTTGGTGGTCGTTCTTCCCGCTGCAAGCGGCGAAATCGCACGGTTAGAGACGGTAAATTGATCGCGCTAAGATCGCCGGAACGAATCAGAGGTTCGTAAATAAAAGCCGGGCTTACTGATTTCCAACTGTCGCTGTATCCTCCCCTTGCATCGCTCTCTGTAATCGGTCTGCGTCCGATTGTACTCCGTCATCACCTCGACGAACTTCCTGGACAGCGTCGAGTGCTGTGTCTTGCGTATCCTCAGGTCCGCCGACGATTTGTTCGTATGCTCTTCCTGCTCGATATTTTGCTCTATCACTGTGGACACCGAGAACATCCGAATCACCGTCTAACGTCGGGCACAGGCGTTAGCGCGCCCGCGAATCGACGAACCCTAGACACTCTTCGGGTTCACCTACCTGTCATCCTTCCTCGTCATTCTCCTCCCGCCACTCCCTTCGTTCTCACACGAGACGAACTAATACTTCGACCATTCGAGTGTACAGTGCTGGATAAAATGATAAATTCTATTCACGTTCGGCAAAGTT
>CM052318.1:25102142-25193000 GCA_028455605.1 Lasioglossum malachurum | reverse complement strand
TCGCATTTGAGGGAAGTCGAACATCGTACCACCGCACCGCACCCGTCAATTTCCCAATATTCAATATCCCTTCTCCAAGGCAGTATAAGCTACATCTTCGCTACAATTTGTTTGTTTGATTCCTCTTGTTTCCCTACCGCGGTGGTTCTTAACTCTTTTGAAGTCAGGGAACACTTTTATAGAACGGAATAATTTTAAGGCTAGCTTAGTTCTTCGCGGAAAAAACGCTCTCGATTTTTTACAAGCAGGATTTAGTCTCTAATTCAGTCCCTAGGTAACAGGGTTGAAATTCTGCACGGTATGTTTTTTCTTGGTGCCCTATCAAATGACACATCGTCGATACAATTCGGTTCAAGGGCATTTTTGACTATCTTATCCGGCTATACCCAAAGTTTCGTCCTAAGAAAATTAAAAGAAAAATGCGCACGAACAATCTATGGTAATGAAAAACCGAAATTTTTCAGCGAAATCTAAGTCCGACTCCCCTTAATCTAATTTGCTCTCATTAGTACTAATTCCGCGTTTCCTGTAACGCGACGCGAATTAATCGCGTTATTGGAGGGTGATTGTACAACAGAGAGGAACGATCGTGGGTGTTGGATCGATCGACGATCGACTCGCGTCGGTGGGGCATTTTCGCTTGGTGGAAACGTCGCGCGTCGCGGGCACCTGTCTTCGCGTCGATTTTCTCTCTGTCGGGGTGTACGCTAGACCGTGCGTCGCACGCTAGATGGACCAGGGGTACGAAACGCGGGGCACGAGGAACAGCAACGCCGAGCTGCGAAATCGATCCGCGTCACCTACCACCTACACCTCCCTGCCTGCCTACACGGCACGGCCTACTGCACAGTGCGGCAAACAAAAATCGAAAAACCCATTGTTCAACGGGCTACGCGCCACGCCAATTTTCGGCCGCGTTCCGCTCCTAGCCACGTGGCCCGCACACGCCCCGCGTTATTACGATTAACGGCTTTTCCCGTGACAGATGCGGCACAATATCTAGCTGCACGGTATAGCGCACCAGTTCTCGCACTACCTCCTTTTACACGAAACAACTTAGCCGTTTTTCAGAGGCTTGTAACTCGGCACTGGAGGCAGATGGAGAGATGTAATTTCGCACACTTGTTAAATGCTATCATGTCTCAATATTGACAAAACATTAGTAGGTCCCGAGATATAGGACCTCGAAAATCGCTAAATTTATCACTAACTGACTGACTGACAGATCATCAA
This sequence comes from Lasioglossum malachurum, assembly GCA_028455605.1. Classification (NCBI taxonomy): domain Eukaryota; kingdom Metazoa; phylum Arthropoda; class Insecta; order Hymenoptera; family Halictidae; genus Lasioglossum; species Lasioglossum malachurum. Next base: position 25,191,767 of record CM052318.1, on the reverse strand, counting down.
AACCTTTTGAGTACTTCCCATTGACCTACAAGCTTGAGATTTGGTTCATAGGTCCACCATAACAAACCCTCGAAGGAATAATTATCAAAGTTTGAAATTTCACCTGATAATTAATGAAATTTCAACAAAAATTGATGAAATCCCAACAAAAACATCCTGCACACAGGAGCCAAGTTCCTATGGCCGTAAAAAGTTGTGAGATCGAACAAAATACGGCCAAGTTCGTTAGCTTAGAAATACCTCTTGCAATAGTGAAAAAAGCTCTTGTCAAAATTAGTTTAAAAGAACGCTATTTAATTTTTAAAGAGTTACATGGAGGGGGCTAAATTATTCAAACTTGGCCGAAAATCTTACAACTTTTACGGCCATGGGAACTTGATTTCTTTTCACAGGATGTTTTTCTTGGGATTTACACTACAGCGAGAGTCACGGTTTGCCAGCGAAGGGAGCGTCTAACGCATTAAACGACGCGTAAGTTATACTTAACCCCCTGCGCTACAACGCCGAGTCCGACTCGTGAAGATTTCGAATGGAATCTACTAAAAATATACGTCATTCGTTTCCTTTAAACTGAAACAAAGTTCTCTTTGATTGGCGTCGATGGAATATTCTTGTTCTATGAAACTATGAACGATAAAAAAAAGTTCTAATCACTGCAACCATAAAATCAATCGTACTATAATGGGTTCCAGACTTTTTATTCGACAATTACTGAAATTCCGTATGAGGAAAGATATTAAAATGCATCATAAACCGGCCTAGAGATTAAGGGTTGAAGGCTGCGATTCTACTCTATGCGGTTTTCGATCGCATGTGACGTACTGGACGGCTGACTTGCTCCAATGCGTTTCGAATGCGTCCGAGCCGTTCTCGCGACAATGCATTCTGCATGGCGCGGCTGTTCATAGATAAGAATCGTCGAAATCGATGTTGATTATCGACCCGGTACGTTTAACCCATAAAAAATTGTAGCCAGTGTACGCCTAACTCGACGGTAGTACAACACCGAGCGCCAGGAGTGACTAAGTTGCATTGCGTTTTAAAAATAAGAACACCTTTATCGATGCATTCCGCGATTGAATAAGTAAGTGTACCTACACAGCAATCGTCCTCGACAAAATGCATCAAATTAATTTCGCTATCTTCAAGTACATTGCGGGATTGTGGTGATCGCATATATGTGACGGTGGTAGTGAACGTATTAAGATGATTAGAGGAGAACATACAGGGTGAGTCACCTAACGCGGCCACCTTAAATATCTTTGTTGTTTCTAAAGATACGTCAAATGTCTGAAGGACAAAGTTGAATGGTAAAATAGGGCTCATACGATACCAATTTCTTGGTATAATTTCTTTTAGAGATACGAAGGTCACCTTCATTTTTTCAAATGGAATGAGGTATTTTTTAATACATCAATCAACGCAGCTGGATATTCGTTATAAAAAAAGTACTGACCTATGTATGTCGAAAAGTTAGTAGTTCAGGAGATATTTCAATTTAAATCATTAAAAACCACCATGAAAAAAATGAAGGTGACCTTCATATCTCTAAAAAAAATTGCATAAAAACAAACATTTTTTTGGCATCGTATGAGCCCCATTTTACTTCAGACATTCGACGTATCTTTAGAAACAACAAAGATGTTTGAGGTGGCAACGTTAGGTGACTCGCCCTGTACAGTCGCATCTAAGTTTGGTTCCTTTCGATCGACTCGGACAATTTTTCTTTCGCATGAAAATCCGCAGTCCAGCGATAGGTATAACCACACCCTAACTCGTTCGCAGCCGCGTGAATGAGTCTTTTCATGAACGCTCGATCGACGATCGGATCGCGTCGGGTATAATCGCTTGGATCCAAGGTGGATTGCCAGGAACGCGCGGCATGATCGACGTATCCCGACATTCCCGACGTCGTCGTCGAGACGGTGGCAAGGTGCTGGATGCGTGACGAGGTCGACGCAACCCGTTGCGTTCCCTTTTCCACGCCAGTCGCCGCCGTCCCGATTCGAATATTCTGCTTTCGAGGAGGAACGGAGCTGCATCGATCTTTTCGCTAGACCGCCTCCTTCGAGTCGGCCAACGCGTTCTCTCGTTCTCCCTCTCCTTTTCTCTCCCTCCCTCCCTCTCTCTCTCTCTCCCTCTCTCCCTCGTTCTCTTTTTCTATATGTTTTCCCGGTATATCACGAATCTTGCTTCCCGATCGACAACAATGAAAAAGATCGCGATAAACGCTGTCCAACGGACGAAACGAAAACAGAAAACGACGACGACGATGTTCTCTACACCGGGGGCCGGCGAGATCGATCGAAACCCCGAAGCAATCGTCGTCGAGTCTCTCCCCTTCGTGGGAACAAACAGGGAACAAGAGGAAGAGAGACGAGAGGGAACGTCGAGTCCGTTGACGTTTCTAAGATCGCGCCCTTTTGCACCGACGCGACGCGGTCCGATGCAGTCTAGAGAGCCAATGCATTCTACAGAATAATGACCGATTTGGAGTAACCGTCTCTGAATGTCTTACAATTCCTTCGCTAAACATTTCAACCCCTTGGGGACAAGACGTTTTGGAAACACTAGGAATATTCTCCTCGGAGAACTGACAGTCCAAAGTGTTAAACAATGAGAATATACTCATGATTCTGTAAATTGATTTGCGATAAATTGAAGAAGACTCTCAGAGACTGTCTTGTCTACGCGACTCCAATATTACTGAACTAGAAAATGTTTCTCAAACTACGCAAGCTGCACATGTTACTCTTTTCTTAAAAATTTTAATGAGTAGAAAATAATACAACAAATTCTCAAATGTTCCGACTGCTTTACATTTTGTCTACACATAGAATCCGCTGTCTACTGTTAGAGATTGTCGAAAGAGTTTCCTCGTCGCTCGAGGATGATCGAACGCCGCCGCCCGGCAAATCAGTGTCGGGTTTCATCGTTTGCTTTTACCATTAATGGAAAATATCTTCCTCCACGCCGTCACGGATGAGCGAACGCGACGATACAGTCTATCAATGAATAGATTGATTCATTTGATGGAATACTTTTTGCCGAGGCGTTGCCATGATCTCGAGTATCGACGAGGACGCGTGGGGTTGCCGGATGACCGCGAACCCGATTACGAGAGCAACCGGTGCTACTGCTAGGCCGACTACCGGCTTCTTACTCTCCCTTGTTGGCTAACAGCCTTAGAGTACGCGCGTGCCGAAGCTGCGACGCTTACCATAAATACGCTCTATCTTTTTACAAAAGAAGCGCTCGACGCAACGAGCAGAACAACTTATTCCAGCAGTAGGTCTATCGACACCGAACCTACCACGGTCAAGCAACCGGTTTCATATTTTGTAACGCTCCGATACATTTTCTTCTAATCGCCGATGCATCAATCTGCCGCGGCAGCTCCAACGTAAACGTGCACTTACTCGATCGATTTGTCTCCGCGTTTTCTACTATTTTCCTGACCCTCTCGCTCGCGTTTCCGCTCGACTACAGTTTCTCAAAGTGATACACATCCTGTTCTTTTATATCGACTTCTTCCAAGCCGGGAGAAACTATTTTTCAAGGAACGCGTCGCGTTACGAACGGCGACCAGAACATAATCGTTCGAAACGGACGCTTTTCCCGTGGAACAACGGCCAACAACGATTGGATCAATCGTACAGGCATGGACACACACAACATTGAGAGGAATGATGGCGACACTCACTTTCGTCGGTCTGCGGCGCCGACAAAATGGCACTGTGTTTTTTCTTGACATCCTCGACATTCGTCTGGATCCTGTCTATCATCTCACGGATCTCCTCCACCTAGATCAAAACGAAACAAAACCTGGATCAAAACGGAACCGTTCGGGAAATCGGAATCGATCAGCTAGAATTGTTCTGTTAGAATGTTGACTGATCATTGCCCGGTACAATGCCAAGTTTTCTACTTTGTCGTGTTAATCTATCATTCAGAGAACTATTAGTAATAATTACTTGATGTGTAACTATCCGTAGATAATTATTCAAGGATTCAAATGGAACTGTACTACCTCATTGCTCGACTGTGAACTTTACACATCCGTGACGAAGGTGCGTGGGTGAAACATGAAACAGTAGGAAGATAAATGGGATTTAACCCCTCGTGCTATAATATCGAGCCCGGCTCGTGATGAAGACTTCGAACGGAATTTGATAAATATGTTATTAATTCCCTTTGATTTTGAATGAAATTCTATTTTATCGTAATCAATATTGAACCATTGACGAACACGTGGGTGTACAGTAAATATAAACTTTCTCTTTACCCTACTAATTTATACGCGTTGAAGAAGTTCAAATCGTTATAATCGTGAAATAAATCGTAGTTCAAAGAGTGTTGGTACTTAATCATCGACTTATTCAAATTGTTAAAGGAAGAAGCAAATGTTTATTTGGATCCAGTAGCCTGTAAATGTCTGTTCATTACAAAGTACTTTTTAAGGACTCACTTAAAGGTTAGCAGGCATAATCGAGTGGCATCAGAATCGCACAGTGTAACGGCCAAGTCGAAAACGAGCAGTATACCGAATGAGAATCAGTCAACATTCGTTTGCGAATCGAACGATGAGGACAGTACGATGTTCATTAAGGATGAGGGTGGAAGGCTCCTGATAGGATGGGATAGAAAGTTCATTCCAAATTCGTACTCACCTCCGCAAAAAACTCTGTCATGAAATCATCTTGCCCGCCGACGTTGATGGACACGTCGTCCGCCACGTCATCGTCGTCCGACTGAGCCTGAAACCAAACCAAATCACTTTTCACAAAACTGTTTTCGATACTCTCTATCTCCATTTCTCTTAACGCTGGAACCAGTCGAAACCGCCAGAGTTAATCATAATTTTCTAGCAGCCAGTTCGAATCAGTTTGTGCCATATTCGATGAGAAAATCGGGTTACCCTCGGTTCGTCGACAACCCATTTCACCGACACGATTTGACCGACAGTAACTTTCGTCGCCACTATGTTTGTATTGTACAATTTTATTATGTTTTGTAGTTTATATTCGTGTGGATGAAGACATTTGTCGACGATTTGACCGTGTCGACGAAAGTTACTGTCGGTCAAATCGTGTCGGTGAAATGGGTTGTCGACGATCCAAGGGTAACCTGAGAAGATCAACGTTGATCTCCAGGAAGCAGGTTCAAAAGTGTTAGGTCAGTGCAAACGCACGTGGCCGTATTCTCGGAGAAGACTTTCTCGAAAATCCGGTCGATAAAATTCCCGAAAAACTGAACCGATGTTTAGCTTGACGAGCTACCGAGGATCAACGAGCAATCAGCTCGCCGTTCCCAGCTCGCGTTATCGATTATCGCTCAACGAGCACGCGAGTACTTCGTTAAAATCGCGGCGTACGCCAAGCAAAGTACGGATATGGATCGGAATCGTTGTTCGGAGAAGCCGATGGCAAGCTCGCGAGGAAGTGGAAGCAGGCCAACCAACCCGTACCGGCTCACCACCCTCCATTATCGAAAAAGGCATCATCGGGCGCGAGATTAGCGGGCCCTGATTAGGATCGAAAGACCGGTGACACGACAACGCGATAAATCGGTGCCAGGGTCCCGCGAAAAATTCGTTTAGCCGACCCTAACCGGAACACCGAACTCGATCGTTCCTTCCGATCGCGCGAGGATAATCATCAATTAACCCTCCGTTACTGACTTTCGAGTCACGCGCTTGTTGGTTGCGCTTATCGAGCCTTGTTTGGTTAAGATTTCGATTACGTTCTGTCGCTCGAGACTCTGCTACCGGAGAATTAAATGTCAGTTAATCTCGCTCGGCGGTGTGAGTCATAACGATCGAATCGTCAATTGAGATATGTGTTGGTGTGTTTAGCTTCTGCGAATTATGACGGAACGGAAGTGCTGCGAAGTTGTGTTGTTGAAACTTCTCCCCGCATCTTTACCCTTTCAGTGCCATGTGAATGACTGACATTCTTTTTACCAAAGTAGGGAATTTTAGTACAGTTGTGGCCGCTGTCGTTTTAGGAAACTCCTTCCAGGTCTCGCGTGGGCCTGTTCAAGGTCTACGGTCAGGCCCTGGCGAACCTTCCCTTCTTTTTATGACATCCTTTCCCGATTGCCTTTATCCGCTCTTCCTGTTATTTACAGCATCCTTCCACGATGTCCTTTCTATTCCTGTATTATCGAACAAGAAGATTAGTGTGGCGCTCCACGTGTTCAAATGGTCAACGTGAATACTGTTACTCCTTTTCCTATTTTAATCTTAGAATAAACGCATATAAAATCCCCAGTCTACTTATAACAAATGCAGGAAATATTTACGTTCCATAGGGATCCGTCTACTTATGATTCAGGATCGAAATGGACCCAGATCCCGCCAGCGAGGGTTAAATCCCCGGACATGGGATGCTTCGGAACGAACGCTCCTCGGGGTGATCGAGTCGCTAAATCGTCTAGACTCTGGGGAATCTTTCCCGCGAATCCGGTGACCTCGTGATCGAGGATCAAGTTGGCGTTCTCCGAGGTTCGAAGGCCAGCGTCCTTGCAGCGAAGTCTCTTGCGACTTGTAGTCGCTTCAGGTTCTCTCGCGGTTGATCCTCGGGGATCAACGGCAGCGACAACGGCAACGACGACGCGCCGTTTCTGTCGCCGGCGAGATGCTCGCCGATAACTCGCTCCCGCGGATCGATCGATCATCTAAACGGCCCTCGACGATCGGTCGAGCTCCCGAAGACGCGCCATTAATCGGTGGAGCGAACATCCCTCTATCCATTTTCATCGTCGACCTCTCTCCTCCCCTCCCCATCTCTCTCTTACTCTGTCTTTCCCTTTCTCGCCAGCCTTTGTTTCCATCTCCTTAACCTAGCTATCCACCAACCCACCTACGAAATGCAGAGCTTAGCAAAATTTCCAGCGAGACGTCGTCGAATATTGGTCGCGCCTCGAGATTCGATTGCTCGAACCTTCGAGTTCCATTTCGTTTGGTCTCTCTCGACCCTCGCCCACGCTCCTCTTCCTCTTCCTCTTCCTCTTCTTCTTCTTCTTCTTCTTCGGTATTTTCCTCCGCTCTCAAAGTCTCGAAGAGTGGGCGTCGAAGACGCGTGGCGCGTGACCGCGTGACGTTCGCTGGATTCATCGTTATCGAAGCTATCGGCGCCTAACAACGAGCTGTTATGTAAATGCCACGGGGAAAATGCCATCGCCTCCTTCGGGCGCACCATGTTTTTTCCCCGTTACCCATGATATTAGCTCGCCAGCGAAATTATGCCGGTCCTCGACGATCAACTTCCGAGTGCATACGGCGATTCCAAAAACCGCTGGCCCACTAACTTCCCTATTTCCATTGAATCGTCGCCTTCCAACGAATCGTTTAACCCTGAAGCGGTTTCCTCGAACTATGTGTCATACTTTCAGATAAGATCTCCCTGGAGGAGCCGGTAACTATACGTGAATTCTGTCAATTATAGAGAGAGAGTTCAAGGTTCCAATATATGAATGTTCGAATCAAGTTGAGAACATGTCGTATTCACAATTACCTTGCACAGACCGTTTTACTAGGGTCATCGGAGACCCTAGGCCGGAAGCTTGAAGCGTCTATTTTCGTAATCATTTTCTTTCTTCCCCTTGGAACTTGATGCACGTTTTTCCCTTATCGCTTTGCCAACCTTTGAACAAAGTGTGTGCAGCCAACTTCACTATAAGGTGCACGGCTTTTGCAAACTTGTTCCTCCTTCCCATTTTGTAAAGCAACCGCAAAAGATTGTACAACGAGCTTCAACGAGTCGTTGTAATGAGCAACAAGTTTATTTGTTCCGGTAGGGGAAATTTCGGAGTTAAAAAATTATTCGGAAGAGTTTCGAGCACCGTCTTGCTTCTCGAAGGTTTACCCCGGCAGGAAGTTTCCGAAATACTTGAAGAAGTGGTAATCGCCTATCGAAAGGTTTAATAAGTATGCTCGATGAGACAGAATTTCATAAGCTCGTTCAATTTTCATTATTTGTTACATGTGCGGTCGAGCATTATTGTGCTCGGAATGACTTGATTTTTTGGGTAACTCTTCGCGATAGATTTCTTTACAAAAGAAAGAAATTGCATCCCATGCATAAGGCCATCTAATCCGGATCATCCCGATGAGACGACTCACGATTCAGGATGTCGCGGCCCAATTACATTTCGGTCCGCCTCAATTTTTTGTCACATTTTAGTCCTTTTGATTCTCCCGACTCGAGATCTTGCTCTTCTACGGCTCTTTGTTAAGATTTTTTCAAAATTGTAACCTTTTCTAAATGGCATCATGGGGGTGGAATTAACCCCTTAAGTTCCGCAGGGTCTTCCATATATTATAACACATTACCGACCACGGTGATTGTTGCATAATTTTGAAATATTTATGGTACATATATGGCTAAACACTTTTTAATTGAACCTTCAATAGCAACAGCAATTTTCATTGTGAACTAACAAATCACCCTCTCTCCATAATAGTCATCTAATAGTTTCATTTAATATTGCAATGTAAAAGAAAATTTCTATGCTTACTTTTGGATTGAAAATCCTATTAATAGGCTTTCGGTAGGTAAAGTGTTAATCATCAAGCAGAACGGATATATCAACTTCCTCCGCGCGAGGTATTAATTCTATTTAACAAACATTACTTAATTTCTCGTGTAAAATACATGAAAAGAATAATTAACACGTTGCGGGACCGACTTGTACGGGAAGACGTTATGTGTGCCGGTAAAAAATTCATTCGAAGGGATGGTCTAAAGGATTTTATCAGCCAACCTGTTACCGGAAATTGGAAGATATTTTTGACGTAATGTGCGAGACCGTGTCGTCCCGACCGGAATTACTGTACGCGACGTATTCCCACGCTACGATTTCGAGAGAATTGGAACGCGGATCGCAATTGTCGGAATGGATGGAAGTCGGCCCGTGATTTACACGGTCGAAAGAGAGGCTGAACGAGATCGAGTTCTCGAAATTCAGAACGATCGAGGACGCGGAGGAACGAGCAACGCCGGCCGTACGCGAGCTCGATCTAGATCGCGGTCTAGATCGCGGTCGCGGTCGAGGCCGGAATACAATGCACGAAATAATTATATTGGACGAAGTATCCTCCAGCCATTGTCAGGATATGCTTTGCTTTATCTTCAACTATTGCGATAACAAACATTATTGTGGCGAAATGGAACCGCACAGCGAATTTCTACACGCAGCTCCATGATATTTAATTTGCAAGTACATCGAGAAAGTGAAATTATTCAATTTCAACCCTTTGCACTCGGAGTTATTTTCATTCAGATATTTCAATAAATAACGAAATACAATAAAAATATGTGTGACATGGAGTTGCATGGATATTAAATGAAGATTGCACGTTCGCGCCGGCACGTACCTACCGCCGGTGTTACAAGAATACTTCATTGCGAACGTGTTAAGCCGCAGACGTAACTTCCGAGCAAAAGACCCGAGAATTTCTCGAGAAGTCGAAATGAACGGTTCAACTCGTCCAATTTCGAAAAGGTTGTTCCGTTCGGACGGGGCGTTTGGTCAACTACATATGCGAGTCAGTGTGATTAATTCGTGCAGCTTAGCTGGTACCGCAGGTGGTTTCGAGGATTCGTGTGTAAACGGTTCGACGGGACAAGTCCGAGCGTAAAACGGACGGGAACGGAACGGGACGAGACGGGAACGATAGGACAAGTGGCGAAACTCGGCGTTGTCTAATTGATCCATAGAACGCGCGAAGTCGATAAAAATGCAGGAATAATTGATGGCGGATGCGCACCGCGCCGACAGATACGCCCAAATAATACCACGGTTGTCTTGGCCGTCAGTCAACGCGGGTATGAGTCATCGACTGCTGCCGGTACTCTCATTCTCGGGAGTCCTTCCAAACAATCGACTAGCATACTCATCCGGGAAGAAATCCGCGTTCGAATGGGAGCCACGCCGCTATCACAAGCGATTCTGTCATCGTTACGAAATAAACGATGACGAAAAACATATACATATTGGCAAACACCTGTCAGCCACAGGAGCCACTGGTTTCTCCCTCTACCCTCCCGCCCCCCTCCCCCGTCGCTGACACTCCATCTATATCCATGGACATACGTATTTTCCTTTCTCTATCCATCCAACTATCCAAATATCTGTCCCATCTCTGTACATATATGCATACGTAGATACATATGTATGCATTGTACTTGTATACGTATCTGTCTCCGCTATCTATCTGTCACCGCGTACAATTATCTTTCCACTTTTCCCGTCGATTCACGGACTTTCTTCCCATCTACTATCGACTGCTCGGACGCGCTCGCGAATGACAGTCAGCGCAACGACTCTGACACCTCGGTAACGCCTTCTTTCTTGTTTGTCGGTCTCGTTTTCCTCGTTTCGGCATCGATCTCATCAATCTCTCGCGGAAGCGCGGTTTACGAAGGGACAACGGGCCCACAGACACACGGCCACGGTGTGCGTTCGTTCTCGTGTGCCACAAAGAGAAACAGAAAGAGAAACAGGCGACACACGAGTTGCATACGAGTTGTCACGGCGAGCAGAAGAATCGTTTCCGCTCGACGTACGTACGGCAACCGAGCAGAAAATACCACGGGGAATCATAACAAAAGAATATACGTGGGGGATCGGCGACCCGTGATCGCGGGCCACCGATTTTTCGACAGTTGACAGAGAAAGCGCGCGGTCCCCGCGAGAGTTAACGAGAGACGAGGAGTAACGCGGATGGCGAGCCGAGGAAAGAAAGAGAAGAGGATCGTGGCGGAAAGAGAGAGGGCGAGAGAGAAGGAGGGAGAGAACGTTAACGGGCCAGGCTAGCTGGCTGGCTGACTGACTGGCAAGCGGACCGAATGCTCCGGTTAGGCGAATCGGCTTAGTCTATCCGCTGAATTGTACGTAGGCTACTTGAACACTCACCGCGACGAGGGCTGCTAATCTATCCTTGGTCATGGCGAGGGTGACGAACGGTTGCGAGTCAGCGGATGTACGAAGCGAAACAACTAGCGACTAATCCCATTCACAATTTTCTCCATGTACCACGAGCACGGCCACTAAAAACTAAAGGAAACGGACACACTAGCGGCGAGAGACACGATCGTAAAATCGATATACTCGCGAACTCGCCTGCTTCTGCAGTGCCGTCCGCTGTGGCGCGCACGCGCCGCTGACGTCAACTCGGCTCAGGACCGGCCCCACGCATCCAAGCACCCTCCGACCAATTTCCATTTCTCCCACGCTGCAACACTCTTACGGCAACCTCTTCTTTCCACCCCTCTCCGATCAACCTGCCAAGTCCTAAAAAGAATCATTGAATAAAAGAGTTGGATAAAATTCAACTGAATTTGGATAAAAGAATTTATTTTGTAATTTTCCGTGAACGCATTTCTGTAATGTTTACGATCATAATCTAAAAAACCGGTCAGTTGGCCGTGAATTTAATCATCGAACGAATCAACCATCAACTGCGGCATCTCTTTTTTGAGATACTGTAGAAACTAACCGAACGATATAAGTCGTATAAGCATTTAAGATAAAAGATTTCATATTTGCCGCCGCTACACGTTCAAGAAATGCAGAAATAATGAGAAAACACCTCTCTCGTATGTTACGGTACTCGATGGTGCTTTATAAACGAGAATGTAAAGGAAATCGTGCATGCTACCTCTTGGTATTTCTACAACAATACTAAATTGTATTCGCTGGTCAATTATCGTTCGTTAACAATTGTTCAATCCACCAGTTTTCCTAAAAATTTAATTTCTCTGCACTCGAGCCATGCGGTAAAAAACCACGTTTGTCGCCATCTACGACGAAACCCTGAAATTGCTACCAATTGCTACCGAGGACTTGGTTTCGACGAGTTTTACGGTTTCTTCGCGTGAGGACGCCATCTTGCAATTTCGTATGACTAACTGTTGCTTTCAAATGACCGTCAAAACTTACACACTTTTTGATTTTTAAACTTACACAGTTTAATTGCAACTATCTAACAAAACTTCTATAAATCTAGTTATTGTAACTTTCTTATATACTGCAATTTTTAAGAAGCAATAAAAAATATTTCGAAGTATGATGAACCAATGCAGGTCTGAAGCTTTGAAACAAAAACTTTGAATGAAACTGATGTTTATGGTAACGGTTTTCAATTTGAATAAAACCTGTACGTTTTGACATGATACTGATAATGCGGCTCTAGATTAGTAACACTTAATCAAATTGAATGTCAATTTACAACGTACCTCGTGACTCACTGTTGCTAAATAATTCGGCGCTTCTGTAATCTTTATTATGAGCGCAAGGTTTGAGTACGCGATCATTGGAATTGCATCGTATGCGGTACACCATTGACTATCGCAACTGAAGAGAGGCATCTTTCTAAATCGGTTGAAAGCTCTCTGATTGGAAGGGAGGAGCGCAGTTACCGTTAGGACGCTGTTCTTTCGTTGGAAGCGAAAATTCATCGGCGTCGGTTCGATATGGCGCGCATAAAATAGATGCCGCTACGTTCGGCCGTATTTCTGTTAGAATTTTCAAAAAAACACGACGATCCACGGATTATTTTAACAATCGAATGAGAAAACGATTAAAATTGAATTTTTTCGGAACTGACTGGACATACGTTCCCTTTAACTCGAGCCTGGTTGTGCTCGACGAATGGCGAAAAAGGGGACCCCTACTCGTCGAGTCAAGGGAACGCCATTGTGAGCCATAACAACTGTGTCGCAGGGTAAGTTTTATCGGTCATTTTCACGTACACGTCACTTGCCGGGAAATTTCGTACTCGCTCCGTTCAATTTTTGAAAATCTCGTCAGAGTTTAAAGACAAATCATTCGATTGTTAAACCGTTGATCGTTCCCGCAACGCCAGCGATAGTAGTATTTCGATAGAGTATAACGTAAAAGTGGTTCTCTGTGTTTCGACGGGAGGCGCCATTCTCCGAGAACGTGGTGGGTGAATTTTTTCTCGTCAGGTATAGTCACGCAATATCGCCGAACCGGCTTTTTGTACTGCTCACCGAAGTATATTCGGTCGAGAATCCGATAGATAAAACATCTTAAGTAAATCGAGACGCGTTTCAGTTTCTTCAGGCCCCGTTGTTCGACGAATAGCGGCCGATCACGTTTCCGACGCGTGATATACGTCCAACAAGAACTAGTACTTTCCAGTCATTTCCAAAATTAACAAGCAGGAAAGACTCGGTTGTCGCGCGCGCGATAGCGGAATCGCTCGGTAATCGTGATCTAGCGAGATCTAAACCGCGTTGTAACCGTTGCAAAGTGTTTCTGTTCACGAGGTATCCCTGGAGCGTGAATTTTGCCGCGAGCAGTGGCCTTCCTCTTCACATTCACATGGTCGTCGTTAATTTTTCAGCAAACATGGCACTCGAAATGACACAGAACGCAACTATTCCGACTTTCAAGTGTGTCCTGGTCGGGGACGGTGGTACTGGAAAAACAACGTTTGTCAAGCGACATTTAACCGGCGAGTTCGAGAAGAAATACGTCGCCACGTTAGGAGTCGAAGTACATCCTCTCATATTCCATACGAACCGAGGGCCAATCAGGTTCAACGTTTGGGATACAGCTGGCCAAGAGAAATTCGGCGGTCTTAGGGACGGTTACTACATTCAGGGACAATGCGCTGTTATCATGTTCGACGTTACATCAAGAGTTACATATAAGAACGTGCCGAACTGGCACAGAGACTTGGTAAGAGTATGCGAGAACATACCTATAGTACTCTGCGGCAACAAAGTCGACATCAAGGACAGAAAAGTCAAAGCGAAGAGCATCATATTCCACAGGAAGAAGAATTTACAGGTAATTAGGAGAATCTGACAAATCCGTACAACTCATTTTACAATTGTGCATACGTCGAATATACTAATCGCAATGTTTTTCATGTTTTTAGTACTATGATATCAGCGCGAAAAGCAATTACAACTTTGAGAAACCTTTCTTGTGGTTGGCGCGCAAGCTGATCGGCGACCCAAACTTGGAATTCGTAGCCATGCCTGCTCTCTTGCCGCCCGAGGTGACCATGGACCCACAATGGCAACAACAGATAGAAAAGGACCTCAAGGAAGCACAGGAAACTGCGCTACCAGAGGACGACGAAGACCTTTAGTTTGTTACATCGTGCACACGATCCAAACAGAGGCATACCGTACACGAGCGTACCTCGACTGTTGCGTTCTCATGCCTCTCCTATAGGTCGAAGATTCTTTCTTTGAAGGAATTAAAATTCGCGTCAAATTTTGTTCCATACGTTAACAATGATAAAAATGTTTCTGTGATTTCAAACTTCACGCGAGCTTTATCTTGAAGAAGGGATACAGGAATTGAACGTCGCCGCATTTCCGAACGCACTGTGTGCGGGAACGTGGCACGCGAGACCTCTAATTTTATACCAGTACCGAATGACCCAAGCATAACGTAAAGCCGTATATCGAAATATGGTACGAACCCATGTAGGGCTAAAAATCCATGTGTAACAATTTTCAAAATTTTACATGTTGAGAAGGTAAAGTCGTTCTGAGATCGACGTTGTGCTTGTTCTACATTCTTTACGCCCCCCTTACGTATTGTAAATGTGTATGCGTGAATAAACGTATGTTGTTTGACACGATGGATTTAACGTAACCGAAGAAATTGTTTGTTTGGTAAACAAGATCGCCTACCGTATTTCAAATATACCGTGGTAGTAATTAAATTTACATTGTCGATACTGTCGCAGCTAACTTAAAATCAGTAAAAAGTATGAATAAAAAAAAAAAAACTGTCGAATCTTCGAATGAATGAACGTGCTGTTTCGTAAATCACGAATGTAGAATGTAAAGGATTAATTCTGCAAGAAAGAATCTATCGATATAACTAAAAACGCTGATTTTTAGAAGTCACTGTTTACTTATACACACATAAACACTCACACGGAGATCTAAACGTATACAAACACACAGGCCCAAAAGTTTTTAATTGAATACACATCACTCCGGAACAAAAGTTCTTAAAATAGTCGAATCCTTATCAATCGATACTCTTCGATGTTACTTTACACCTCGGTTACGCGATGACGAATGAATTGGAAAAAGGAAAGAGGGCATCAATATGTACATTATTACTCGCCAAACGAACGGTGCAACAACAATCGTCTCTGCGAAATATCTGCGACTCCCAGACATACTGTTGTATTTTGAAATAATGTTACGATTGAGATGAAGCACGGTTTGTAGTCAGTTGCGCCTGTCCACGATAATAAGGACTGTTTACTATTTTTATAAGCGAAGGTGAATGTATGATTTGTTCGACTTAAATTATATAAACAGTGTTTTTCTTTTCTATACAAAACCGTTTGTTTTTTCCGTTTAGTTCCGTTGGGAGGCTAAGCGTTTCGCATGCTGCTTTCTTCTCCTCGATTCCTCCGATTTATCACGGACGAAAATGAAAATGAAAATACTTAACTACTAAGTACACGGTGAAAGGTGTACGCCAAATTTACCAAGGGACCTTTGTCGATGAAAAGAAAATGCAGAAACAAGAAAGGGAAACCACTCTACGATCGAGGGTTTGATAATTCTGCTCAATCGAACTTGTACCGATGATGTATTGGGTTCAATAAATCATCCTTGAACTGTTCTCAACGTTATAACATTCCCGAGAAACACAATATTCACAAAGGCACGCGGGCCGTACGTCGATTATTTATTGTATCGTTCGTAACCAGACGGGTTCACCAATTTTGCTTGGCTTAGAACTCTAGAACTACTAGGTTTTCAGTGAGAGTTTTAGTTTTCCTTTTTGTACTTCTGGTGAGTCAGGAATAGAATAAACAGTTTTTGTAAGAGGAGAGTACCTTTTATTATAAATAGTACTTGTATTTGCAGTATTTTGGTTACATGAGACTATAAAATCAACATTACAATAAACATGTATTTACAGGGAAAATTATTAAACTCTTAAAATTAGCGTGTATTTAACAAAAATGCGTACACGTGTGTAGGACTAATACTTATACCATATCGCGACTTTGCTAGTCGAGCCAGAAAAGGAAATTTCTGTACAGAGCAATTTATCTACTGGAATCGCACATCCAATTTTCCACTTGCTCGATACAATACAGTTTAAGCTTGCACATTTTCGCGCTTAGTTTTCTTTTTACCTTCTAGAATATCTGCTCGCTCTTGATCGGTCAGAGATTTCAGTGTTTCTGTTACAACTCCAGTTGCCATGGTGACGTTTCCATTTCGCAAAGTAAATCTTTGCCCCTTTTCGAGAACCATCGGCCTGATCAGCTTTAATATGGCTCTAGATAAACGCAATAGCAAACATATTCATTTATCAGCGACAGGATGTTATTTGTGTCCGGTAATTGTTTACACGTTAAAAAAGAATGCTTACGTAAAATCTTCGCCGGGCATGGCCATGTTCTTGCGTGGTATATTAACTTGTGCCGCGACATCCCACGTTTTGCAATACATCTGAGCGTGAGATTGGTTATTCACAGGTCTCTTTCTGCCTCCCTCCTCGTGGGTTAACATATACAGCTGGCATTGTAGATGGTCGTGAGATTTCAGCGTACCTGGTTTACACATTATCATACCTCTCCTAATGTCCTCCCTCTTCAATCCTCTGAGCAAAGCGCCCAGCTGATCCCCAGCATGAGCCTCCTCCAGTGTTTTATGAAACATTTCGATTCCCGTTATGGTACTCTTAATCACTTTATTGTAACCAAGTAACTCGCATTCTGCACCCTTCTTCAATTTGCCACGTTCCAACCTGCCTGTTGCTACGGTTCCTCTACCAGCGATCGAATAAACATTTTCTATAGGCATCAGGAAAGGTTTATCCAGATCTCTAATAGGAGTCGGTATAAATGAATCTACGGCTTCCAACAATTTGACTATAGACTCTTTTCCTATCTCTGGCTTGTTTCCTTCTAGTGCACAGAGCGCGCTGCCTTTCACAATGGGAATTTGATCTCCTTCGAATCCCATTGTTGTCAGCAGCTCACGAATTTCCATTTCTACCAGTTCCACCATTTCCTCGTCAGCCGCGTCGACCTTATCAAGAAGAAGAAAATCGTATAAATACTAAGTCGTAGTCATTGATTCCAATGTTAACGAATTATACCTTGTTGATAAACACAACGAGGTAGTCGATGCCGATTTGTTTGGCCAGAAGAACGTGTTCTCTTGTTTGCGGCATAGTCCCATCAGTGGCAGCAACTACGAGAATAGCCCCATCCATCTGAGCTGTACCAGTGATCATGTTCTTGATGTAATCGGCATGACCCGGACAATCTGTGTGTCCATAATGACGATTGTCTGTTTGATACTCTACGTGAGTTGCATTAATTGTAATACCACGTGCCTTCTCCTCTGGCGCATTATCAATTTCGGCGTAAGCCTTTTCCTCGGCCAGTTCTTTCTCAGATAGAACTGAAAAGGAAAGTGCATACCGTTACTACGATTGATCATGAAGATGTTCATACACGAAAAAGCTGCAGATCTAGTAACGAAAGCATACTTTTGGTAATGGCTGCGGTGAGTGTTGTTTTTCCATGATCGACGTGACCGATTGTGCCGACGTTACAATGCGGCTTCTCTCTGGTGTATACTTTCTTCTCCGCGTAATACCTCTGTGCCGTGATAGTCGGCACAAACGAGCCGATACATAACCTATTGTAAAATTGCTGCAACGATAATGAAAACGTAATCAGACACTCTTCAACATACGAGTACAATAAATTTGCGAAAACTCTCTTACGTGTTTCACAACATTCTCGATGTAAAATACTTGTTTCACGGTTCGCCTGAGAGCTAAAAAAAATAACCATGTTAGACGACGATGTTTTCGAGAAGGAATTTTCAATTATAACTCGATTGGCAAAGTGATAGCGCAACGAGAAGGCGTTACTACTTAGATACCTGGATTAAAAATGGATTTTCCGCAGTGGAATGCCATGCCTTCGAAATTTCTCGGTTATTTAACTTTCCTCTCGGTAATAAATCCGTATTTCTGCTATATGCGTGTGGAGCTATACATATGTACTCTGTACACAGTGGATTTTTAGAGACGAAACCAGACGGAACCTTGATGACGAATTTCCAGTGCGCATGTGCCTTTGTTGGCCTTTGTGTAAATCTTCCATAAACATATAGCTTCAGAATCAGCGATATTTCTTATCGTAATATCTACATAAAATATGTAAATAGATGTAATATTCGTCTTAATATCAAGTTACATTCGCGACACAATGAAAATAATTTGAAACATTGTTTTCAAACATACAATATCTTAAATTTGCCGCGCTTTTCCAACGTTTCCAATTTGCCGATCATAGTCTCTTCGCTTTTTTTCAGCCAATCAGAGAAAGGATAGAAGTACCATCTTGAA
Source organism: Lasioglossum malachurum (assembly GCA_028455605.1). NCBI lineage: Eukaryota > Metazoa > Arthropoda > Insecta > Hymenoptera > Halictidae > Lasioglossum > Lasioglossum malachurum. Next base: position 25,173,368 of record CM052318.1, on the reverse strand, counting down.
AAAGCGGCAATGCTGTATGGACGTATGTAGGGTGTCAAGGTCGTACAATTTACGATCGGAAGTATCAAAGTAGATTGTACCACCGACGAGGTATAGATTTTTCCCTCATTTTTGTGGGATCACATAACTCCATTACCATTATCATTTCACCTATTTGCATGCAAATGAAGCGATCTAGCACGCGAAACAACTATTCAGAACAGAAATGGACTTATTTATTTATTTGTGGCACAAAAATTCTGGCATAAACACGTCTAAATCGTGTAAAATGAAAATAGTAATAGGGTTATGTCTTAGATCAGATATACTTAAATAGAGACTCGGCTTCAGATAACATGCCGTGTTCCAAGATTACTTCATCTACCAGATGAAGATAAATATTTAGAACAATTTTGTCACTTGTAATTATTATTATTGTGTATATTGTGGTATCGTAGCATAATAGAATTTATATTTTTATGTACAAATTATATATAATGAAAATGCAATAATATAATTTCTATCCACAAATATGAAATCTAGTGGAGCGGTCTCTGTGCTTGAAAGGATTTCAAGTTTCACTTTGTTTTATTTCTATACAAATTCTTCAATACAAATACTAATGATAAAATAAAATTAAAAAACTAATAGAAACATTGCCGCGATTAGTGCAAGCGGTACTACTTTAGTTCATGCGTTATTATTACACATTTCGCAAGTGTCCGGATATATAGTTTTGAGCGGTAGTGGTCTAAGGGTTACGTGGCTCCCGAAAAGTGGGCCGCAAAAATACATTGGATGATAGGTCTATGCTTATAGTCGGTGATAGTACCCACTTGCGGGCGCATGCGCGTTGTGAGTTGGTTCTTGAAAAACACGGAAGAGTTCTGACTCTGATGCGTTCCATAACACGGGTTGTTTTTGAAAAGCACCATGAATGGTCGGCAACCCAAGGTGTTCAATCTATAGAATTGAAATTTGTGGCGGGTTGTTGGCTGCCATCTTGGACCTCGCTCGTTTGAGAAGCCGGCCGCCCGCAAAAATCTTCGAGTTTCACGCGTTCGCGCGGCTTCACGTATTCCGGAGACCGTTTGCGTGATTTCACGACGAATCGCCAGATCTGGCGCGGTCGATTCAATCAAGATTCGGGTCCGGAATGTATTAGGTGAGTCCGAAATAAGTCAACGTTAATTTCCTGATCGCGATGGCGTGTGATTTATCTCGTACATGTGTGTTCGTGCCTTGTGCTTGTGCGTGCTTCTCTATTTCATGTAGCAGATAGCAGATTAATTTTTACCTCGGCTCGTCTTCGATTCGCGAAGATATTACAGTATTTTTTTTCGAACCACGGTCCACGTCTATTGGTCTCACTGGCGATCCGCGGACCGATAATTATAAATTGCTGAATGAACCGGTAGTCTTCGGTAAACTCACAATCAATAGACATCTGAGTAATATGCTCTTCATTCGTCGTAATCACCGAACACATTTTTTTGTTTATTAATCTTCCGTGTCACGTTCGATCATTCCCATCGCGTTTAAGATCCGATTTTACACCGCACAACAATTCCCGTCAAGATTCTTCACCTTCCTAACCACATGAACACGATCGTTTCAATTAAATTCTTTTAAACTTTGTTGCATAGGTACTTCCAGTAGAAAATACGTCTTAACACTTGTATAAAAGATTCGGTCACGTATTTCATCATTCATATTTTCAACAAAATACAATGGTAATTAATAGTTATTGGAGTACTTTAAGTTTCTTTTTTTGGTTCTGTTGCTTTACCGCATGTTTAAGGAATACTTTGTTATAATTTAGCGCAAATCATTTTCATTCAATAGATTGTGCATACTGTAATAGCTCTATGCTTCAATGAATCAATTTGCTTTTGTGTATCAGCTTCCTTTTCTGCTATGTACGAACATTGAATACAATGAGAACACATTGCTTCAATTCCAATGAAAAAAATGTAATGGCCTCAAGTGGGGTAAACATTGTTATCATTTTAATAATTCTTCCATATTTTATATTTTTGCCGAAGCACAGTTTCATATTTCTCCCAAGATGCAAGCGTACAGTTTGGTTAGTCTTTTAGCATTTCCTTTTTTCTGGTTTCTTTTCGATTAGATCGAGCATATAAGTTTAAAGTGAGATTTTTACATTGTAAATTAAATCCCACACAAGCATTTTGTTCTTATTTTTTAATGTGAATTTTTTTTAATGACTCAGGTGTACTTTTTTCCTCGCGCATTCGTAATTGGGTGAGTGGAGGAGAAAAAGTAACTAGGTCTTGTAAATTTTTGATAGACAACGGTGAAAGAATAGCAATCAACAAAACAAATAATAATAGCTATATATCGGAGAGAATGGCATATCCTAGTAGAGCGCGCGTTTATACCGATGTGAACTCACACAAACCTAGAGATTATTGGGACTACGAAGCCTATGTTGTCGATTGGGGGTAAGTAAAGATTTTTGGCTCACGTAAGTACGTACGTTTTCCCTAATTTCACTAGCCCCTTTGGTTTCTTAATCCGTTTATTTTGACATATATATAGGCAGCAAGATGATTACCAATTAGTAAGAAAATTAGGCAGAGGAAAGTATAGTGAAGTATTCGAAGCTATTAACATCACAAATAATGAGAAATGCGTTGTAAAAATTTTAAAGGTAGGAAATGAACTTTTGGTAATCGGCGCATCATTTTTCAGGAAATCTAATGCATCTCTTTTCGTCGAATTTTTAGCCTGTAAAAAAGAAGAAGATAAAAAGAGAGATTAAAATCTTAGAAAATCTTAAAGGGGGGACCAATATAATCACACTCCAAGCAGTCGTTAAAGATCCAGTATCGAGGACACCGGCACTGATCTTCGAACATGTCAACAACACAGATTTCAAGCAGTTATATCAGACATTAACAGACTACGACATTAGATACTACCTCTACGAGTTATTAAAAGTGCGTGTATTGTTAAGTGCAATGGAAACAAGTTCGAGATTATTATTTTCATAGATGTAGGTGTATATTATAGGTTCGAGTAAGAGTTCGAAAATATTCGTTGTTTAGCACAGGCACATCTGCAAACGTGCAACAGTCTCTTTCTATTGTTCATTAAGAAAGCGTAAGTCGTTCTTTTATAGTCTCTAGTGAACATTCAAAACAGACAAAGCTTTGTTCCGTTAGAGAGTGTAAAAGAGCCGCCTTAGTTCAGCTTTCGAAGATTGTTGAAATTTTCGAACTCTCGAAATAGTTGCTTAAGTAAGTAATATGCGAGAATTCGCTTGATATTTTCGTTCGGTTTGTATATCTATAGCTGGTTCGAAGAACGAAGAGACTCGAATCAATTCACATGACGTTATTCCATCGTTTTCTTTGCTTAGGCACTGGATTATTGTCACAGTATGGGAATAATGCATAGAGACGTCAAACCGCACAACGTTATGATAGATCATGAAAATCGGAAACTGCGGTTAATCGATTGGGGTCTAGCAGAATTTTACCATCCTGGCCAAGAGTACAACGTACGAGTAGCTTCGCGTTATTTCAAAGGCCCGGAACTACTCGTAGATTATCAGGTTCGTAACAACAACGATATCGCATATATATCTTTCCTCAGTTTAGCTTGATTTCTAATAATGAACCAATTCTTTCCATATTGCAGATGTACGACTATTCGTTAGATATGTGGTCCCTTGGATGTATGCTCGCGAGTATGATATTCAGGAAAGAACCGTTTTTTCACGGTCATGACAATTATGATCAATTAGTTAGAATCGCAAAAGTCCTCGGAACCGAAGAATTGTTTGAATACCTTGAAAAATACCACATCGAATTGGATCCTCGTTTCAATGACATACTAGGCCGGCATTCGCGTAAACGTTGGGAACGCTTTATGCATTCGGAAAACCAGCATTTGGTGACTGCCGAGAGCCTCGATTTCCTTGACAAACTTTTGCGCTATGACCATTGCGAGAGACTCACCGCACGCCAAGCTATGGACCATCCTTATTTCTGTAAGTACACGGGTTATAGGTTTTGTACTTGAAATCTTTTCGCAAGTCAAATTCACCTTTTTGCAACTGAGGTTTTTCTACAAATCTGTTTTCTTTAGCTACTTGAACAAAAAAATATCCGATGTAAAGTTATTGTTCCGAAAGAAAAATTCTATTGCATATATGTAATAATTAGACTGCGGATGTTTAGGCAATATACAATTTTTGTGGACGAATTTTGAGGAAGTGGAGTTAAATAAAATCTTGTTTTCAGTGGTAATAGCCTTTGTAGATCTGAAACAAATAGAAATCGTACTAAACTCTGTCGAATTTTATATTCTAGCATTTTTTGCAAATTTTCTGGAGCCATGAATGCATAAAGATCCGCAGTCTAGTAATAATACTTAAATGTATAAAATGCTTGATTTGTAATCGGGTGAATATAGTTTGCAAAAAGCTGAATACGATCTGCAAAAAGATGAACTTCAAATGCAAAACCTGTATAAACGGTTCGGTGCTCCGAGTCGTGTGTACAGAGTGTTTGGTAACTGTTAGTAGAACTGGTCTATGGGTGATTTTACATGGAATCTCGAACAGATTTCTTAATTTTTTTTGTAAAATCACTCTGTAACCGGTGGTACTGCAAGTTATCAGTCTTCACGAGCTCTGTCTAATCTATCCTACTGTATATTTTAGACCCGATAGTGAAAGATCAAAGTCGATTAAATATGGTATCATCGTCACCTACTCCCATGACAGGTTCGTTGCCTGTAGGTGAGTAACGGCCCAGGTAATGTCACATTTCCAATTTATAATTATTTAACCATATCATTCACGTATTGCTGAATCGACCACACCACGAGAACGCCATAAAAGAAACTGAAAAAAGAAAAACGAAACGAAATGAAAATACTTTGATCCGCATCATCGAATACGATGCGCGTTGATGAGAACCATGATCCGTGAGAAGAGTTCGTAATTATAATTCGGATTCACACACACACGATTTCTATTTTATGATATTTAGAAGGAACGAAAGAATTACCAGCCGGGGGCAACGTACGTTGTATCTGTATCTCGGATATGGCGCCTGTGGTTTAACAACACGAGAGTCAGTTTCGGAATCAAAATCAGAATCCGGAGTCGCCGTTCTGAGTCGCTTCAGCCGATTCGCAATGTCGAACAACGCCGCTCTTGGTGAAGAGGTGTTTGAAGCGTTGAGCGTTACAAACACATAATTACGTATGTTCTAAGTAATGTATCGTTACCGAGAGGGTGTCGGTCCATGGATACCGTATTCCCATTGCGAATAGGTTGCAGCGGGAAACAAGACAAAAAAACCTACGTTACGCTTTACGCAAGGTCGTTCCAGGCACCTAGATAACAAACGGACAAAACAAATGTAAGCGCATCCGCGGCCAGAATAGGAATTATGTTATTTGTCACTGATGTATATTCGATTCAGAGATGTTCAGAGCAGGAGTATGGAATGACCAGTGCGGCTTATATTATAATACGATAAAGAGAGAGAGAGAGCGCGAGAGAGAGAGAAAGAGAGAGAAAACGTGCGAAATAATAAAGTAACCAACGGCCCTTAACAGCGCGGAACGATCTTCTTCCTTGCGAGAGTGAATCACGCGTTTTTATTTTTCACACGGTGCGATATGCTGTACCTCGAACAAACTTTTTCCGATTCTTCGCGACACCGCCATGGTTTTTATCGTCCTCAGTGTTATCATTCTTTTTTTTTTAATAATGAGAGAGAGAGGGAGGGAGAGAATGAGAAGATCGTTTCGAATGACCGTAGCCTGCGTGACCAGAGAGAGAGATGCGACTAAGCAAGTGTTTGATTTGAAATAGTCAAACGATTCAAGTCTGTGTCGTATGATTGTCGAACGATCGAGAATTCGAATAAAATTGTATAAAGTGCTGCCGATTATTCATTCACATTTCGTTGTCGCATCGATGGATCTCGGGAGTGTCTTCGCGCGGTTTTTTACCTGTCCTGTGTCGTCGGTCTCTTCCCAGTGCTTGACAACAAACAAAAAGAGTCAAGAATCAAGTCGCCACGCGTCAGCGTGTCATTACTTGAAGGAAAATGTTTGATTCCGCCGTGAACATGAGCGTTCACATTCGGGGGAGTCGTTTATCGTAATGCGCCGCGTCTTCGCCGATCGAACAACATGCGATATGTACACTGTATTATATGTTATATGTATCATATTATATGCTCCAGATATGTATATATTTATATATATATATATATATATATATATATACAGTGACTCGCATAGTTGGTCGAATACCTTCTCAAACGAAATGAATATCTTAATATTGGACCCAACTGTTCGAAATCTTTAAAGAAGCTGCAGACATTAGTGTATTAGGTTGCGAGCAAAAAGAATTGCAACTGGTCTCTTTGTGATCTTCGCAATTCCGACAGCATTCGGTAAACTAATCCCTCCAGCTTCCCTCCGAGTAGACTCGAGTGCTCTGATCCGATTTCCAAAAAGTTATTCGTTTGTGAAAGATATTCGATCGATTATGCGAGACTCTGTGTGTGTGTATATGCACGAACACGTACAGATGCAGTGCAATGAAAGTCTTGTGATTCCTGTAGAACCGAGAAAAGCGGTCGACTGTTAGCGAAACGACAACTAGACTTGAATTGCTCGGTCATTTCAAAACAAGCGGTTCCGTTAGTCAGCGTACGCGCGCGCGTGTGCTCGGTGGTAGTGTCTCTTTCTTTCTTTGTTCCTCGTGTAAACATTCTATTGTTCGAATGCAACGAATCAAACATTTTCGTTTAGGTATTGATAGCTCTCGCGGGGGGCTCGAACCGATCCCTAGACGTGACTGCGAGCAGCGTGCCGGCTCATGGAACGGACGGATCGAAAAGCGCGAGAGAAGATGGAAATGAGGCCCGGGATGGAACAAAGTGTTAGCCGCGAGCATCGCGCCGTTGCCACATGGTCTCGGAGTGTTCGCCCGTTACACCTGACCGCACCTGGCCACCTTCCGTTACAGCCGACAAGAGAAAAGCCGAATTTAACGTTTTCCGCGCAGAGTCCAGCGCATTTTCAAACGTTCCCCGTTGTTCTCGGGCCCTGGGAACCGTTTGAAAATCGAGTTCAGAGCGTGGTGCAACTGTTGCACCGACCTCGGCTCAGAGAGTCGACCTGACGGCGGTCCTACTCCACAGGAAGCGCTAGAGTGTTGTCTTTTAGAGGGGCAGGAAGAAACGTTCTTTCGCTGTACTTCCACTGACGATGCTAGCTGACGTCACGTCCCTGGGGCTGACGATCGCCGTGTGTCGACACCTTTGTCACCCGGAAGATGACTATGATCGATCAATTTCCACGAGACATCAATGACGAACGAGAGAGAGAGAGAGAGAGAGAGAGAGAGAGAGAGAGAGAGAGAGAGAGAGAGAGAGAGAGAGAGAGAGAGAGACGTTCGTTGCAAAGCGAAAATGCCACGCAACTTTGCATCTGAATGAGAAATGCGGGCACGTACGTCCACGCGCACGCTCGCGCCTCGACTCAACTCGACTCAACTCAACACACTGTACACACAGAGGAATACGTCACACGGGACAGCTACACACCGAATACCAGAAACGATACATGCGCATATACATACACGTATACGTTCTCACACTTGTACACGTAACTTAGGCCGCTCGGTTTAGTACTTTTAACGATGATAAAAATGTTCGTTTATATCTGATACAATGATAGTTGAATAAAATGTTTGTTATAGCCAAGTACTCTTTGTGCTCTGTGAATACCTGTGTATCCATGACGAAAGATGCTCTTCCGGAGAGGCATCGTGTTCGCATTCGGGGGTGTGTTGATGTTACATCGTTTCAAGAATGAGTGAGAGAGAGAGAGAGAGAAAGAACGCGAATCGAATTTCCGATTATCTCGTCGGTTTCTCGACGGTTGTTTACTTCTCGTTGTCCCGTTTGCGACGACACGTTGAACCGAGAAAGTTCATCGATCGGAATCGAGCATTCACAGACACCTCGCACCACTTGGCGTCGGTAAAATCCTACGAACAATAGAATTGTACAAGAAAGAGAACGAAACGCGCTCCTGCGTAGCCTGTACACACTTGTGCGGTCGACGCGTTGCTCGGAACTTGCTGTTTCGCTCGTAGACTGCGGATAATCGTGCGGACAACTTATAGTCTGTTCCTTCAATACATTTACAATAATATTTTTAATATTATGTTCGACGCGTTGACTGCCGTGTCGCCTGCATTTGTAATTAACGCCGTACATTTTAAATTCTTAGTTTCTGCTTTTTAACAAGTCGCTTTGATTTTCATCCTACGGTCGTGATTACCGAGCCGGCGGTCAACGTGTTCAATATTCGATCACATTCCAATGGACATACGCCAGAGAACCGATTGAACCGTACCAAACGTTTTACGAGTATTCAAAAAAAGAAAAATAGTATCCGCAGTCCAGTCTTTGCAATTCCGAGAGCTGTAAGTTGGAACACCGTGTCGTCCGTTGGAAGTGTTTTTTAGATAGTGTTGATTTTATATTATCGATGTCGGTGCAGCATTCTGCTTATCGACAACACTTCACCGAAAGACATATACGTGCGGGAATCGAGATTTTTATTGCGTGCGTGAACGCTCGAGTGTTCCTCGAAACGTTGACGAGACGTATGCCAAACGGAACCTCTATAGTTGACAACATCTCAACCTGGACAACACACATGGTCGATAGTCGATCCAATGATTTCGTATACAGCATTACCAATGTGTTTCTTATCGAATTGAACGTGTAATTATTTATATACAAATATAAGCCGATTCATTGTGTACATTTGAAAAAAAAAGGGATATTCACTACGCGCGCCTGAGTGAGCGAGCAAGAGAGAAAGAGCGAAAGATTAATAGATAGATAGATAGAGAGAGAGAGCGAGAGAGAGAGAGACAGACACGTACTATTGGCAGCTGAAAAGTTGGCAGTTGGCAATGGCTGGCACAGTAGCCTCCATGGGCAAGTCAGCGTGCGCCCTGTCCATGCGATTTCAATATTTCGTTTGCCCCCCACCCCCTGTAACATGTCGACCGCTGTCTTTCCAGCTCCCAACAGTACTTCCATTGTATGTATAGGAAATAGAGCCACACTCCACTTGTACACCGCGTACTTTCGTATTGTTTCGAAAGAATTCGTCAGTTCCTATACGTATAAATTTTGCGCATAAAGTACGGTCAATTCGATATACATAAATATAAATATATATATATAAATATATACATAGCATATATACATTCACGATATATATATACGCTAGCGTATAACGCGTACTCGATTCAAGCGGAGTGTGAATTCAAATTCGAAATTCGACGAGCGACAGGTGGCTTAACGAAATAGTACAGTTTGCTTCTTACTCCGACCGCTGTGCCGTTTTTGCCTTATCGTCAAGTATCTTCGAATCTCACGTGTGAGACGTATACGTATATATTTTATTTTTCAATATCACGTGGAAAAATATATACGGGGTGTTCGCGCAGTTGCCAGGCGTTCCTCTCCTGAATGATAAGACACGCGAGAAAATAAAATGGTACACTATTCTCCAATGATCATATCGTTGTATTGCACATAGGTGGATTTGTTTGAAATGTCATCTTCCTTTCTTCATTTTTTTCCGTACGATTGCTGTTTACAAATATGTAGCTACTAGGACACCCTGTATACATGCACACACATATGGTACATACATATACGGGAGGTTCCACGGGAGCTACGCTATAGATACTAAGCGCATTAGGGAAAAACGAAAATTCTAAATACATTTTATTTATTACGCTTACGATCGTTGTGACCGTGCGGCGAACCAGTTCCGGTTCGTTTTCGAATCGTTTCACGGGGCAAGAACGGCGCAAACGCACTTGTTCAATCCGAGTTTTACAACCCCCCTCCCTCCCTGTTCGTACGTATATATACGTTAAGTTTACGATAATCTAGTTTAGTTTTATAGGAGAACAACAAATGACCGAATAACCACTATTTAAATCTGCAAACGAATCTAAACGAACAAAAACATGAAAAGAGAAAGAAGATTAACACCGATTAAAGTAACGACTTGTCATCAATACAATTAATATATTACACTCTGAGCCTTAATCGTGCAATGGCACACTGTTTCCTCGAACTATTTTGAAAACCACTTGGTCGCTGCTACAAAATTTCATTGCCCAAGATGGAAGAATGTATTAGTATACGTATAATTATTTCGCTGGAGTCCAGGGAACCCCAGTGTGCCATTACAGGGTTAACTTTGATAATTTGTCTCGCTGCGTCATGATCTCACGCTACTTTAAAGGGCGGAATTCCGTCGCTGTACTTTTCTTCTTTTTTTTTTCTTTTTATCTCGCTCAGGACGGCAGTGTCCTGTAGAAACGGAGTTCACCGATTTACTCGTTCTTCTATTCTAGTTCTCTCTTCTATTAAAGACCAAGGAGGAGTCGCTTAGTTTTTCCTTTATCGAACGAACGCGGGATTACTTGTAAAATAAAGTATTTTGACATGGTTGAGGTATGACAATAAAATTAGCCAAAGTGCACCGAACTGCAATTGTTTTGAAACCTCGACGCCGACTGACGCCGACCGCCCCGGTGCTCGTTGCCAAACGGGAAACGATCATTTGTATTTACTCTGTACCCGTGCGAACTCATATTTTGCAATGTTTGTCGTCCAGATCAGCGATGCAATGGTTCGATAGTAAACCAACAAAAGCTACAGTTTGTTCTTCTACGAGGTCACAAGAAGAGATGAGACACTCGTGCGCGTCTGCGTACGATGTAATAGTAACACGTATGGCATGCAACACAAAGAATGAAGCTTTGTAACAACACGAAAACAACAGCATTGTATAGAATCAATTGAAGAAAAGGCAAATACAATTTCGTTTGTACCAAAAATGCGGATTTTTGTTCAACGAATTCATCCCTTGTTAAATGCGATCCCGGTAACTCGAGCGGTTTACGTTTATGTCTCGCGGTTCTGTATTCGAAAAATTAACCTATTGTATTTATTTTTTAAGAATTTAAACTGGCATTTAAGTTAACACAACAAGAATTTTCCTATTTTCCTAACCCCTTAAACGATTTATTACATTTTAAAAGGTCGTCGAACTTGAAAGCGCAACAAACATCAATTTCCGATTGAAAAGACAAAGAAGAATGTTGTACAGTGAAAATAGAGAACCTATTTATTATTTAACCTATTCAGTATTTATTTTTTAAGAATCTAAACAAGAATTACATTTTAAAAGGTCGTCGAACTTGCAAGCGCAACAAACATCAATTTCCGATTGAAAAGACTGTTATAAAGAATGTTATACAGTGAAAATAGAGTTACAGAAAGATGTTAAATAATAAAAGAGAACTTTTTAAGATTTGTTCTGGAATGTCTCGCTTGAAATCCTGTAGGTTATGTTCTTAATTCTAGAATCTTTGCGAGCCTGATTGTAGATTGTAGATGATAAGTGATAAGCAAAATTCGTAATGTTCTATTTACGAACTTGTTACTTTCTGTTAAAAATTTAACAAAAATTTCGTAGAGTAGGCGCGCACTTACTGTGACACGTACACATACGTATATGTATTTAGACACATGTTAGTACTTTCTTTTGCTATCTATACGATCTGTTGGGTTGGGAGCCGGACGCGTGTCATACTGACATTGTAATAAAGGAACAATTCCGACTAGCTAGTAATTTGAAGTTTAACGATGGATCAGATCGAGGATTTACAACGTCGAATAAAACAGCTCGAAAGTCAACTGTTGGAGGAACAGAATAAAAACATGCTGTCAGCCAGAGAAAAGATAGAACATATGTCGAGCGAGGTGGTTGATTCGAACCCCTATAGGTAAGGTTCTCTATATTTCTTTAAGAACAATTTAGCTATAATATTAGGTCGTCTAATATGAAATGTAGAGATTTCTAATAATTATCTTTTTTGACTAGTCGCTTAATGGCCTTGAAGCGTATGGGCATAGTAGACAATTACGAGAAGATAAGAGACCTCACGATTGCCATAGTTGGTGTGGGCGGAGTTGGAAGTGTTACCGCAGAAATGCTCACAAGATGCGGCATTGGAAAGGTACTGGTTTCACTCATGCATCTCAAAATTGCGATCTACTCATTCACTAAACAGCAAACGTCATGGATTCTAGCTGATCCTGTTCGACTACGATAAAGTAGAGATGGCAAACATGAACAGACTCTTCTTTCAACCGTATCAGGCTGGTCAAAGCAAAGTAGAAGCAGCAGCGAAAACATTGCAATACATTAATCCGGACGTGGACATTGAGACACACAATTATAATATTACTACGATGGATCACTTTGAACACTTTATGAAAACCATAAGGTAGAGAGGACAATGCTGCAAGAATTACAAGCTTCGCTACAATAGCTACAAATAGAAACTTTCGTTTGTAGCACATCGAGTTTGAGCCAAGGACCTGCTGATTTAGTACTGAGCTGTGTAGATAATTTCGAAGCGCGTATGGCAATTAACACAGCATGTAACGAACTAAACCAAAAATGGTTCGAAAGCGGAGTCTCGGAAAATGCTGTTTCCGGGCATATTCAATTTATTATTCCTGGGGAAACTGCTTGTTTTGCGGTAAATACGAATTACGATAAAAATACAATGCAACTTTGATCGTTCTAATATGATCGTGGTATTTTTAGTGTGCTCCTCCGTTAGTGGTAGCAGAAAATATAGATGAAAAGACGTTAAAGCGAGACGGTGTGTGTGCAGCATCTTTGCCTACAACTATGGGCATTGTGGCTGGATTTTTAGTTCAAAACGCGCTGAAGTATCTCTTAAATTTTGGCGAGGTCTCCTACTACTTGGGCTACAATGCAATGCAAGATTTCTTCCCCAAAATGATACTGAAACCGAACCCGAACTGCGATGATAGATATTGTAAAGAACGCCAACAAGAATACGCATTGAAACCAAAGCTCGAGCCAGAAGTCAAAGAAATTATCGAGGATAAACCATTGCACGAAGACAACGAATGGGGTACGTTAGTAGCCCAACGAATGGAGCCGGAACAATTTAATCGATTATTGAAATAACATTGTTTTGTAGGAATTTCGTTGGTCGACGAGCAGGATCAACAGGTGGACGAAGCAACGGGTGTGAGGCAAGCTCACAGTTCACCATCCCATTCAACTGATTCCCCAATCTTAAATCCGCAATCCGAATCTGGCCCAAGTCTAGAAGAACTCATGGCACAAATGAAATCCATTTGAATTTTATTTGATTTTCATTCGAAAACGTTTTACTTAAACGCGGGTGAAATCAAGTCTATTCTTTTTCTACAGAAAACAATTGTATTAAGAACAAACATATGGCGTATAATACTCTACAGAGTATTGTACACTAACAGTGGAGTAATCAAATTTTTGTAAATTTATTACATTTTTTGCCACAAAATATCTATTTTACGATTAAATATTTATTCAAGAGTTTCAAATTATTTATTTTTCTATTGTTATATTAATTTTTGTGTAATAAATATTGCTTGTTTATTCTCCTTGTGAGTAAATTAACGTAAAAGGAATGTGAAGAATCAAGCTTACAATTTAACTGCGCGCCAAAAATAGATAATGGCGCTTTTTAGTAACAGAAATGTGAATCAAATGTCTGTATTTATATAGGAGAGATAGAAGAGAGTAAAACTTATTAATTATAGGGATGGGAATTTCAACATGTAGAAGCGACAACGCTGTATCTATGTTGGATTTCTAGATCAGAGAATTCGGGAACATAAGTATCACAGGATCCGTTAAGATATTCGCTTCTGATATATTTTGTACTATGTAGGATGTAGGTATACTGGTAGGTAGATTCAGGTAGATTGAAAACACGTTTATGCATTTCCAGAATTCTATAAAATAAAAAAATTCAATCGGGACTATTAACAATTTTTTAAGTTCATGTTTAGCAACGAAATGCTTTCCTCTTATAGTAACAAAATTCAATATGAAATAATGAAATTGATATTTTTGTAAATAACAATACGTATCGTTCAAGATTTATTTACACCATTTCAATAAATGGAACAAGAATTAAGGCAGAGCATTTTTATTTCAAACTCAACAGTTCACCCAAAAAGATTGTTAAGGGTTCTCACGGGGAGTTAATGAATGCAGGGGATGCAACAATGACAAGTCATCTTTCGTAGAAAACCACTTTCCCAGAAGTTCTTTCATATTAGTTACACCTTCCTGAAATTGAATATACTTTATATGTTTAACTAGTAACAAATACCTCTTATCTTACCTTATTTATATCACTATCAGGCACATTTAACTCCTGTTTAAGGCGCACAGTGTTTAAAAGCCAAATGTGCGCACCCTTGTGAACGATGTACAACTCGGAGCTTATGATTCCAACAATTAGATTATCGTTTGTACACGGGGAACTGTAACAGACAAAGAAGTACAGTATAACATATGTAGGTGTATATATAACAGGCTTATAAAACTTACTTATTGAGAAAATTCTCTGTTACTTTTTTCAGGCTCATGTCCCATGGAACAATGGTTCTTAATACTAAATTTTCTTGCTTTGCAGAGCTCGATGCTTCTATTTTCCCCAATACCTTCAGCAGTCTATTTCTCACTTTTTTATTGTCCACAACGCTTTTCTCGCTGTATTCTTCATTCTTCGTTTCTATTTTCTCGTCGCGCGCGAGATCTCTATAATAACCGCGTTCTTCGGATGATAATTTCTTCCAAAGATCAGCCAAGATCTGTGCGATTTGAGCTGCCGACTTATTAGGATTCTGTTCTACAACTAACAAAGGAAGTATTTATTGTCGACGGTATTTGAATTCTTTCTGTTACACTGAACTGTGTGTAATACACCAAAAAGTTTACCTTGCGATCTGATTTGTGTCGAAAACTTAATGAAACCATTGCATACATTATTGCTAGACACATTTCCATGTAATGGTTCGATGAACCGTGTATTGGCACACGGCTGCACATCTGTACTTCCCTAAAGCAAAAGTAATATTTCCTACATCACAAAAATTATCTAATCGAATTCGTTAAAAAAATTTTACCTTTAAACCAGGCACGTGTCCTTTGCTCCATTCTAATATGGTGACACACTTCTTTTTATCCGATTTATTCTGTTGTTGCAGGTATGGTGCATTATCATTCTGCGTCTTGTTCTCTTTCTCGCTTGTGTCCGCGTTATGTGCAATCAAAGAATCATTCCAATCAAAGTCTTCGCCTAAATCTACAATGGGTAATTGACTCAGCGTTTCCTGTGACTTTATATCGAACGGAGGACTATCGTCGTCATTCTCTGTTTTCTCCATGCTATGAAAATTTAATATATGTTTGTGGTCACTTTGTAATTGGTCGTACAATACATATACAGTCTCTAAATACTCACGTTGGAGTGCACGAAGCATCGTTATCACTGCACACCAGCGTGAAATGTTGGGAATCGTTCGAATCTGATTCGCTCAAATTCAAATTGGGCATACGAATGTTAAAATCTTCCAAATTTTTCTCGCTGACGTCATTGTTCTTGTTATGATCATCTATTCCCTTTTCAACAGTTTCCACTTGCTTGTTATTTTCGGAATTGGCAGGTACAACAGAATCAAAATTTTGTTCCGCGTTGCCGTGTTTCTCCAGCGCACGTGCACGTTCCTCTACAGCTACATCAACGCCTTTCTCGACCAGTAATTTTCGTTTTTTACAGGCAGGCCATTCCGTCTCTTCGTCGTTATCAGTTTTTCTTTGCGTGTAGTCTAGGTAGTCGCTCATCGAGATTTCACAAATGTTTTCGCTTTGCACTTCTGCTTGTATTCCATAGAATTCTTTTATACATTTATCGAGTGTATCGCGAACTACTTGCTATAGATATGACACGCATTACGCACAAGTCTGTATGTAGATATAAATGAAAATTGTTTTTGCTAGAATTGTAGTCACCTGTTCTTTGAAAAGAATGGAGGTTTTATTTGGTTCTAGATTAACGTCGATATTTGCAGCGCTCGTTAAAATATGTAGAAGAAATACTGGTTTCTTCTTGGACGATGAATCGTACTCGAATGCTTCTAAAATTGTTTTAGTCACGACCTAGGAATTAATTGACATCTTTTATTGCCCTTCTACACAGCTGAAATATATAAATTATATAATATGAGAGACACAAGAGCATACCTTCTCCAAATCTTTGTACCTAACGGGCCTACTATTTACAAAAATATACTGTACTCCAGACTGAAACGCATCGGATGCATTCTGAGATTCTTTTAGAGGCAACATTATTTTCATGCTGACCTGAAAAATAGAAAATGCCTCTGTTTTTTAAGCATTTTACCGAAATACAAATAGATCTCTATCGTATAGCTACCCCTTCATTCTCAATGTTCACCCAAGCCATTCTTGATGTCACCTTCTTTCCTAAAACGAAAGATACTGCTTCTTCTAAGGTAGATGTGCTGGGCTTCGTGAATACAACATTGCTGCCTACCTTATAACTCATTCGTACTGCAAATTTGCACATTGCGAAACTTTTAATGAACGACTCTAATATTTTCAGATCTTGATTGGCCTTTTTTGGATTAGTTATGATTTGCCTCCTCACAGGCATTTGCTTAAATAATTGTCTAACTTGAACAGTTGTTCCTGAAAGAATATAGATGTAGAAATAATTGTAAATATAACTCTGCAAGTTGTCTCCATACCTGTAGCTCTATGGCAATGCTTAGACTTTGTAATGGATCCATGGTGATCAATGGTATACGACGTAGCTGCTTCCTCGTCTTCTGTTTTAGATACAATTGTAAGGTCCGACACTGCGCTTAAGGCGTATAACGCCTCACCTCTGAATCCATATGTCTCCAACAAATCT
The DNA here is from genome assembly GCA_028455605.1 of Lasioglossum malachurum. Lineage (NCBI taxonomy): Eukaryota > Metazoa > Arthropoda > Insecta > Hymenoptera > Halictidae > Lasioglossum > Lasioglossum malachurum. The sequence goes on along the minus strand of CM052318.1, from coordinate 25,156,465 downwards.
GCCATTGGTACGAATAGTAGAATTAGTATAAATGTATAATTAATAAAATGTTCTGCAATTACCTAAATCAGAGAAATTTGAAATTTTCGAGGTGTATGCAGGTAAACACATGTAAGCTGCATCTGCTTTGGTAATACCACATCCGTCATCTTTCACTTCTATCAACGTCGCGCCATTATCTATCTGACAATTAAAACAGAAGTTAAAATGAGTTAAAACCATCGTAAAAATGAACGATAGATTAAAAAGAATTGGGTGAGAAGTACCAGATTAACTTCTACATTATTAGCGTTCGCATCTAATGCATTTTCTATCAATTCTTTGGCGGCGTTCGACACCGAAGTTATGATTTGCGTGGTGGTGATCAATTTCACCGTATCGCTGTCTAAAGCTGAAATACTCATCTTTGCGGGACATCAAACCAATTTAATGTCCTACAACTTTTCAAAGCTCAACGAGTTGTGTTTTGGAATGAATTTCTTGTTTGGAACGAGTTCTTTACATGGCAAGTGTATGGTGTACATATGTCGTATGCGTACGAAAACATAAAGATCGCTAGCGCGGGAATACGCATTTAAAATTTCGAGTGCAAGACTGCGGATCTTTATGCAAAATAAAAATTGTCTGCATCGATTGCAAGAAATAGAAAATAGATTTCATATATTGACATCTTCAATTTTTTAAATTTTCCAACAATTTCGGGTTTTGTTTACTCAATTTTGCTATAAATGCATAAAGATCCGCAGTCTTAACCAAATGACGATTCAAATGTTGCCGCGCTTTCCAACATTTCCAATTGCTTGAATGCAGTCTCTCCGTCCTCTTTCTTCCAGAAATTCTATGCTCTCGAGCTGTCTCGAGTCTCGAGCTGTCTCGAGTCTCGAGCAAAGCAACAGTCAGTAACGCAACAGTGTTCCGCAGTCTTCCGTGTTCCCGTGTTTCCCCAGTGTTTCCTGTTGACTAGGGGCTTTCGGAGGCATTGTGTTTCTAATAATCCCTCTAGCATCAACGATAGACACTGATAGACACTGATAGACTGATAGATAGTAATCGGTGGTACTCGGTGGTACTCGGTGGCGTGGTACTCGGGCACAGCTGAAGCAGCGAGTGCGAGTGCGAAGCAGCGTAAAGTGCTCGAACCAGCTCGAACTGACTTCACCCCGGACTCGGGACCCTTATGTTGTTTAAATAAATTCTACCGTTTCGAAGTAGAACTTGTCGGCGGAGAAATGGCTGATTTCTTAGATTCCGAAGCGGAGGAGAGCGAGGTATTTTCGTTGTTCGCTCAAACTTGGGAACGACTGTGCGGCTACTCATTTATCTCGATTCCTTCAATGTTCTTCGGCAGCTTATGTCACTGATCGAAGTGTTCCGTTATATTGTAGGAGGAGGAGGAGTTGGACGAAAATGAGAAAAAGAAGCTGAAAAAGATAAAGGCCGTCGAGGAGAGCGAAGAAGAGGAGGAAGAAGGTGAGTCGTTATAAATAACATATTTCGATTTTCCGTCGCGATCGAGCATGGAATTTTTTTATGCTCCAAAGTGCCATATCTATTCACGTACGCCGTACGCTAATTGTTACGCAATCGAAACAAATCCAGTTGATTGATATTGGTTTGCAGACGACGAGGATCGGTTGCGCGAGGAACTGAAAGATCTGATAGATGATAACCCTATCGAGGAGAGCGAGGGGGAGGACAGCGATGGGTCCGGTACATCGAAAAAACGTAAGAAAAGCGACGACGAGGATTTCGACGATCGTCTGGAAGACGAGGATTACGACTTGATAGAAGAGAACTTGGGAGTCAAAGTCGAAAGGGTACATATGCAATACGAATTAGCGTGGTGTTCGCAATGATCGATCGATCGTACGAATGTAGTGATATGATCCTTTACTTTAGAAACGTTTCAAACGCCTCCGCAGGATACAAGATGAAGAATCCGAGGAGGAACAAGAAAAGGAGGTGGACGAGGATAGGGATGCTATCGCGAACGAGCTGTTCGAAGGCTCCGGAGATGTAAGCCCTATTCTGAATCCTTACATGTTGTTATATCTGATTTTGTTTTTAGTTCTAATCAAACATTCGCTGTTTCTCATAACGTGAAACACTTAACTTTTGTGCTTGTTTTCATACCTCTATCAGGAAAGAGAAATTAGTATGGTATGTACGGTAGACAGAAAGACGAATTCACTATTGCGCTTTTGCTTCAGCCGCACGATGTAAGCTTTCGTTATTTATTAGGAGGACGAGAGGAGAAGCGAGCGAAGTCACAGGCCGGAGGTGGAGACGTTCGACGAGGAGGGAAGCGAGGGAGAGTACACGGATGCGGATGATTTTATCGTCGACGACGACGGCAGACCGATCGCTGAGAAACGTAAAAAAAAGAAGCCCATATTTTCGGACGCGGCCTTGCAAGAGGCCCAAGATATTTTCGGTGTCGATTTCGATTATGACGAGTTTGGTAAGTATGGAGAAGAGGATTACGAGGAAGAAGAGGAAGAGGAGGAGGAGGAGGACGAGTATTTGGACGAGGAGGACGCCGAAAGACCGAGGAGACCAAAGAAACAGTTGAAGAAGAAGACCACCAGGAAGAGCATCTTCGAGATTTACGAGCCCAGCGAACTGAAACGCGGTCATTTCACCGACATGGACAACGAGATACGCAACACGGACATACCAGAAAGGATGCAGCTCCGTTCGGTTCCCGTTACAGCTGTCGCAGAGGGTTCCGACGAATTGGACCTGGAAGCCGAGTGGATCTACAAGCAGGCGTTCTGCCGTCCGACAGTCTCTATCCAAGACGCTCACTTGAACGCCGAAGCTAAAGAGAGAGCTCGAAAAGGACCGCAGACGATCGGGAAAATTAAAAAAGCTTTGGACTTCATGCGGAATCAGCATTTCGAGATTCCGTTTATATCGTTTTACAGAAAGGAATATGTTCTGCCGGAACTGAACATCAACGATCTTTGGAAAGTGTACAAGTTCGACGCAAAGTGGTGTCAGCTGCGTCAGAGGAAAGAGAACCTCTTAAAATTGTTCGAGAAGATGCGGAACCACCAGCTGGATGAGATCATGAAGAATCCTGATGCTCCGTTAGCCGACAACGTACGGGTGATCAAAGACGACGACATAGAGCGGCTGAAGAACGTGCAAACCAGCGAGGAATTGAACGACGTGTACCACCATTTTATGCTCTACTACAGCAACGATATCCCAGCGATGCAGGAGGCTGCTCGGCAGAAGGAGAAAGAGGCGCGGCGAGAAGCGAAAATTCAAAAGCGATTGCAACTGCTCGCCGAGGCTGAAGAGAACGGCGAGGATCCACCGCCGGAAGACGAACCAGAGGTGGAGGAGGAACAGGAGCCGGACGAGACGTTGAAACAAGCTGTACGGACCGGACCGTATTCGATCTGCAGACGAGCCGGACTCGACGGTTTGGCGAAGAAGTTTGGCCTCACGCCGGAACATTTCGCCGAAAATCTGCGGGACAATTATCAACGGCACGAGGTCGATCAAGAGCCGACAGAGCCGTTGACCATTGCAAACGAGTACTGCAGTCAAGTTCTCGGGACACCGGAAGAAGTGCTGAAGGCCGGGCAATTAATGGTGGCAATACAGTTGGCTCGCGAGCCTCTGGTCAGGAAATGCGTTCGGGAGATGTATATGGAGAGGGCGAAGATATCGGTGAAACCGACGAAAAAGGGAATCAAGGAGATCGACGAGAACCATCCTATCTACGGAATGAAGTATCTGAAGGACAAGCCGGTGCGCGATCTCGTCGGCGACCAGTTCTTGAACCTGGTGATAGCCGAGGAGGACAAACTGATATCGATCTCGTTGAGCGACAGCATCGAGGGCAACACCAGCAGCAACTACGTCGACGAGACGAAGCAGCTTTATTACCGGGATGAGTTCAGCAAGAACGTTCAAGACTGGAACGCTCTCAGAGTCGGTAGCGTGGAGATGGCGTTAACGCGTATGGTCATACCCAGCCTGAAGAAAGAACTGAGAACGAACCTGGTCGCAGAGGCGAAGGAGTGCGTGATGAGAGCATGTTGTCGTAAAATGTACAATTGGATCAAGGTGGCACCGTATAGCTGTGAGCTGCCGGAAGAAGAAGACGAGGAATGGGATACCAGCAAAGGGCTTCGGGTGATGGGTCTGGCGTACGTTCCCGATTACTCTCAGGCCGCGTTCACTTGTCTCGTGGCTCCGGATGGAGAGTGCACCGATTACCTGAGGTTGCCGCATCTGATGAAACGGAAGAACAGCTACCGGGAGGACGAGAAGGTCATGAAAGAAGCCGACCTGTTAGCCCTGAGGAATTTCCTAGCCACGAAGAAGCCGCACGTAGTGGTGATCGGAGGCGAGTCCAGAGAGGCGATGATGATCGCAGCCGACGTTAAGGAGTGTATCGCGACCCTAGCCGAGGAGGAGCAGTTCCCGACGATTCAGGTTGAGATCTGCGACAACGAGCTGGCCAAGATCTACTCAAACAGCAACAAGGGCGTATCCGAGTTTCGAGACTATCCGGAACTGCTGCGGCAGGCGATCTCTCTGGCCAGAAGAATGCAAGACCCTCTGGTCGAGTTCTCCCAGTTGTGTACCGCCGACGAGGAGATCCTTTGTCTAAAGTACCACAGTCTGCAAGATCAGTTGCCGAAGGAAGAGCTCCTCGAGAACCTGTACCTGGAATTCGTCAACAGGGTGAACGAGGTCGGCGTCGACGTAAACAAAGCGGTGCAGCAAGCTTACAGCGGGAACCTAGTCCAATTCGTGTGCGGCCTTGGTCCGAGAAAAGGCCAGGCGCTGATCAAAATGCTGAAGCAGACCAACCAAAGGTTAGAGAATAGAACGCAGCTGGTGACCGCTTGCCACATGGGGCCCAAGGTCTTTATTAATTGCGCCGGTTTTATCAAGATAGATACGAACAGCTTGGGAGACAGCACCGAAGCGTACGTGGAGGTGCTCGACGGTTCACGCGTGCACCCGGAGACCTACGAATGGGCGAGGAAGATGGCGGTCGACGCGCTCGAATACGACGACGAGGACGCGAACCCCGCCGGTGCCCTCGAGGAGATCCTCGAGTCGCCCGAGAGGCTCAAGGATCTGGATTTGGACGCGTTCGCTGAGGAGCTGGAGAGGCAAGGGTTCGGGAACAAGTGCGTTACCCTGTACGACATCCGGGCGGAGTTGAACAGCCGGTACAAGGATCTGCGTGTCCTCTATCAGTCGCCGAGCGCCGAGAGGCTATTCGATATTCTGACCAAAGAGACACCGGAAACGTTCTATGTCGGTAAATTGGTCCTGGCGACCGTGATCGGCATCAGCCACAGGAAACCGCAGGGCGACCAACTCGATCAAGCGAACCCCGTAAGAAACGATGAGACCGGCCTCTGGCAGTGTCCGTTCTGTCTGAAGAACGATTTCCCCGAGCTCTCCGAGGTCTGGAATCACTTCGACGCCGGTGCTTGCCCGGGTAAAGCCACCGGCGTCAGGTTGAGGCTGGATAACGGGATATCCGGTTACATTCACATTAAAAACTTGTCCGACAGACACGTTGCCAATCCTGAGGAAAGAGTCAGCATAGGGCAGATCATTCATTGTCGCATCATAAAGATAGAGGTTGAACGCTTCAGCGTCGAGTGCACCAGCAAGAGCAGCGACCTCGCGGACAAGAACCACGAGTGGAGGTACGCGGTACTCTTTGCGGACTTTGGTAACCCTGGCACAGTGGTGCGAAGTCCTTTCTTATTATTCTATAAATTGGTCAAACTTCTTATAGTTATAATCTTAAGTGTAATTGCGTTCAAGTTTTCTGCTTGAAAGTTTTTCTGAGATTTATTTTATTTTATTTTATTATTATGTATTTATTCTGTTTTTTTTTTGTTATTTATTTTCTTATATTTAATTCCTGCTTCTTTCTATCTTTATTTTCTAGTGGAGCAGTATTCTTTTTATTTTACCTTTTACACTGTATCGGCAAGGTATTAGATGTATAAGGAATAGTGTATCTACGGAAGTCACCGCAAAGCAGGAATAAAGTACCCCCTTCTACGCTCCGCCTGATGGTGGAATTCGTCGTGGACAGCGGAATGTACAGAAATTGCACCCCGGTGTACATCAGGTTGCCGCTAACAGGCGGGGTGTAAAACCGACCGACTCAGCTTCGTGTCCTAGTACTTTATTTAGTTCGCGTTACACTTCGTAGGTTTACAGAATTGAAAATTCATACGACGAATAATTAAAGCTAGTCCCAACAGTTGTCCCATTGGCGACGTCGCGTTGACGATCTCTCTGGTTTTCAGACCACAACGAGACCCGTTCTACGACACCGACTCGGAGCAGAAAGACGCGAAAGTCGAGGAGGACGCGAAAAAGGCGAAACAACGGCAGACTTACGTGAAGCGGGTGATCGTTCATCCGTCATTCCACAATATCAGTTTCGCGGAAGCGGAGAAGCTGATGCAGACGATGAAGCAAGGCGAGGCGATCGTCAGGCCGAGCAGTAAAGGCGCGGATCATTTGACCGTCACGTGGAAAGTCACCGACGAGATTTATCAGCATATCGACGTTAGGGAAGAAGGGAAAGAGAATGCGTTCTCGTTGGGACAAAGCTTGTGGATCGCAAACGAAGAGTTCGAGGACCTGGACGAAATAATAGCGAGACACGTGAACCCGATGGCCGCGTACGCCTCCGAGTTGTTGGACTTCAAATACTACAAGCCTACCGTGGAAGGTATCAAAGATAAGGCTGAAGAAATACTGAAGGAGCAGAAGAAAGAAAACCCTGGCGGAATACCGTACATAATATCCGCCGCCAAGGTTCGTAACAATCGGTTTCGGCGATGCTGGGTAGCGCGATACACGCTCACAGTTTTCCGAACACGTTTTAGAGTTATCCGGGCAAATTCCTGTTGTCCTACCTGCCGCGTACTCGGTGTCGCCACGAGTACGTGACAGTGTCGCCGGAGGGATTCCGATTCCGAGGACAAATGTTCGGCAGAGTGAACGATCTGTTTCGCTGGTTCAAGGAGCATTTTCGAGATCCGGTGCCGGGTCAATCGACTCCTAGCACTCCACGCGGTGCTATGACTTCCAGAACGCCTTACCACACTACTCCGGGAGCAGTGAGCGGTGGGTAGTTTTCTCTTCAGCGCCGAAGCTGCGACCTCCTCAACCCCCAGCTCATCCGTGTGTCGAATCTGTTGCAGGAATGAATCAAGAAGCGATACAAAGAGTGGCGCAAAATCTTCCTCATCACATGTTGCACTCTCTGTCGCAAGTAGCGAACCAAACTCCGCATCATTATCCACCACACACACCGGGAACCGCGAGCGTGGCTGGCTATGGTGGCGTTCACACTTACCCGAATACACCATACACTCCATCCGGGCAAACACCGTTTATGACACCGTACCAGACACCGCATCATACTCCGCACCATGGTCAGCCTACTCCCAGATACGGGCAGCAGACGCCTAATCATCAGCAGGGTCCCTTCGTTCATCCACCTCCTCCCTCGGTCGCCACTCCAGGCCACCATAGGTCTACTCCATCGCACAGACCCACACCTCCGATGTCGACACCCGGAGATCCGATGGATTGGAAAAAGGCGGCCGAGGCCTGGGCCAGATTGAAAACTGGCCCCCGAATGTCGTAAGTGTCTTACGAGACGCATTCTAATATTTTTAATTGGGAACATACATCCATGAGGAACTAATCAACAAATTTATTATAAAACAAGTAGTTAAAAATTTGGATAGATGCGTTCTCTTTAGATACTTTTATAAAGTAATGTAAAATAACCACTTTTGGAACTCCGCAAACCTAGCGTTAAAACAGAACAAACTTTGTATTCGGGTGACCTGTTTTTAGTGTCTCATTCAGTTATTAATATGTCGTTGTACCATCTACGACCTTGTTCACACAATTTATTTCTGTGAACAGCTCGACACCAAGATACGACGACTCAAGGAAAACCCCTCGAAACTACGAGGAATCGGTCGGAAGGACAACCCCACGGAACAGAACTTCGACGCGAACTCCATCTTACAAATCTCCACGGGGAACACCGCACACTAATTCTAGTCCTCGGAGTATGTCTCTCAGCGGAGACGGTACTCCCCTGTACGACGAAAGCTAACGGATTAATTTCTACATAATAATTCATGCTTTCTATAATATCATTCGGCGCGATATAGAAAGGAAAGAACCATATACAATCGCATCGAAGATTCGATCGTCCCGTAGCGACGAACATCTATCGTACTGTATAAAAGAAATGGCGAAGCCATTTATAAAGTCACTGTAACACATTAATACATCGTTATCTTCCCCTGCACGTTTATAAACTTAGGAAAAACATTGGAAGCATACTAAGATGGCATGCTACCGTATATACACGCATATGTACATATTAGGCGTCATTGGAGTACTAGATTACGTTTAAACGAATTCCATTTATTAACTCCATTTATTAAACTTTCATTTTTTTCACCGTACTACAGCATATCGACTTACACCTTGGACATATAACACGTTCCGTCTCAATTTTAACTCCACCGATATTCAGTTACTGTACATTTCTTATGTTACTGGCTTAGGAATGGAATATATTTCTTACATGCTTTATACAATTGTTACATCACACTATTGAACAATAAAATAGTCTACACAATACTTTCTGCGTTGACTAAATTTGTGATCGAGTGGATTTTATTCTAAAATTAGAAAAGAATTCATTTCTCTGACCAATATGTATACAGAATCTCTTTTCGGGGAGGTTTTATTTACGAATGTAGCAAAATACATATAAAACTTTAACTTACTTTAAAACTTTAAGACATTGTGAAAAATTATTTCTCTTCAGTCATAGCTATAACAGATACGTTCGTTCATACGAACGAAACATGAAAATATGTTTACCCCTTGCCGTATTTTATCGAGTCATGCTCGTGATGAAGATTTTGAACGAAGTCATGAATAAATAGGGACATTACAACGTTCTTTTTAAATTAAATTGAATTTCATTCGTTTGTAATCAATATTTAAGTATTAAAATAAATGTAGCCATGCAAAAAATGTAAATTTTATTTCCTCTTCTACGACATTTTTTTAATCACTGTAACTATCAAGAAAATGGTACGGCAAGGGATAACCACGCGCAATTCTTTATTGTACATAAGATTCTTGATCCTCGGACAACGTGTCATCTTCTATCACCCTAGATTTATTTCTGCAGGAACTGTAACTTTCGTTGTAACGATTCCCAGCTGAGGATGAGTATCGATTCGTCGACCTAGACACACGTACGCTGAGCATTAACAACATCCAACATTGTATAAAACAAAATTATACAAACCAATACTCCCGAAAATTACATTTGCTTAACACGAACTGGTGACGTAACCGGTTTAGCATTTGATCTTGTTTTCCGTTTCGTTTCTTCGTTCTGCGAGGAATTTTTACGCTGTAAGAACGAATAATGTGCAATTATATCCTTGCTAATCTGATCACATCTGGAGTACTTAATCATTTACCAGTTTTCTTGGGCTTTCTTGTTCATCGTCACTTCTATAGGATTTCTGTTTCTGCAAAATTAAGCGTGAAACACATATATTCGAAAAGGAAGAAAGAGCTTGTACAAAAGAACAAAGAAATATATTACCTTTTTTACAGGAGAGTTTTTACCGTCAGTAGTGTTGCTTGAACTCGATAGTCGCGGTTCGGGTCTCTTCGTCTTCTTTTTTCTTCTTGCTACTTCGAATTTAGCACCTCCAACTTTTTCCATACCATTTACGATACTCTTATTGTTTGTGTTCGGGCTCTGCTACGGAAAATACAAAAACACTTTACAATGTAACATTCACAAGAAAGTAAAACTCATAAAAAGTAACGACAGACGCACCTTCAATTCTTTGTAATCGTTTTCCTGGTCCGAATTATTTTGCTGTTTTCTCGTTTCTTTCACGTGTTTACTGTTAGTAGACTTTTTAGTCATACTTTCCGTTGCAGAGTCTTGATCAAAACCAGGTGAATACACCGAGTGGTTTTGTTTCATCGAGAAACGTTCACCTGAAGACCATGAAGAAAGAAGAACATGTGTTATTTTGCTCGACTGTTGGTCCTTTGAAAAACAGATGATTTATATATTTTACCAGTCCAATAACTTAACGGACGCATAATTTTCCTGCCTTTCGAGCTCATACGAATATCTGTTGTACCGAGTTCATTCTCGGTTTTACTGTTACTTTGCAATGATTTCCACGTCTTGCAAAACAAATTTATTCTTGCAGGACATCCGTAACGGCATTGAGACAGTAACACTTTCGGTATCACTGAATACGCAACAATAATTTCGAATTAATTCTACTATATTTTTGGAGATACACAGAGGGTTAGAATTTCTTACCACCTTTGTGATTATTGAATTCACCAACTAGCTCGTAGAACTTGTGACTTATCGTCTCGATCACATTCAGTGATACTCGACGAAGTACAGCGTCCGTTTGAAATCTTCTATTAACAACCTGGTCTGCATCGCTACGCATTCATTTCAATACGTTAAATATTAATTGAATGCACTATTGGTTAACAGGACGTACATTGCTGTGCAAAAGAAAGAAGCGCACCCGGCCATATTTAATAGAAAAGCGTAAAAAATCAAATAAGAACACAGTAAGTTTTGAAGGATTCCGCTGTTTAATTGAATAGTTCTGAGAATATGTGTTATTGCGGATTATCTAATACTCTAAATGCAATAAATCAATCATTGTACAATACAATTTCTACATAAAGATATTGTTTGTCATTATATCTTATAATTATACTGGGCGCTTCTTTCTTTTGCACAGTAGTGTATATCGAAACACTTACTTCCGTAATTGTCCCTCAAAACGTAAACACAATTCAGGCTCACATATAAGTTTCGGAGACCAGTTGGATAATTTTTTAGCTTTGATACCATTGTCCTGTTTGTCTTCGCAAATACGTGCGTGATCCAGCTGTATCAATTTTTTTGATCCTTCATGTTCTTCTAGAACATTATAGATTGACACGTCCGAATCGATGTTTCTTAGAGCGTTAGGCGTTTTTACAGGAGACTTTCTATTCGTTTTCAAATGTTGTACCTCTTTCTCCAATCCTTTGCTATCTCTGTCAACGTTTCTCGCTTGCTTACCTTCTTTATAAATTATTTTCATGTCAACAGGTATAGAACTAAGCACAATAGGCTTGGACGTGTTACTCGAAGCTTGATAATTATTATTCAGAACATCGTAGCTTTGTTTGTCCGAAGTTTTTTTCCGAAAACTTGTTTTTGAAATTGCATTCTCATTTTCTAAGGTTTCATTAATTTTACGTGTATTGCTTCCGTTTACATTAGAAATGTCAGAACAATTTTTTAATTGTTTATAAAGAGTCGTTGGATTTTCTTGAACGAGTTCTTTCATTTCACGAGGATTCATTTCTTTCGTACCGGGATTAACATCCTTATTAACGTAATTTACTACCTTTGAATTTGTCGATGTCTCTACTTCTGAAAAATCTGTTAGATTTCTGAGAATACTGACACTGGAATCGTCATGATACATGTGATTAATATTTTCAGTGTTGATCGACGAAGTTTGCTTCTTTGCCGAAACATCACAATGTCGTCGCAAAAGTTTCGTTGGTCTTGTCTTACGTTTATAAGTCTTCATTAATGTTTCTCTTTGTCGTAATATTCGCTCTGCAGGTATTTTCGGAATTCCAATGTAAACTTCACTTTCGCTATTCGAACTATCTTGATCTGTACAATTGTTAGTTTTCGCGGGATTTCTCGAATTTAATGGATAGTCATTAGAAGCAGTACTTTTGCCTGGATGTATATCAGTGTTCTTACATTTACTCTTATTAAAGTCAATACCATTGTTCGAAGGAGTTGATTTATATATATCATTTCTCACATCTTTCTTCTGTTCTTGCGCTACGCTTTTGTCCTGTTCCAATGTCGAGCTTTCTATGTTAGATTCGTTCTCCTTACACGATCCGTACGACACAAAGTAATTTAAAGAGTCAAACATTTCAACAATTTTACCAACAAACTCTTGAGGATAGCTCTTATCTGATATATTATTAACAATGATATTAAACGTGTCTTTCAATTTATTTATTTTATTGTCCTGGTAAGGATACTCTGTAACTGCAGTCGCCGATTCCTTAGAATGTTCCTTTTCCATGTTCTCTTGATTATTTTTGTTTATGTTAAGACTCGGTACATTCAAGTTCTCCTTTTTTCTATGCATTTGTAAATTGGCGAACGAATTCGTTGTAGATGTATTCATACTTTCTACAGATGCGAACGTGAAATCCGTTACTTCGGATATTAAGCCATCGTCGCTGTCTGCGAGTGGGGTGGGCCAGCGAAACGTTGGCCTGGATCCTTGTTGTTTGTACATATGCCAAATCTGATGAACGTTCTTCCAGTCATCCGGAAATCCGTTATAAAATTTATCTCGGACATAATCTGGTAATTCTACAAAGTAATCGTATTTTAATTCCAAAGCATTGCAAAATACACTTTACGCAAATACGAAAGTAGATTTTTAATTCTTTCCGTTTCAGTAACTAAAAATTCTTAAAGTTCAGAAACCAACCGACTTTGATATGAAAAGATATTTACCAGACTCATTGTCAACGATAATGCCTTCCAATTGGTATACATGGTTACATAAAGACTGAATCTTAGTCGGTGTCAGTGTCCTTACAATAGGCTTGCTTCTAGCAAGTTGCCTACTGTAATATTAAAGTAAAATTAATATATAGTATAATTAATACACATAGAATAATTCGTACACATATTTCGCGTAGACTTACCCATTTATTGTTCCTAGAATAACCAATTGTCCCTGTCCGTTTAACGCTACTTTCCATTTGGTAAAGATTCTAATCCTATTTTTCGCATGTTGTGATGCATTATTAGGACTAGTTTGGAGAGAACTAGAATTGGTTTTGCTAGGGGATTGTTTGTTTGCGCATTTACTCTGAAACGCCGGCGCAGTTCTCGGTACATTAGGCAATGGAGTACTGTTTGCTTTATTAGAAGCACTGGATATAAAATTAGAACTAGGAGGCGGCATCATAAAGTAATCTTCTTGTAAACCATTTGTACTATTAAAGTCTTTAACGCTAGATGTGCACATAGTTTGACGACTATTCTTCACATCCTTTTTCAACACTACGTTCCTGAGGTTATTACTGGAGGAGACGATTACACTGCCAGTTCTAGAGGCACGTGGTTCTGGAACATTGCTGTTTACATCAGACGCATCCACATTGATACTGGACATACTAGGCGACGTGGCTGAAGGCCACGATTCGTCGAGTTTAACTCCTTTCTTGAGATAAGACAGCTTCAATGCTCGTTCCAACTTCTTGTACCGTTCGTCATTTTGTAAATCAGAGAATTTCACCTGTACGGATACGAATAAACTGTTTACTGAATAGCGACAAATCGATTTGATAATGGATATGAACAATTACCTCTGAGATACGATCCATTTGGAGAAACCCGTGTCGATTATTTACACAAATTACAGAATATTTATCGCATTCAATGATCACCTTTCGTATTGAAGATATTCATACAAGTCACTTATTTCTTGGCGTCAAAATCTGATCAAACACTTTACAAAACGACTGTTTGTCAAATAAGGGTGTAACAAAACAATGTTTATTTCGCAGTCTAGAGTATATATTTGCTGCATCTCCAAGCAACAAATTATTTTACCTTAATATCTCTGTGTACGTTTTTTCTTTCATTCCATGTCATGCAGTATACGCGCCAATACGCGCGCGATTTCCGTAACCCCCACAGTTTTCAGATTTAAATGCGCAACTGTTTTTCTTTTGTGGCGGCCACGGTGTATTATAGAGGTGTTCGGACTTCTTTCGGAAAGGTGTGATAGATAGAGCTTAGTTCTCTGGTCGCCGCCAGTCGCCGCCAAATGGAACGCTAGGCACCTTCACGCTTTTCATGTACGTGTGAGAATGAGATTGTGTGTAGCAGCGTGTCCATGTAGCCCATACTAAGTATGTACGCGACAATCTCATTCTCAGCGTACATGAAGTCATGAAAAGCGTGAAGGTGCCTAGCGTTCCATCTGGCGGCGACCAGAGAACTAAGCTCTATCTATCACAAAACTTCAACCTTACAGAGGTGCTTAGTCGTAACACCTCTATAATACACCGTGGTGGCGGCTGACCTGCGCTCACCACAAGATGGACAGATGGACCAATGCTGCTTGCTGGCTGCTGCTATTGCTATAGTCAGTGTCAGTGCTTCGATTTCGATTGTGCACACCTTTTCTCGCGCATGCGCGAAAAAACAGTAACATATCTACTATTGGGATTGGGTAGCAGAGCGGCCAGAGCCCTGACTGGCAGTTAATTGGCGGGAGTGTACCGAAATAATCTCACCGGACAAAAAGACTCCAGGACGTGTCCTACGAGTTACAAAATATACATAAATACACTTGTTATAGATTCATTTTTCAGAATCAAATCATTTAAATTTTTTAAAATTCTGCGGGGTGCTTAAGAAACCCCATTTTATCGAGAAGCTACGTTACTGAGGCTGAAATCGCCGCGCATACGCGAGAAAAGTTGCTCATCCCTGGTCATGAAGTATTCCCGTCCCGACTTTATACTATAATATAAAAATATAAATGTAGTTGATGAGAAATAGAGAGAATTAAAGAGAGAAAATGTGTTTAATTAAATTGTTTTTTACAATTATAATAAGTTTTTCGTTTGCGCCTCTCTATACAGATCGAAACGTAATATATAAATTGTTAGAACTGAGAAAATATTTGGATGTAACATCGATGACTGCCTGATCATACAACGATATGCTAACGTCATCTGTAAAACTATACATACGAAATCTATTATGATATCACAATAAATAATATTCAGTAACCTGTAAGTAAAAATTAAATACACGTACACACCGTACTGAAATTTGCGCGCACATTAAGCTTAAGCATTGGTCAATTTAAGCCTGAGAAACTAACATCATATAAATATTGGTCGTATTTTTCTTTTTATTGTTATCATCGTCAACATCCTCACCGCCATCATTCATCATCATCATCATCATTGTCGTCGTCATCGTCGTTATCATCATGATCACGATCGACTATTCCTTAAAAAAAGAAGTACATACGTTATTGTTTCTATTTCAGTGAAAAATGAAACAATTTCACACTCTTTCTTTGAATTTGTGATAGCGCAAGTAATTTGTATTTACTAATTACCACTGACTCGTGAAGCACAGATATTCTACCTTTACAACGGTAGTCTACTAATGAGTAAAATTCGACTAGATTTCCACATTAAAGATCGTATAATCTCAATTCAATATTACCGCTACCTCTATGGCAAAGCTGTACGTTTGTAATTAACATTAATTATTAGTTTTAAGCAGGTAGAAGAAAAAGTAGATTATTCTCTTATTAACAAATATATCGCTATTCAAATGTTATCCTTACGATCACCTGTATTCAGAATTCAGATGTATAGAACAAAACGCGTCTGCTGCGCGTCTAATATTATTTTGCAGACTGTTTCTATCTTTATGATTTACTAGCCGTCGATTTATCTGCTTCTCTCGATCCTTCCGCGGAATCAACGAATTCTTTCTGATGATCCTTCGGATTTCTGTCCTTGTAATCCCGTCGGTGATCATGATGATTATTGTGGTTATTATGATTGTTATGATTATTATGGTGATGATGATGTTGATGTTGGTGGTGATGATGATGATTGTTATCGGTATCTCTTCGATCTTTTTGTGACGTATGAAGCCAATAATTTCGGCGAATTTTATCGATTTTATCGCGACAGTAATTGCGGTACATATTTTCAAGTTGCGGTAACACCGTAAAGTCCACTTCCGACTGATGATCTTGTTTATCGTGCCGATTTCTGCCATTTCTGAAATCAGACGAATTCGGGATGAAATCACGAGACAATAACAATCGGTACAATTACGGTTTTACCTAGGCGCCCGACGATGCCAATAACTCTGGCTTTGCAAAGGCGGAAACTTGTGAGGCATTTGTTCCTGCGTGGAACTGGTTGGTGATCCGCGATTATGGTGACCGTTGTTACTGTCGCGAGAACGAGCACCTTTATTAACACTTGCTGCATTTTCTAATACTTCTTTTAACTTTTCAATTTCTTTCCTTTGATCTATAATCTGTTTCATTAATTGTTTTACCATGGATTCTACACATCGCAAGTCGGCCTCGTCGGTCTGATTCAGTCTAAAACAATCGACTTGAATACCAACATCCGTTACCGATTGTTTACTTGCTTTTTGTTCTGCCGACGAATCCAATTTCCTGCAGTAAAAAGAACTCTTTTTGCGTTAACGAGCAACAATGCGTGTTTTACCGTATCAATCGCGATTACTAACTTTTTCTGTTGCTCAACGATTTCGGACAAGTACTGATTTTGTGTCTTAGCCTCCTGCAAAGATATTTTAATATCTTGCAAATCTTTTTCCAATAGTTCGACCTGCAACGGTGCAACATTCACGCACCCTGGGCTATCCTAAAAGAGAAACGAATAATGTATCTAATTTTTAGAGAGTGGATTTTATGCATTTATGAGAAAAATTAGTAGGCGTAATTTAAAACAGTAAAAACATTGGATGAATTTAAAAATACTGTTATATCATGTTCAACCTATTGAACATATTAACAAAGAAAATAAATTTCTTTGTTGCAATTCTCTGCCTACTCTCTGCCAAAACTCTGTCTACTGATCTTTTCTATTCTTATTGTTCAAAACCATAGTAACACCTTTGGTTTCGCAAACCCAGTTCCATTATCTTCGGGGGATGAAGGACTACTAGGCACAAAAGCAGATCCTTTCGAAAATACTAATTGAAACTGTAAATCTATAGGGAAACGAAAAATTGTAACATGTTATTAGACGTATATTATGTTCTATTATGTTAGAAGTATAATGATTTACCTCTGTTCCTTTGGCGAAGAGAATCTACTTCTTCGTGTAGAGCAACCAGTGTTGCTTGATATTGTTCTTGCAAGAATTTCATGTTTTGTAACTGAGCTACTATATCTGAAGGTGGTTTCTTTCCCTTAGAAACAACGTATATTGGATTATTCAAAGTTTTTATAATATCGTTGAGAAATAAAGAGAAAAAATATTGGTCTTACCTGAGGAAAGGGTACTTTCGGGACCGTCGATACCGTTGGTACTTTTGGCAATTTAACTAGCACTTCGGATGTCATTCTTGATAGTTTAATATTTAGTCGAGTAGATAAAACATAAATATTCACCACAGATTTATAGAGATAAAATGTTGGGTTCTAAACGCAGACGAACGAAACGAAGAAAGTTCCCTTGAGAAAGCGATCGTGCTTCCAAATATCTAGAAAGACAACGTAAAAATTAATTTTCCAATAGTACGAAATGATTATGCTATCACTAAAACAATGACGTTATCTCGCAGAAATGAAAATCGTCTCGCCTCGCAGCATCGTAATCCGACACTGAACAAGCGAAAGCGTTCCTCGACTGTCCTCGACAGAGAGACACATTTCGATGAAAGGCGAGATAACAGAAAAGGTACGCAATGTCAGAAAATAAATGATACTACCCCAGAATGACAAAGGTTCCTTCGACACTTCGCCGAATGAGTTACACTTAAACAGAGATCAGCAGTGCGAAATGACAGCTGAAAATTCGACAGGACACACGATCACCAAGATCTTCGAGGAGCGTGATTCTGCGCCTGGATTTTTTGACGTCATTTCACACCAACCAAGGATTGGTTAATACTTTAGCAACAATGGTCGACATTGACTTTTAGCGATTAATTGTTCTGATACGATTTCAAAGATCTCCGATCTTGGCTGAACATAGGGGAGAGAACGAATTCCACATACGATCCAAAGAGCGCGAATGAACATTACGGTAGCGTGATCGAGGAATAGAAACAGAGTTTGGCATCAGTGCAGTTAGCTCTAGAAGTTTGAAAAATAGCGCGTAAAATAAATGTAGATCTTCAGGTGGATCCTGTTTGGATACGCGGAACAGTACCTGTCCGCTGGACGACCTGTGTTTTGTATGTCCTCACGAGCGGGAGTATTGACACAGACTACACAGAATACTCGGCCAGAGGCGCAGAGTACTTCATCAGAGACGAAACTTCGGAATTTTGCAAGGATCAATTTCCAGTTCGCATGCGTGCGCAAATTGTATTCTAAAAATTCAACGACCAATAATACCTATCGAACGCGCGTGTATTCCCGTAGAAATGTTTTAAAGTGTAACTGCACAAATAGAAGCATTAACATTTATGTAAATGTGCGAAGATATTCACTGATATACATGATTCAATGAAAGTCACTTTTTAAGTATTACATATTCAGTTCATGAAACTGCTTGTATTTCTCGAACACAGTCTTCCGAAAATAGGTCAAGATCTGTTTTGCGTTTCGAATATTCCCGCGCTTTCCAGTATTTTGAACGCAACGTCGGCAATGAAGATTTTGTCGGTAAAAAAGCGACAACGATAAATTTAAATTGTAATCAAGGTTCCCCAGTTTAGGATTACAAAGGTTGAAGGTTCCAACAGGAGTTTCGCTTCTGGTCAAGCACTCTGTGGTATTGATCCAATAACAATAACATTTAAATATCACGCTATAGTATACCACAGCCGCGCCCATATTTTCTGTCGATCTTGCGTAAAGCTACGCCAATATATGAAGTTATTTCTTTGATAACATCACAGACGAGAATGTCGTATGTGATAACACAAGCAAGCAAACACGATTTCCTAATTACTTCTTAGTTATTTAAATCATAGCTATGTCAAATTATAGAAGCATTCCTTAAAGTTGAAATTATTTTTTGATAACTAAACTGCACTGCAGATCGTACACACATTATATATATATATATATGGCACACAATATATATATGTCTACGTATAGCAAAAACGAACGTTCAGATTTCGATTACCGAGTACTCTGAATATGTTACGCTATTGAAACATCGACAATTCATTCCCAATTTAACTCCTGTTCAAAACTAAAAGGAAAGTGCTCTTTTTTTTTAATCTCCTTCGTGTTACCGTCCGAAGGAAAGTAAGCTCGTATTTGATTTTTATAGAATTTGCGCGTACTTTAATATTTGGTCTTTGAAACATTGCTAGACGTAAAAAAATTGTTTAAATAATGTTCTGAATCTTCGGCGTAACGAAAAAAGAAATATGGCTTATTTGGTAGACAGTAAGAAATGCGACGAGATAAATAATAAAGATAGAGAACATGTTCTATCTTTTGAAATGGGTGAAGATTATAAATTTAAGGTATTTTTATACATATATATGTATATTGCGTAAACGCGTGCGTATATGTCAACACGTTAATATAAAATGCTTTTTATTATAGTATACGCCGGAAAGTCATTTTAAGCACGTACTAAAAAGTGTACAGAGGCAACGATGCAAGGAGGACGAAGAGCGCATCTGGACCTCGTTCGTTAAGGAGCAGGAGTTTCACAATTTAAGATTTCCAGAAAAAGATATTAACCTGCCTATGCAGAGCGTTAAAGATCTCATACAAGAAAATATGCAAGATGTAGATAGAGAACTTAAGAGACTACAAGAAGATGCTCTTCCTGAACGAAACAAAGGAATTTGTAACTGTAAATTAAATAATAGAAATGACAATGTTGCAAGTGTAGAAGTAAGTATTTTTACAATTTTCAGTTAATTATTATCACAATTAATTGAAAGGTAACGTTCACATGATTTTGTAAATTCTAGCCAAGCAGTATACAAAACTGTTCTCCGAGACAAAAGATGTCAGCAATAGAAAAAGCTGCATGCGACTCTAATATTTTGATTCCGATATCGCAAACAAATAATATCACTGATTATCAAGACTGTAAAACATCCAAGAAAATAACAAAATCAAGAACCAAAAAGTCTCTATCGGATTCTTCTATTATACACAAAAAACATTATACTGATCAACTACTTTGCGCGACTAACCGTTTCGAGGACGACTCAGATTCAGACTCGAATTTGAGCAATAGTAAAATGGATACTGTTTGTGTACAAGCGGATCCACTTACGATACACAAGCTTCTTTCAATGCAGAGGAAAATATCTACATTGCTGAACGAAATTTCGTTTAGATTACGTAGAATTCCTTTGCCAGATGGAAACAACGATCTGAAAAGAAGACAACAACAGACCATGGAATTTGCCGTTAGGTTTTCGAGAAATTACCTGTATAATCTTAACAGGCTTGTAGCGAGCATTCACGGCCATATTGATGCTGCGTCTACGAGAACAAAGCTGTATCATAGAAACGTCACGTTCCATCAAGATATGATTAAGCAAAAATTGATCGCTGCTTATCAATTGTTAATACAAGCATTGAATGCCTATAGCAAACACATACCTAATTCTATCCACGAGGGTCATCCTGCGAAGCTTCAAAATGCATTACAGATCGTTAGCGACTTGAAAGACATTTGCAATAAAATTGAAATTACGGCCAATTATTTCTGTTCAGGGGACGTAAATGCCTCGCCGGTAATGATACATATTAAACAAAAGTAATTCTAACAATTTCGGAGTAACACACTTCAGGAAAATTTTTTGTTACAGGAAAAAGATCCTCAAGACGACATCGATACTATCTTGTCTAAATTGAAATTGAATTTGGAATCTAAAGAGCAATCTGCAAGACGCAAGCATGTCGAACCCGCAGTGGCTCCTGCGAGAACGTCTTTGCAAAACGGAAGGCAGTTAAATAAAAAAAAGAATTTATCTAGTCGACTAAGCATGTACAGTATAGATGTACCTAAAGCTAATCAAAGGAAAGGCACAGACTTAAGAGAAAAAAGTATTGGAACTTGCATATTATTGATTAGTACCAATGTTATTTGAAACCTCTCGAATACATAAGTTTATCAATTTTTCAGGATACCACAGAGAAAGAAAATGTAAAGTGATGGACCCGAAAAGTGTGCACATTCAGCAGTTTACAATGCCAGAATTACTATATCCTAGTCCTGCTACGCACACATCGTCTTCACAAGACACCGTTCTGATCGATTGTACGAAGAAGATGAAGTATTTGAAAGATGATGATATTAAAACTATGATGGACGAAGTGCCGATCGATTCCGAGAATGTAAGATATATCAATAATATACAGAAACGAATTAGAATAAGTTTAAAAAGAAAGTAATTTTGTGAAATAGGATAGTAATCTAGAAATTCAAACCAAACATAGTAATGCGACGAAAGTAGAACAGTCTGAAGGATTGGAAAAGAAGTCGTTCATTGAAATATGGAAACCTAGGAACACGAAAGATAAAGAAACAGATACTAGAGTGAAAAATACATTAAATGACGATGATATAGTAAAGAAAGTAACTACAATTACTAAAGAACACTTGTCTACTCTAGTTCCTGTGATTAGCGATTTAATGACTCTCATAACACAAAAGGTAGGACCAAGCACTGTGTACGCAGTAAAATATTTTTTCGTATTTTTCGTCGTTCGCAGACTATTTGAGTGCTTACGCCATGTACTAACTCGTTTGTCACATTTTTCATAGAAAACTGATTTGCAAACACAGCCTCTGTCTGAAACATCTATGGAAACGCTAATGGAGTTTCTACAAAAGTATCAATCCCCTAAAGATTCCGATACTCGAGCACCTTTAACGGATGGTGGTTGTAAATATTTTACAGAGAATAGGTAAATAAAGCATAATAATAAAAAATCGTCTCGCTTAGGTAAAATAAGAACAAATATTTTCCGTATTGTGATAGCTTATCTGAAATTCAGAAGCACAATAAAAACGTACAATTGATTTGTATGTCGTCCACGGATAAAAATTCGAACGCAAGGCAATGCGATGTTTCGTGTCAAGCAGACGAGATTGCGATAAATGTAAGTAATGTGATTGAATATTCGAGCCATCCTGGTATTCGATTCTTCCTTAAATAAAGATTACGATTCATTTTTAGATGCTCGGTGACAGTAAAGCATCGCATCCAAATACCAAACATAAATTGAAACTTTTTATTTCGAAGGAAACTGAACACAGAATTTTAGCATATAGAAACGAGTATAAAAAACTGTGTCAATTGAAACCAATGTATTCTAGCAATACACAGAATAAACCATGGGATATCGTAGCATGGTAAGAACACAAAGTAAGACTTGTCTTTGGAATTTGTACTAACACCAATTTTTGGAGCAGGATATCCGATAAACTGATAGATGAGCTCATAATAGAAAACACAAAAGAATTTGAACCACTGGGGTTACTACAAAAAATATATGAGATGGAATTTCAAGAATTTTAAGGGCACAACTGTTTCATAATTATTGAATTAATCTAGAAGATCATATTTATAAAATGAAATATTTTTAAAACCATTTTCGCTTGGAGTATAAATTTTTTGAATAAATTATTACTTTATACATGAATGTTTAATTTATTCTATATCATTTTTTTCTATATCTCTAGTAGAATAACAAATAACCAATATTTATGCATTTAAATTTTAAATAGTCATGTTTGTGTGTACTGTGCACACATGCATGTATTTATATTTGCTGCAACATGGCGCTAAACCTAACCTCCTAAGGTGCTTATTACTCACGATTCGAGTAATATGAATACATGTAATAATTTAAGGACATAAAAATACAAAATGAGACTGATGGTTCTAAGATTGTACAAAGACTTATTGCGATACGGTGGGAATTTGAAATATACGGATAAACTATATTTTCGAGCTAGAATTCGTCATGGCTTTAGAGAAAATAAACAATTGACTGATGAGCAGGAGATAAATTTTCAATATCAGGTGAGCATTTAACTTTAATCATTCTTGTTGACGCGGCCCACTAATTTGTTGAATAATTTGTATTGCGTCAAGTTGTTCCACTGGGATTTAATGGCTTCTGTATTTCGCTTAACCTAAAACCTAAGGAATTTAAATAAATATATTTTTTTTTCAGAAAGGGCAGAAACTTTTGTCGAATCAACGTGTTGTATAATTAGTTATTAGGAACCGAAGTTTATAATTGTACTGCAGTAGAAATGTTTAAACATTCATTAAACAATGATTATTTCATTCATAAGTTGGTTATTTACATATCCTCGTTGACTCACAGAAATGCTGAGTTATGTTGTAAAAACAACAGGGAACTAATCGGACCTTTAAACTATAGTAATCAAATACGTCATAAATCTTATAAACGCTTCTTAGACTATTCAAATGTGCCTAAAATGGACGAAAATGATCTCGAAGAACAATTCGTGAGAGGATCTGGACCTGGTGGTCAAGCGACCAATAAAACAAGCAATGCAGTCATTTTGAAGCACAAACCGACTGGATTAGTTGTAAAATGTCATGAAACAAGAAGTGTATTTAAAAATAGAGAAATAGCTAGAACGAATATGTTGGCGAAATTAGATGATTTAATTAACGGTGACAATTCCATAAGAAATCAAGAAGAAACGCTTATGAAACAGGATAGCTTGAAAAAGAAACAGAAGCAAAAGAAATTGGCAACGTTAAAAGAAGAGTTCGAGAAACGTGAAAATCTCAAATAATTTAATCAAGTTCTGTATATTAAATAATTACCAGAAATGTATAAAAAGAGAAATATTGTAAAACATTGGGAATGAATAAAAGGGCAGGAAAATACATGTACAAGGTTTTCTTTCAGTTTTAATGGAAAATTCATATCTTTAATAGTCATCTCTTTTTTTGTAATCATGAAAGGCTTACAATTATTTTTCTTCGAAATAAAATATTTAGGTGGACCCTCCAAGAGGGAATTTAATAGTTAATGTTACATACAATGACGCGCGTTTTGTAACAGAACATGGTCAATACGCTACGATAAAGCTTTGTATGCAGTCTCGCATGATTTCAGGAAATTGCTTTCGCGAACGAAAAATCATCGGTCTCACACTAAAGATCCTTCGCGCGCGTTGTACCGTGCAAAAGCAAAATGATGACAAGTCTTTTACAAACACAGTGAATACATACATACAAACGACGGGAACGTTTCGTTCGAGAACGCAAAGACTGCATATATTTAAAGAATGTACAGGGGTTCTCGATCGAACCCAGTATCGGAAAAGACACTATGAAGAATATTAATAAAATTCTATCGATGGGTGCCAATAGCGTTAAATACTATTCTCTACGTACACAAATAATGTTTTATACATAATGTACAGTTGCAGGGCGTACAGGGAGTGTCGGCCAACGCGACGATTTAAAATTACTAATAAAACTGATTGACGTAAGTAATTCTAATTCATCGCGTCGGGCGAGTCGCCGCGTACAGAGTAAATTTCAACCAGCGAGATCTCGTGGAAAATCTGTGTGTGTGTGTGTGTCTCGGTCTCGAAATTTAAACTATACAGCACAACCTCTTTCGTCGAGGATTATTTCAGCTACTCTTCAACCATCGGCCGAACTGACCGCGGCCTGTTTTTAAACGTTTTTTCGGTGGCTGAACGTTCGACCGCGGTGAACTGGAACTTCTTAACCGTCTATTGCTCGCGATCGTCACCGAAAGAATACTGTGGTCCATGTCTACTTGTTCGTCGATCTTCATCATTCGAACGACCGGTTGGAACTCGATGCTCGAACGTCTCTGCTCGAGTTCCGAAGTCGCAATCAAGGCCGGACTTACGCGACCCGACAACGCGCACTCTATCTCAGAGTTCTGCGTCGTCTCGGACGATACAGCGTGTTCGGCTCGCCGTTTCACGCCTCTCAAGCTCTGTTGCTTCTTGCACGTAATGTTCAAGTAGGCATCCTCTTTGCAGTTCTCGTTCTCCTCGTACGCGGTGTCGGAAGACATGTTGTTCCTTCTCGCTCGCTTCCTCGAATGAATCCGCCTCCTGCCGGGCCCTCTACCGACCTTGCCACCTCTGTACACGTTGTTGCGATGCTCCATCTCGGGGACCGGATCTTCGGGATGGAGTTTCTGCGGACTGCGTTTCCTCGGCAATCCGTTCGCGTTATGATGGTTCCTCGCGACTATTCCGGACTCGGTCTCCTTCCTGCACAGGTTCTCGTGGTTCTCGAGTTCCGCACGCGACTCGCACGCCTCCGTGGACGTATTGTCTCGTTGACGCTTCTTCATGGTCGCCTTTGAGACGAAAACTCGCCGTTCCGCGAGAAGATTAACATCCTTCCCGAAAACGTGATTCTCGTCGTTCCCAGGGTCATTCTCCGATATCTCTTCGATCTCCGACAGATCCTTCTTGAACACGAAATCTTTGTTTATCACGAAAGTCCTCTCAGACTCGGTACAAACACCACCGGCGCTGGTAGGCGTCAACGGTTCCGTACAGGTCTCTGTGCTCGTGTTCGTATGCAAAACCGAATTGTCGATGGTCTCCATGCTCGTGTCGCTCTTCTCATCCCCGTCATGTCGCGCGTCCCGGCAACTGGTATTCTCAATGTACGTTTTGCATAAGCATCCGGCGTCGTCCTCCTCTTGATGATGATGATGATGATGTTGATGGTCAAGGCCGCTCGATTGCTCGCTGTCCCGCGAAATATCAGCAACGGTGGATGATATCCGGACGCTCGTCGCCTCGTCCGCTAGTCTGTCGAGAGCGTTCTGGTCCCGTACATCGCAGCTGGTCTCGTTCTGCTCGACATTCTTCTCTGACAAATTCCCCCGGTCGCAATCGGTGTCAACCACGTGTTTCGCTTGGAGTTTCTTTTTAATCTTGATGCCGGGCCAACCTGTACGATTTTTTCGTTTTTTCCTGCGTTTCGATGGCGACTCGACGCTCACCTCGCCGCACTCCGAGCTGGCACACGAGGAGTTCTCCAAACAGTTCGCTAGCTCGTGACAATTCTCCAGCAACTCGAGCAAGTTTGATGGCGGGCCTTTCGGGATACTTGGCTCGTCCAGAGGATTTTGTTCTATTTGCGCGGCGTCAGGGTCGAAGGAGTCCTCTAGTTCTATAGTGTCGTTCGCGTTCAGCATCTCATCGATCGTCTTGACCATCTCCTTCAGGTCCTCTTCCAGCTCCGACTTCACCTCAACTTTCTGGTCCGGCCCGGGAGTGCTACTAGTTTGCGAGCCAACGGACTGGCACTCCTCTATCGTATACAAATTCGAAGGCTGCTGCTGCTGCTGCTCCCGCTTCCTAATGATCGTCGACATGATGGCCAAGGTGGACGCGTGGCACCGTGGACTTTTCCTCGGCGATCGTCCGACGCAACCGCTGCTTCGGCCACGACCTTTCCTCCTGCTGTCGCTTCGATTCAGATTCTTCGTTAGAACTTCATGAAAATTATCAATCTCATAAGGTAAAAGAAACGGTTTTTGCGAGTCACCTTCACTGAAATAATGCCAGAACTCGGCCCCCTCGTCTTGCCGCTGATACGTCTGATACCACGGCTCAGACTTCGGTACAGCTTCGAAGGAGAACTGCATCTTCTCCACTTCCGGCGAAGGTTTGGACGGATATACTCTCTCTTGCTCATCGGCTTGTACTTTCTCGACGACCTCCTCTTGCTCTTGGATGGCCGGCCTCGTCGTCTCCTCGACGACCGAGGGCTCTTTGATCCCTGTCAAAGGCGCCTGATACCTCAGCCTGCTCCCAGGTGTCTCGAACTTGTAATAATTCTCGTTATCCTTGATGAGCGCCTCGGTTTGCGTTCGTCTTCTTTTCCTAGCTCGACCCAGACTCAGCGAGTCCTGCGAGTCCTCCTCGATCGGCTCCGTTTTGATGGGCGTATTACAGTCTACGGATGAATTGAGACACGCGGAACTGGTGCTGTCGTTGTAATCGCTCTCGGTCTCCCTCGGCAACACGCTGCTTTGCTCGTCGTCACTCGCCTCGCTCGAGTCGTCTCGCCTCGGCTCGCCGAACATAAACGACTCCGCCTCGTCGCTGAGCAACGATAATTCGGATTTCCTCACGCGCTTAAACCGTACAACTACCGGCTTCTCGCTGGATGGCACTTCTTTCTTCTCCTCGTCGTCGACATCCTTCTGCACCGTACACTGCGAATTATTGTTCGATACCACACTTGAGCGCAACTTACTACCTAACACTTCCACTTTGTAATACGCGCGGTTGTCCTCGATCAAACGCTCCTCGACCGATAGCCTGTGCCGTCCCCTGAACCCCCTACCCCCCCGTCTTCCCGATTTGAAATATCGCGGTTTCAACGTCTCTACTTTCGCGTCATCTTTTATAACGTGGCCGTTACACACAACGCCAGCGTCAGCGTCGGCGTTGTCGCATACCTGGGAAACCTTTTTTACATTCGACGCGACATTCTCCACCGGCAGTTTACCGTTCAACCCTTTCACGATCTCGCCTCTAGACGTTCTGCAGGAATTGTTACAACCGTTCTCGTTTACACTTAAAGTATTTTCGTTATAATTAAGTTGGACACTACCGTTCGTTTGATCGTGATTTCTGTACTGCACAGAATCCCGATCCTGTTTGACGTATTCTGCACTCACACTGTTGTTTTGTTCGTTATTGCAAGGTATCGTTCTCTGCAAATCCTGGTTATCGACATCGTTCTGTTTGTTACACGCTATGCCACAGTCTTTCTCGTTGTCGCGTTTCTCTTTCAGCTGTAAACGTTTCGCCGCTGTAAACGTATCGATCTTGAACTCGTTCTGTTTCGACTGGTTCAGCACCTGCTCACGCATCAACTCATCCTCTGGATCGTCCTCCTCTATCCAGATCGTTCCCTTTGCTCGTTTCTTTATGGTGTACCCCTCGAACTTGTCGTAAATCTTCTCTGTTTTCTCGACCTCGTGCCACGGGCTACCTTTCGACCGTAGCAAGTGTCCGCTTTCGTGTTTCGCGCGAGTACGTAAATTGTGAGGCGAACTTAATCTTAAATTGAGATTCCTGCGCGCGCCATTGCACTGCACCATCTTTATATCATCGACCTCGAAATCCCCTAAGCTTTTCGCGTTTCTACTTACTTTCCCTTCTGGCAGTACTATGTCATGAAGATTACGATCTCCATTGGAAAACAAGTTGCAGTCTTTTCTGTTAAACAGAATGGAAAGAAAAGAAGGTTATCAAATGATTCTTGACAAATTGAGAACAATAAAAACGTGATTTACGTGTGACTTATATATACGTACTCTATATCCTTTGTTCTGTTCAATTTTAGAAATGCTTCAACGTTGGCTCCTGCGTTGATCAGATTATCCAAGGATAAAAAATTGTCATTGTTCCGCACAAAGTTAAGATGTTGGTCGCTTTGCACATGTTTGCTAAGATCCCGGTAACTGATACGACAAATTTCACAATAACCAGAAGCTAATTGTTCAGTTCTGCGAGCACGAGTGCCAGTCGTCCGTGGTCGCCGAGTCATCTCTTTATCCTGTTCGTTATTCACAATATTATCGCCTGTACCATTTACTATACTTTAAATTGTAACACGGATCGCGTTATATCGACCTACCTCCTCTTCTTTGACCGGTTGAATTCTCTCCCTATTTTCCTTTACGTCTGCTCGTAATTTCTCTGGTTTTTCTCGTCTTTTTGTGTTGAAAGGACAGGAGCCTAACGGCCCAGAAAAATTTAACGTCGGCCACACAGGTAGTTCAACGAAGACGGGCCTTGTATTCCTGGATACAGTTGGAAATCTAATACAAACTGTTTCTAGCAATTTCACTATACTCCCTGAGGGAAACGTACCTCCGAAAGGCCTCGAATTTGATGTAAGGTCCCTTGAGATGCCTGACCTTTAAATCCTTCGTCGAACTCTGCTGACAAGACTGCTTCGATCGTTTCAAAGGATCTGTATCTTTAACAGAGGAATAGATTCTATCGAGCCAAGTTTGGAGTTTATCGATTGCCCAAATAGGAATTCCCCAATTTTGGGCGTTGTAAAGTGGATCCACGGAACACTGTTGTGGCTGTATCAGAGCACGTTCCAACATTGCATCCACTCGCGATTTCTGCAACAAGTCCAGGTGAAACGGAAGGTTAACGAACAGATATAACACAGAAACAAAATTCTCCGCGAACAGAATACTTACAGATCTTTGGGTAGTTGGACCCCTCAGAGAAGTTGAGTTAGACAGAGCACAGTCGGGACTAAAATACGGCGTTTGAGGAGTTGCCACGGGAGTCGGAGTTTCTAAACTCCTCAGCGAGGGAGGTCCCCCGCTGCCTCCGCTGGCACAACCCCATTTATATTTCTCGAAGTTGATTTCACCCGACTTGTTGACCCTGTCACTAACTACCAGAGTCACGTTTTGTACTAAAAATAATTCGATCACCTAAAAAGAACAATCGAGGTCTTAGAGAGCTAGAAAAAATAGTAGATAAACGATGTAGAAACTTTTTGATAAGGGAAAAAGAAGAGGCATGAGCGAAGGAGGGAACGGTTATCGAAAATGACAGGGGGCCAACTTACGAGAGGTATGTCGGCAGCTGTGCATGGAAAAGGATGTGCAGAAAGTGTGGACACACAGTGATAGTAACTGACTCGTTGACGGACGCACGGGCACACGTTTACATCGGCGGTATGCTGACGTCAAGGCGGTCTCGTGTTCCTCTCGAGAAGCGTAGCGATCGAGCGCGCCTATCAAACGATTTCACAGAAGCGCGAGTTACGCGCGTGCAGATAGAAACGTTCGTGCAGTGAACAATGGTCGCCGCATTGTTGCACACCGCCGTTCTAATAATACGTCGGAGTCGCGGAGAACCAGAACAATAACGAAACACGTGGGATCGAACGAAACGAATAATTCAACGATGTTTCGATCGGAACGCCGACGCGAGAGTATACCACGAGCTGAATCACCGCGGTGGTCGAAGTTGTCGCGTCGAGTTTACGCTCGGTTACTGTCAAACGGTATTGAAACGCACGAAACCATCAGCACAAAACAACTTCCTCGAACGACACTGTTTATCGGTCCGCGTATCATCGAATATCGTAAAGTAAACGGCGGACACCTTTCGAAATGCGACTCGCGAGGAACGGTATCGTAGGGGGAAGTTTCTCGAGACGTTTCTCGGCCGGTCAAACGAAAGTAAAGAGATAAAGGAAAAGAGCGCTGGGACGCGCTGCGAGATCGTTACTCGCGGGGGAGAACTGTCACGCACAAAATGGCCATTCGCCGTTAACAGCTTGGCAGACGAGCCTGGAGGCGGCGCTTTGCGTTTCTGTTCGCCCGAGGACAGCGAACGCCGCAGCGAACTGAACAACAGACTTTTCCTGGATACGTGAAAAGCGATTTTCGCTCGGTTTCCACGTCCATTTTTTCGCTTTTTTCCCCCCTTCGACGACCCACCACGCAACAACACAACAACCGATGATGACGAATCCGGTCCACTTCGTTCTAATTCTCGGGCTGTCCTAAAGATGGCGCGAGCACGACCCGGTTTTTCACCGATTGTTTGTCAACAGAGAACTATTGGGTCGTACTAGAAATTCGGGTCTTTTATTGCAGAATAATAGAAATTTACGTCGCTGAAATATCTATTCCAAATATTTGTCGATGTATCTTTCTACAGGTTTGATGATATCGCATGGGTTTTCCAGTTGAAAAATAAGTAGTGCCCGAAATAGACGATAATACGATGTATTTAGTGAAGTTTGCGAACGATAACAAATTTGAAGGTTAATTGCCATCGGTAAATGTTAATCATTGATCGCGTTAAATACTCTTGACTCGGCAATGCACGCGAGTTATTTATTTCCGATAGTATCGAATTCGATACAGCTGAGTCGGAAATATTTGCCGAGGAACTGACAATTTACGGCGCCGCTGCATTTTCGTATTCGGTACTGTCAAACTTCGATAGATATCGTTTCGCTTTATTTCGATGACCGGCATACTGCGTTCTAGACGAATGTGTTTTCTTTTTTTGTGTATGTAGTAACGCTGTGCGTGCACCCACGCTTCGCGCGTAGAGTAAACGGCAACAAGATATACAAATGAACGGGTTGAAAGTGGCGGGAAGGAGGATAGAGGATGTAGCAAAGGAAGGAAAAGGAGAAAGCAGACAACCATGAGAGAGAGAGAGAGAGAGAGAGAGAGAGAGAGAGAGAGAAGGGGGGTGGGGAGACGGTCAGATGGAACGCTAGGAGGGAGTTTGTGGTCCGTGGATCGTGGATCCGTGGTTCATCAACGAAAAGAGGCTGAAAGAGGCTTGCAATGCATTCGACTTATGTAGCTCGTTGTAGACGATGATTCAACGATATGAAAATAAAGATATTCGAAACCGAGAATTGTTTTGAGAAAGACGATCTACATCCGAAACGAATACTTACTCCACCCAAATCTTTGATTTTCGCTTCTATTTTGGCTGTGGTCGCATGGTTTTTTATGTCCAAGTAAAAAGTTTTTCCCTCTAACGGTTTATCTTTCCGAACACGAACATCTAAAATATCAGAAAAATGTCTTAGCGACGGTGCAGGTGCCAGACAGGAAAATTTTTGCACGATTAAGCATACATGTAACGTACGATAGGTTAACAGATAGTGGTTATCGTATCGGTTCCATAAAGTAAAACGAAGAAAAATTATTATTTACGTTCTCTTTCGGAAGGGAATGATAGTCTCGCGAATCGAAACGAACAAATATACAACGCGATTATTTAGTAGACTGCGTACGTTCGTGTAAAATCGAGGGTTTACGTGAACATCAATTAAACGCAGATGCTGCAGCTCTGTTAATGTCAGGTTAACCAGTAATTAAAATCCGTGGTCTGTGGTGATAACGAAACGATGCGTCGTTGAAGAAGGATGCAAGACAATAAGAAAAGTAAGATTTTCATTAGACTGAATGGTTGTATCGTACAATGAGGTCATCGTATAAATGTCAAGGAACAAGTACGTTTATGTGTTGGGACGAGGTACAGCAATAGTTTTACACGAATACGCTAGTGTAATGTACACGAAAGGGGAGAGACGGTCGATGAAAGACTTGATTCCACGAACGGCGCGACCGTGCGTGCCGAGAAACTTTAATACGCATATGCTAGACGTACGTGACTGTTTGGTGAATTTATTTTCTCTCGGTGGCTGCTTCTGCTCTTGATGTTGGATTTTGGACGGAGATACCATTCCTATGCCATGCACCGCACACACAACAACTATATATTCCTTTCACTATACTTTAGTATTTTTGAAACACTTCCCATTCTCGCAAGCGTGCCGCATACCATCACAGATATCTCTCTGCATATTCACCAGTTGCTCTAATTTCTCGAAAGAACCATCACCGATCTAAACAACTCCTATCGAAATTTTCATTTTGTAACGAAAACGTTCTCCGAAATCTTCCCGCACCGGCCTGAACACATCGATGAACTGAACTGCTATGCGTAACAGTTTGATATTTTAAAATCGTGATATATACGCAGGTCGCCAACAGAATAAAAGTTCCTATGAATTTAAATCACTTGGAACTCGCGGATAGCTTGTGTCGGAATTGGTCGGAATCAAAATCACGATAGAAAATGTTAATTAATAAAATATATGTAGAAGTAAAATTCAGAATCATATGGGTATGTTTGTTCATTATTTTTTGAAATTTATGCATAGGGATTTTTTTCAGCTCCCATACATAGCGTTTCACGTAACAAGCCACGAGGTGACGTTTCGTAAAAATGTAGAGAACATAATGTTACGAATGAAACAAACATATTAAATGCATAATAACATTCTGTTGTATTTATGACACCACAAAAATTAATTCTTGAACCCTATTCAGTTCACGAAACGACGCATGTTTGGTGAACATCGTTGTCTACCGTACAACATTTCAAATATTGCCGCGCTTTTTTAATCGCGCCATCTGGCGTTTGACTATCGAATGTGGTGGTAAAAAAAAGCTGGTTAGTGGAAATAGGTTGCGGATATTTCCGAATCGATGTATAGGATCTGGAATTGCAAACGTTTGTTTACTCTTTCAAAGGTTGTGTTAAACTTCAAACGAGATGAATTGAACAATTCCGAAGAATTTGCTACACCTACTTTTAACCTGTTAGATATGTTATACGAAGTCTGTCGAAGAATTTTCGGTTGTCAGAGCGGGACGAGCGAAAATTCATCTGCTGTCAAATAGGTATGTACGATTTAGTGTCGGTGGAGCTCGTGCATAACCTCACTCTTGACAATGTTGCGTTTCGCAGGTTTGTTCGCAAGAAGATCGATAACGATAGGATCATCGTGGGAGTTCGTACCGTAAGAATATTTGAAGAATGTCGTGTACACTTGTACGAGAGTTTGTCGAAAGCTTTAAATCCAGAAATGAAGAAGCACGTAATAAAGCAGCCAGAGACCTGTGTCTCTATGTTAAAACGGAGCTGCGGGAAGCGTCGCAGGAAGAAATTACAGCGTTTATGGACGAATTTAATCATCATATATTTGAGATGGTATCCGGATCCGATGTCAGCGAGAAAAAGGGTGGTATATTGGCCATAGTTTGCCTTATCGGCGCAGACGTAGGAAACATTAACACGAGAACCATAAGATTTGCGAATTACTTGAGGAATTTATTACCTTCCAACGATGTGGGTGTTATGGAACTAGCTGCTAAAACTGTCGGAAAGCTGGCGTTAGTTTCAGGTACTTATACGGCTGAATACGTAGAATTTGAAGTTAAACGTGCCTTTGAATGGCTGGGCGGAGATAGACACGAAGGCAAAAGACACGCTGCCGCTCTTGTTTTAAGAGAACTTGCTGTATCTATGCCAACATATTTTTTTCAACAAGTAACTCCGTTTTTTGAACTTATATTCAATGCCGTACGTGATCCAAAGCCTGTGATAAGAGAAGGTGCTGTAGAAGCGTTGCGCGCTGCTTTGGTCGTCACCGCGCAGAGGGAAACCGCAAAACAGATGCACAAATCTCAATGGTATAAACAGTGCTACGATGAAATAGTCGCAGGTTTCGAGGAAGTATATACCAGAGAAAGGGGGGTGAATAAGGACGACAGAATACACGGTTCGTTATTAATACTAAATGAATTGCTTAGATGTAGCAACGTCCAATGGGAAAGAAATTACGAAGCTTTAATGGAGAGATTGAACTGCTCCACTCAACAGAACGAAAACGATATACTGTCGTTGATGCCGCGCTTGAAGACTACCATAGTGTCGAAGTGGTCGAACTGTTCGCAAAATTCACCGAATTCTCAACAAACATTATACCCGGCTCACGAATCAGCGGTTTGTCGTTGCTTGATGCAAGAGAGACTGGACGATATTTATAATGATGTAATGAATCAAAGAATGTCTAGAAATCTACACATCCAGCATGCTTTAATGATGTTGCTGCCGAGGCTCGCTGCGTTTAATAAGGAAAAATTTACAAAAGATCATTTAAGGGAATCGCTGGCGTACTTGCTGATGACGCTGCGCAGCAGAGAGAAGGACAGGTACGCTGCGTTCACCACGATTGGATTTATAGCGGTTGCGGTGGAGGATGCGATAAATCCTTATCTTTCGAAAATCATGGAGGTGATCAAGAATTTACTGCCATCCAAGGAAACGTCCACCAAGAAGCGTGGTACATCCTTAGAACCTGCGGTCTTCGTATGTATAACTCTGCTCGGACACGCTGTGAAACAAGTGATAGCCGCGGACGTGAGGGACTTGCTGGAATCCATGTTAACCACTGGCTTGAGTCCAATTCTCACGACTTCTCTCCGAGAATTAGCCCACAGTGTTCCATCGTTGAAGCCCGATATATCTCAAGGGCTTCTGAGGATGTTGTCTCAGGTTTTAATGCAAAAACCGTTGAGACATCCTGGTGCACCATGGACCACAACTAGTCCGATTTCCGCAGCACCGACAGAGGTGGATATCCCATCGACGGTGCTAGCATTGAAGACACTCGGGACATTTAACTTCGACGGTAATCCGCTTCTGCAATTCGTACGACGATGCGCCGATCATTTCCTTACGTTCGAACAAGCGGAGGTCCGACTGGAAGCTGTGAGGACGTGTTCCAGGTTGTTAAGGTTGGCGTTGAACCAGCCAGGACCCACGGTAACAAACACCGTCTCCACTGTTCTTGGTAAATTGTTGGTTGTAGGCATAACGGACACGGATCCCGACGTGAGATTGTGGGTTCTGGCTTCCCTAGACGATTCGTTCGACATTCACTTGGCGCAAGCGGAAAACCTATCCGCGTTGTTCATAGCGATGAACGACGAGATGTTCGAGATCAGAGAACTGGCGATCAGAACGATCGGAAGGCTCAGCACTATGAATCCGGCTTATGTGATGCCTTCTTTGCGGAAAACACTTATACAGTTCCTGACAGAGTTGGAGCATTCGGGCATGGGTCGCAACAAAGAACAGGCTGCCCGCATGCTGGATCATTTGGTCGTCAGCGCGCCAAGACTCATCAGGCCGTACATGGAACCGATCTTGAAAGTTCTCGTTCCGAAGTTGAAGGAGCCTGAATCGAACCCCGGGGTAGTTCTAGCTATACTGCGTGCTATCGGCGATCTAGCAGAGGTGAACGGTGCTGAGATGCAACAATGGATGCCAGAACTTCTGTCCATACTGCTCGAAATGTTGGTGGACGCCAGTTCCCCGGAAAAACGAGGGGTGGCTTTGTGGGTTCTAGGTCAGCTGGTCGGAAGTACGGGACACGTCGTGAAACCGTACATGCAGTATCCTTCTTTGCTGGACGTGCTGATCAACTTTTTGAAAACTGAACAGCAGCCTATCATTAGGCGAGAAACCATAAGGGTGCTCGGATTGTTAGGTGCTCTAGATCCGTACAAGCATAAAATGAACCTCGGCCAGATAGATTCTCAACTGGACACGCTCACATCTATGGCCGACACGAAGAGCGAGACCGAGAACACGCAAGATTTAACCACCAGCGAGATGTTAGTGAACATGTCCTCGTCCACTTTGGAAGAGTACTATCCGGCGATCGCTATAGCCACGCTGATGAGGATCATACGCGATCCAACGTTGTCGCAACATCACACTATGGTGGTGCAGGCTGTCACTTTTATATTTAAGAGTTTAGGAATTAAGTGCGTGCCGTACATCTCTCAGGTAATGCCTAGTTTTCTGAACGTCGTTCGTACGGCCGACGTTAACTTCCGCGAGTACCTGTTCCAGCAGTTGGCCATTCTAATAGCAATCGTGAAGCAGCACATCCGAAACTATCTAGACGACATATTTAATCTGATCAAAGAATTCTGGACAGTGAACAGCCCGCTGCAAAGCACGCTAATACTTTTGGTCGAGCATATTGCGGTTGCGCTGGGCGCAGAGTTCAAGATTTATTTGCCGCAGTTGATGCCACAGATACTGAGAGTGCTGACGCACGACACCAGCAAAGACAGATCCGTCACGCTGAAGCTGCTTCAAGCCCTCCAGAAATTCGGAAACAATTTGGACAACTATCTGCACCTGGTGTTGCCGCCGATAGTGAAGCTGTTCCACACAACGGATTGTCCGAAAACTGTGAACAAAGTAGCTCTGGAAACCATAGAATACCTGGCGGACACGTTGGACTTCACGGACTTTGCATCGAGAATCGTGCACCCTTTGGTGAGGACCCTCGAATGTCCGCAGCTACGAAGCACAGCTATGGACACGCTGTGCGCGCTGGTTATCCAATTAGGGAAAAAGTATCAGATCTTCATACCTCTGGTACAGAAAATCATGACCAAACACAAAATCGTCAACTCGCGTTACGACGTTCTAATCGACAAAATTTTAACAGAAACCACCGTGACCGACGGCGAAGACTTTCTGTTGATGAGGCATCGGCACACGAGGAACAAGAATCGCGACTTGTCGCTGACGTCCTCGGACACTACCACCATAAAGCGGTTGCACGTGACCGCTTCGAATCTTCAGAAGGCTTGGACAGCGACGAGGAGAGTTTCGAAGGACGATTGGCTCGAGTGGTTGCGAAGCCTGTCGATCGGCTTGCTCAAGGAGTCACCGTCGCCGGCGCTCAGATCCTGCTGGGCTCTTGCTCAAACCTATTCCCAGCTCCCTAGAGATTTGTTCAACGCGGCATTCGTGTCCTGCTGGACCGAATTGGACGAAACGTACAAAGCCGAGCTGATACAGACATTGCAGCAGGCGTTGATGGTTCCAGATCTTCCGGAGATCACGCAAACGATACTGAACCTGGCGGAGTTCATGGAACACTGTGACAAAGGACCGTTGCCGTTGGACAACAAGATCTTGGGGGAGCGAGCGATGCACTGTCGAGCTTACGCGAAGGCTCTGCATTACAAGGAGGATGAGTTTCACAAGAGCAGGAACAGCAACGTCTTCGAGTCGCTGATCTCTATCAATAACAAACTGCAGCAAAAGGAGGCAGCGGAGGGTCTTCTCGAGTACGTGATGAACCAGAACAATCAACAGGACCTGAAGGTGCAAGTGCGATGGTATGAGAAGCTGCACAATTGGGACAAGGCCTTACAGTTGTACAGAGAAAGGCTGGAGGGAGATCCCACGGACGTTGAGTCCAGTTTGGGCGAGATGCGCTGTCTGGAGGCGCTAGGCGAATGGGGACAGTTGCACGACGTTGCCACCAAATACTGGACGAACCAGAGCGACGAGACTAAGCAGAGAATGTCTAGAATGGCGGCTGCCGCGGCGTGGGGTTTGAGCCAGTGGGAAAGTATGGAGAAATATGTCTCGCTGATACCGACAGACACCCAGGACGGCGCGTTTTACAGGGCTGTCTTAGCGATCCACGACGAGCAGTACAACGTCGCGCATCAGCTGATCGACAGTGCCAGAGATCTGCTGGACACGGAGTTGACCGCCATGGCAGGCGAGAGCTATCAGAGAGCTTACAACGCTATGGTGGAGGTACAAAAATTGGCGGAGCTGGAGGAAGTGATACAATTCAAATTAGTTCCAGAGAGAAGGTCGACAATCAAATCTATGTGGTGGGAGAGGCTCCAAGGCGGGCAACGAATAGTGGACGACTGGCAGAAGATTATACAGGTGCACACGCTGGTGATCTCGCCTCAGGACGACATGTACACCTGGTTGAAGTACGCAAGCCTTTGCAGAAAGAACGGCAGCTTGATGCTGTGTCATAAAACGTTGGTGATGCTACTCGGAGTGGATCCATCGTTGACTCCTGATCAGCCGTTGCCAACGACTCACCCGCAGGTGACGTTCGCTTATTGCAAGCATATGTGGGTCGCCAATAAACGGGAGGAGGCGTACAGTCAATTGCAGAAATTCGTGCAGACGTCCCGGCAGCCGGCAACCGTGTCCGTGACGAATCAAGAGGACGAGAAGCAGCAGGAAGCCAGGAAGAGATTGCTGGCTAGGTGTTACCTGAAACTCGGCGAGTGGTTGGAAGCTTTGCAAGGCATAAATGAACATTCTATACCGGCTGTGCTGTCTTACTACGCCGCAGCCACGGAACACGATCCAACCTGGTACAAAGCTTGGCACGCATTCGCCTACACCAACTTTGAGACGGTATTGTTTTACAAGCATCAGCAAGGGGAATCGAACGCGGACGCTGCCCCGGGAAATGGTGGGACGCGCAATAACCTCTCCAGCTCGCAGTACATATCGAAATTCACTGTACCAGCCGTGGAAGGATTTTTCAGGTCGATCAATCTCTCTCATGGGAACTCGTTGCAAGATACTCTTCGGTTGCTGACATTGTGGTTCGACTACGGTCAGTGGCCGGAGGTGTACGAAGCTATCGTCGAAGGGATCAGATTGATCGAAATTAACACTTGGTTGCAAGTGATTCCTCAGCTTATAGCAAGGATAGATACACCGAGAGCTTTGGTCGGTCGTTGTATACATCATCTTCTGATCGACATCGGGAAAGCCCATCCTCAAGCACTGATCTATCCCCTGACCGTGGCCTCGAAGAGCGCCAGCCAGGCGCGGAAAACCGCTGCGAACAGGATTCTGAGGAGCATGTGCGAACACAGCCCGACTCTGGTGCAACAGGCGATGATGGCCAGCGACGAACTGATCAGGGTTGCGATCCTCTGGCACGAGTTGTGGCACGAAGGCCTCGAGGAAGCTAGCAGGCTGTACTTTGGCGAAAGAAACGTCAGAGGAATGTTCGACATACTGGATCCCTTGCACGCGATGCTGGAGAGGGGACCGCAAACCCTGAAAGAAACGTCTTTCAATCAGGCTTACGGTCGAGATTTAATGGAAGCGCAGGAATGGTGTCAGAAATACAAAGCGTCGCGCAATGTTCGAGACTTGAATCAAGCCTGGGATATGTATTATCACGTTTTTCGAAGGATATCGAGGCAGTTGCCACAGCTAACCAGCTTGGAGCTTCAGTATGTCAGTCCAAAATTGCTCCTTTGCAGAGACTTGGAACTGGCTGTGCCTGGAAGTTATAGTCCTGGACAACCGGTAGTCAGAATAGCGAGCATACACAGTTCTATGCAAGTGATAACGAGTAAACAACGGCCACGGAAATTATGTATAAAAGGTAAATATCTAGCTTTTTGCGGGTTTAGTCTCGTTTCAACCTCGTTGAGATTGTAATCCTTGATTTTTGAATCTTGCAGGAAGCAACGGTAAAGATTACATGTTCCTGTTAAAAGGGCACGAGGATCTTAGACAGGATGAACGTGTTATGCAATTGTTTGGTCTAGTCAATACTCTTCTGTTACACGATCCGGACACGTTCAGAAGAAATCTTACTATTCAGGTTAGTGAACCGAACACAACTCCTAGTTCAAGGTAACCGGTTCTCGTCCTATTTTCAGAGGTACGCTGTAATTCCGTTGTCGACGAATAGTGGACTGATCGGGTGGGTGCCGCACTGCGATACGTTGCACACGCTGATCAGAGACTACAGGGAGAAGAAGAAGATATTACTTAACATAGAGCACAAAATAATGTTAAGGGTAAGCAGCTAGAATAACGTTTCTTCTCTTTCGGAAAACTCTAGTGAACGGTCTGATTTATAGATGGCTCCAGGCTACGATCACCTTATGCTCATGCAGAAAGTCGAAGTGTTCGAACACGCGCTGGAGCACACTCACGGCGACGATTTATCGCGACTCGTTTGGTTGAAATCGCCGTCGAGCGAAGTCTGGTTCGATCGTAGGACCAATTACACACGATCCCTGGCCGTGATGTCCATGGTGGGGTACATTCTTGGATTAGGAGATCGGCACCCGTCGAACTTGATGTTGGATCGCCTCAGTGGGAAGATACTGCACATCGACTTCGGAGATTGCTTCGAGGTTGCCATGACACGTGAAAAATTCCCGGAGAAGATACCGTTCAGGTTGACTCGAATGTTAATCAACGCGATGGAAGTCACCGGGATCGAGGGCACTTACAGGAGAACCTGCGAGTCGGTGATGTCGGTGCTGCATCGCAACAAAGACAGCTTGATGGCCGTGTTGGAGGCTTTCGTCTATGATCCTCTTCTGAACTGGAGATTAATGGACAATGCCACGCCAAAGAGCAAACGATCCGACGCTCAAGGAATGAGCGCCAGCAGCACTCAAGAACACGGCGACACGTTGGACTCTCTTACCGCCACGTTACCAAAGAAAGGAGTGCCGTGCAGCATCGAGAACGGCGGTAAGTTCGTCGTTACATTAAACTGTCTTATATAAAGGAAAATTAAACGACAAATACATCCGAACAGGTGACACCAATCAACCAGAAGCGTTGAATAAGAAAGCTCTTGCTATCATAACTAGGGTCAGGGATAAATTAACAGGACGCGACTTCTCCCACGAAGAAACTCTTAACATTCAACGACAAGTTGATCTTTTGATTCAGCAGGCTACCAATAATGAGAATTTATGCCAGTGTTATATCGGATGGTAATCGAATTGTTCTTTCTATAATTTCTCAAAAATCTGAATGTTTCATTTGTATATAATTGTTTTATATGAATTATATCTGATTGCAGGTGTCCATTTTGGTAAATATGAAAGAGCAACACTCCCAAGCCCGTGTGTAACATAAGTATCCATAGAGCTATCGGATGTGTACTGTACGCAGTATCGTTCCTGTCTTTGCATTTTTATTGTTAAGAAATAATCACGACCGAAGTCATAATGCTCAGACGCTATTGCACATTTGTATGCAAGGCTCTAAGGTGCAACGGTATATAAGTCAGGTTTCCCAAATATTTCGGTTTACGTCTCGATCGAGGTCTAGAAAACGGTACTTGTATTTTCAAAAGGAGAAAGTGGGTAGAAACATTTTTTCTTTTCAAGATAAGCATATGATAATACGAAAGTCGAACGTATGCGGTACGCTTGTATAAAAGCACGTGACTTATGCCGTTTCGTCTTAGAGCTACTATATTATTACATCGATTGTACATACTATTCATGTTACTTCTTGCTTATCAAGTAATGTATATTAGAAAATGACGCATCTTAGAAACCGCATGATAATCGATTACAGCTATAAATTACAAATTTTTTCAAATGTAAACACAAAAAAAGCTACTCTAAAAAATAAGATTGTACAGTAACAATATATGGTTTCTTAAAGATTGCCTTTGTACCCCTAAAAACTTGTACATAAATGAACATTTCGATCGTTCAGATTACGTGTATATTGTATGATAGCGTTAGAGATAAATTTATACAAGGTAATCTTAAGATTAGAACACTGTTCCGATATTGAAGATAACAATTTCCTTACACAAATTAAGATAGAGCATAAACTCAGCCTTATGTGGTGTATAATTTAGTTCCTCTGTTCCGCGTGAACTCATTGTGATACATTTAGATAACTATTGTCAAAGGCATATGGCAACAAATTGCTTACTGTAGTTCTGAACGCATTTTTCATATCAGGACTCGACAAATAAACTGGTATGTCACCGAATTCTGAAATATATTGTCTACAGAAACCACATGGTGCGACAAAACTGTTGTCCCTCTTATCGGCAACTACAACCAATACTTTGAATTTCCTTTTACCCTCCGACACTGCTTTTCCAATGGCTACTCTTTCGGCACATGTTCCAACGGGGTAGGATGCATTTTCTATATTGCATCCTGAAGAAATGGTCCCGTCACTACATAAAACTGCTGCTCCGACTTTAAAATTGCTATACGGCGAGTAAGAATGCTCACGGACCGCGATACTCTCTTTTATTAGACCCTGAACATCTGGTTCTAAAACAACACGGAACGTTTATTAAGAACTATTATTTCTATTGACGTATACTAATGAAATGAAGAACACTTATCTGAATATATCGAATTTAATCACAAATGGCTTCTAATGCAGATGATCCGAAATGAGTGATCAAGTATGTATACATTATCAAAATAAACGATTGTTAATGGTATATAGTAGTTAAATTCGGTTACGCAAAAATATTAGAAGGTTGAGTTTACCTAGGGCCGAGAAATCAATAATTTTGTCTTCGTTCATTCTCGGTTAAAAATGGCGAAATGGTGTTTCTTGCGCGTCTCTACTACGACTAACTTTGCAATTTGCAGGAAGAACATACTGTGACAAGATGACAAGAAGGTCCCCGTCCCCGTCCCCGTCGCCGGGGCAGTGTCACCAGTCACCACTGTCACCAGACACTTGTGTCTTTTGTCCCCACTGTACTTTCCCCTTCTACGACGTTATTTCTCAAGCTTCCGCCGCGGTCCGGTCACGTGACGCGTTTCGTCTCTGTCCTGCATGTGTTCGGTACTGGCAGAGGGAGAGTAAACCTTTTCCCCTCAATTCATGCTCCCTCCCCTCATCTGGCACTGCCAGGGACCTTCTTGTCATTGAGACGTGCGCTACATTGATAACGCTTAGAAAAAGTAATTTAACTGTGCTAACTTAACTGACATTCCGCACTGAGTCATAAGCTGAAATGCTAACGTTAGCATATCTCAATATACAAATCAAAAGCATACATGTTAAAGTATAAAGAAGCGTTTTGCAACTCGCGCTGTTTGATCCAGTTTGATCGAATTGTATTCATCGATACAACGGTGTCCAATTATGCAATTAGGCAGACGATTTGCAAAACCGTGTGTCCCACTTTTTATTGCAAAACAGTACACGAACAGTGTGTTTTATTGTGAAAGGACACCTGTAATTGTAATTTAGTTGGCACGAAGTTCGAGTTTTTCATGTGTACATGCAACATTGTCTGTCGAACGTCGCGATTGCCAATCTTTTCCAGTCAATCATACTTAACCAGTATGACTGGTTATTATGCGGGATTAAAAAGAAGAAGAAATCCGGGGAAACCCGGACGGCTGGTAATCGTACGCCTAATCGAATGCAACCACCAGACACGCGTGTAAGTCGTAAGTCGATCGTGGTGTAGTTACCATTATCGATGCGAGGGTGCGTTCCGGCTCCAGTTGCTCAGCTGTTTTGAAGAATTGACGCAGCTTGGCAGCGATTGTCCGTGGAACAGCGTGGAATCGCTACTTTCACGTCCAAACGCAAACAGATGTGGAGTGACTGTCCAAATTTTTGACATATCTCGTCCAGTATTCTCCGGAAAACGGCGAGCACCGTTTTTTTCCTTTTTTTTCCATTGGACTTCCGCGGCACAGTGAAAGGCCACGATTCACGGACGGTGTCGGAGGTTAGAGGGTTCGAAAAGGAAAACAAGAGATCGCCATGAGCGAGCTGAGTCAGGAGGAAGTGAGTACCAAGTAACACCGTTCTCAGTCGTTGTTCGATAATGAGTTTTGTTGTTGTCGTTCCGGGGGGCCCGTTTCTCGGTTTCGGTACCCTCCTTTGCGTACCGTTGCCGTCGAAACCTGCCGCGACGATACCGTTCGCCAGAACGCGGCCGAGAGAACGACAACACGATCAAAAATAAAACAGAGAGAAAAACGAAACGTTTCGTTTGACGGCAACAACGACATTAACCGTGAATTAACAGTCGTTTTATCGAGGCACCGTTCTTAAAGTAATTATGTAACGATAACAAATTATCGTTGATTTTTCATTCACAACGTTTGCACCGCACAGCAGAAGCTGTTCTCTTTCTTTGTTATTAACTGGAGCATGCACTCCCTTGGTTGCAACAGTGTATTT
The DNA here is from genome assembly GCA_028455605.1 of Lasioglossum malachurum. Lineage (NCBI taxonomy): Eukaryota > Metazoa > Arthropoda > Insecta > Hymenoptera > Halictidae > Lasioglossum > Lasioglossum malachurum. Next base: position 25,112,383 of record CM052318.1, on the reverse strand, counting down.
TCTTTTTAATCGTTTTCTGTTCTACAGAAGTATGTCGTACTTCACACACTGTTCACACAAATTTTCGAGTAATTTTTTCTGTAAACTTTAGATGAAAAATTGCCTTGCTGCTATTATGTCATTCTTTGTGGCCTTTGTCTTTGTTACAAATATAGTTGGGCTTTGTTCCGGTTGTACAGTCTTCTCTGTTTGCTTTGCGAATTTGTTATATAATGTTTAATACATTGAATATTATGGAATTGTAATATGGATCTTGTAGTTCCTTTACCGACAAATGTAGTTCCATCGGGTATGCGTGATTATTGTACCATCTGTATTTCGATCGTAGATGAGGAGAAGGCGAATGGCCCGTTTAGCCGGCCTGGATAACATAAGCACAGCCACTACGTCTGATCACAATGCTGGTCCTGTTTCCCCAAGTACACCGGGTCCGTCGAAAGCATTTACAGGACAAATGATATCACCTTCGAGTCGGCAACAGCTTCAGAATCCAGAAGTGGCGATGGAAGTGGAAGAAAATTTTTATAAACAATGTGTTTCCGGCGTGGATGTTGATTCCGGGATAGAGAATATGGAAGTGGATGAATCCGATAGAAGAGACACAAAGTCAAGATCGCGTGTAAGCATCTTGGTTTAACTCTTCGAGAGCAGAGACTCAATCAGAATGATTACTATACGACTTTGCTTTTGTTGTTCAGACTACCAGTTCCAGCACAGAGGTAACCACCGAACAAATACATTCTGTGATCTCGCGGGTATTGTGCATATCATGGAAGGAGCCAACAGAGGGCACTATATTTCTTCCGCAAACAGCGTCTCAAGTGTCCAAAGAAAAAATTGTAGATCCTACAGAAATCATCAATCAGGCATTAATGGAGGTCCTGTGTATGTTCACACGAGGAGAAGATCCCTTAAAAGAAATCACTGTGGAAACCTCATCGGATAGGGAAGATAGTCCTAATAGTCAAACGAGTCCTTTATTAAGCCCAGTCGCGATACTTTGCCGTTGTGATATTTGTTGTAAATTGTCTGAGCCTAAGAGTTTCCCTTATTTATTAGATTGTTATTCAAGAGTTGCCGTCGAGGAACGAAATCACCCAAAGGTAATTTACAGCAGAACATAACAATGTGACGACCAGCTTGATTCACGATAAACGATAACACTGTTTTCATTTTTGAACAGAAATCCAGTATCCCGCCACTCTCCGACGTATTAGCTGTTTTGAGAGCACAATGTGTTCAGTACTCCACTTTGGTGCTACAAGGCCTAGTGGGCATTTCTCAGTCTTCGACATCGTTTCCTTTGCCTATAACGCTCCTTTTGTATCCGTTGCTATCGCAGAGTCTACCTCGGGGCTATTTACACGAGCTGGTAGCAAGGACACACACAAGCCCGACAGTATTTATTAAAATTCTTACACCGCTGTTGCAAGGCTTGTACCTGACCATGCAACAGGGTAGCCTGGTAGGGAACACGCATCGAAGACCGATAGAAGCGTTAGAGGAACTGATAGATATTCGTTGCGGGTCGTCCAGCAACGTGCGTCCGATCTGCCGTTTGATCACTCATCAAGCTCAATTCTTGCCAGACATCATGACACAAGGTGCTGGAAGAGAGCTCACTATAACGTCTTTCTTGGGACCGTTCCTGTCGGTGTCCGTGTTCGCCGAAGACCAACCGAACGTAGCGGAAAAATTTTTCAGCGGCAACCCGCTCGTCGACAAATGTTTGAACTTGACGTTGCAGCAAGAGCTGGAAAGCATCAGAACGTCTCTCCATAAAATAATCCACGCGATCCTCACGAACACGAGCTGCCGTGACAACATGCTGAAGTACTTGGCAACGTTATTGCGCCACAACGAGAAGCGCGCACAAATACAAATGGATGAGTTCTCCCTAGCCGGGGACGGATTCATGTTAAACTTGTTGTCGGTCCTGCAAATGCTCTCTGTAAAAATTAAATTAGACACGGTGGACACACTGTATCCGTTCCATCCGTCGAGTTTCGTTGAGATCAAAAACGATACAAGGCTGAAGCTTTCGTCGCAGGAGGTGGTCGAATGGTTGAAACAGTTGGAGAGAACCCACAAATGGGCCGAACCAAAATTCCCGACGCAATGCTGGTTTCTCACGTTGCATTGCCATCACATAGCGTTGTTACCGGCTTTGCAAAAATATCAAAGGAAGCTGAGAACACTGCGAGACGTGCAGAAGATGCTCGACGATTTACAGGCGACCGAGCAACAGTGGAAAGATACACCTTTCGCTGGCCGCAATAAAGAGTTAATCAAACGATACAACGAGCAATTGAAACAGCTTGGTAAATCGAGATCGTGTACCGACGCCGGATTAATCGATCCCGTCTTATTAAGAAGGTGCTTGCATTTTTATATTTCCGTGGCGGAGGTTCTGCTCAGTCTATTGACTCAGACCACGCCAGGAAATCCCCTTCCTGAACTTCCGCTGCCGCAAGAAATTCCACAAAAGTTTACAGCGCTACCGGAGTGGTACGTTGAAGATATAGCAGAATTTTTATTGCTTACTCTTCAGTAAGTATCGCTTCGTAATAAATACGCCAGCAACTGGGCCCCTATTCCGTACGATAACTATGATTCAATGTACTTTATAGATTTAGTCCTGGCGTGATAACAAATAACATGGATAATTCGCTGATCACGTGGTTACTCGTCGTAGTGTGTACTCCACATTGTATACGGAATCCATATTTAATAGCAAAAATTATCGAAGTGCTGTTTGTGATAAATCCCAGTGTTCAGGTAATTCTTGTCTATGTACGGTGTGGGCATATTGCATACACAGAACTTGGCTCGCAGCTCTTGTGAAACATAATTTATTGTTTCAGGGACGAACCGAGTCACTGCACGATCAAGTTATGGCTCATCCTATATCGAAAACGTTATTGGCATCGTACCTCATGAAGTTCTACACGGACGTCGAGACGACCGGCTCTAGCTCGGAGTTTTATGACAAATTCTCGATCCGCTACCACATTAGTTTAATATTGAAGTCCATGTGGGACAGTCCGGTGCACAGGGAATCGATTATCAACGAGAGCAATAACGGCAAGCAATTCGTCAAGTTCATCAACATGCTGATGAACGACACCACGTTCTTACTAGATGAAAGTTTAGAGTCGTTGAAGCGTATACACGAGATCCAAGAGCTGATGTCCGATCTGAAAGCGTACGCGGCTCTGTCGCCCGACCAACAACACTCGCGCATAAGACAATTAACGGCGGACGAGAGACAGGCAAGGTCGTATCTTACTCTAGCCAAAGAGACCGTGGCCATGTTTCATTATTTAACGGTGGACATCACCGAGCCGTTTCTACGTCCGGAACTGGTTGGGAGACTGTGTGCCATGTTGAACTTTAATCTGCAGCAATTGTGCGGCCCCAAATGTAAAAATCTGAAGGTACGGAATCCACAGAAATACGGATGGGAGCCCAGAGCTTTACTTAGCCAATTAGTCGACATCTATTTGCATCTCGACTGTGACAACTTTGCGGCAGCTTTGGCAGGCGACGAGGTAACATTATCTCTCTTTGTCGCAGAGAATAATACAATCGTTCCCGCTATAATAAATCTTTACAATTGCAGCGCTCCTTTTGCAAAGAATTGTTCACCGACGCAGCGAACAGATTGCAGAGATCGGTGATCAAAACCACTACAGAGATCGAAAGATTTATAGCTCTCGCGGAACGAGCCGCAGTGATCGCTAGAGATAATCGTGCTCGGGACCAAGACTATGGCGATGCTCCAGAAGAGTTTCGAGATCCGCTCATGGACACTCTCATGGAAGAACCCGTTAAACTGCCGTCTGGTATCGTCATGGATAAGGCGGTGATCATCAGACACCTTCTTAACAGTGCTACAGACCCCTTCAGTAGGCAACCTCTCAGCGAAGATATGCTTATGCCAAGTGAGTACAAAGAATTTCATTGGGTTAAAAATAAACGTGACCGAAATACCTTATATCCGATTATCTGCTAATCGTTACAGCGATCGTGCACTCTCGTAAAAATTTGAAATATTCCCTCTGTCCCTTATTTGTACGTGTCCCTGAAAAACGTTAATGAAAATAAGATTTTTTTTGTGATCGACACCAATAGAATTGTTTGTTTGAGTAAAATCGATACGACTTCGTATAGTATGGGATTAAAGGGAGTACTTCTTATTCTACAAGTAAAGATCAACGCTTGCATTTATGATTCTCTCGAATGTTTTTAGTGCACGAGTTAAAAGAAAGGATATCAACATGGAAACAGCAAAAGAAAAAGTCGTCAAATATATAAATTGTGATTGAATTGTGGCGTCCACTTCACAGAAAGACATCACGATGTCAGCTGACGTTGTTACTACACAATACATGCCACCAGCCTACGAATGAATTATTCTCGAGTGGTAAATGAATATAGTGCAATGATCTCGCTACTGTGCAAATAATTGCGCTCAATAAATCTACGGTTTTTATACATTAAAAAAAAACAAACAAACGTTAAACAGACTGCAGCTAGGTAACTGCCATCAATCGCTACTCCAACAAATAATACCTGTAAACGAATTTGTAAATAATAGTCGACCGAGACCGGGTCGGCTGATCTTCCCCTCAGAGAAATTAAAATCTGATTCGCAAAACTTAGCACCGGCTCGTTCGTATCGGTGCATGTGCCTGCGAGTGAAGAGAAAAAAAAAACCAAAACGTTTAAAGAGCATATCCCGCGTTCGATTTTTGACGAGACACGAAAGTCAACAGCACAGATATTAGGAAATTAATTAAAAGTTTCTCTCGGATTTTGCTGTGAACTCGATACAAACGCGCGTAAGGGGCGATATATTGTCCGATGCAAGATTTCTGCGTAAATCAGGTTTGTATGAAAGACGATCTTAACGAAGTAAGAGGAAATTCATTTACAGCAATTACGAATTCCTTTCTGAAGATGTACATGGTAAATGTATCATGCATATTCGTTCAATAAATTTCATGATCAAAGATACGTATATGCAGATGTATATAATAATGTCATTTGGAACTGTTCCATCCATTAAAGTATTTTTCGTTGTGTAAAAGAGTACTTTTCGAATAACTCAATCATGGATCTGATAAAATTTTTCGTTTTTATATATGGATCAATTCGGGTGCTCGATTCTCTTTAAAATTTTCAATTGTTTGCGCGAATCGTAAGGGATATTCTTTCCTAAGATCTTTTGCATTTTTTGAATATCTAATTACGCGTATATATTACAATTATGTATGTGTGTATATATATATATACAAATAAATGTATCGTTTGTAAAACAAAAACATTACAACATTCCGAGAATTCGAAAAATGTAATACCGGAAGTTTGTAGGTACGATTATAATCAATAACTCGACGCATTTACAAAATTATACAGTGCATCATTTTAATCATTAACATCCCATAAACTTGTCATCGAACAACATTGACCATTGCTATAACTTTCGAGAAATTAGAATATATTGCATCATAATTGTACATATGAAGAAACAAAAACAAATATTTCACAACGTATGATGAGTTACTGCGCATGAATATCAGTAGTATAAAAGTAAAAATTTCCAGATAATTTGTTCAACCAACATTAAACATTATCGCATTGCATAGTTATGAATTTTGTAATTATTATTTGCTGCTGAATATATATACACTTATAATAATATATATATTATTATAATTATACAATTATAATTATATACATATATTATATGTATTATCTGTCGCGGACTTATTTTACGAATCATGATAATAACAGGTTTTCACCTGCGACTCATTATGTAATGATAATGTTTAATTTGGCACGAGAATAGATGAAAACGCGAGATATTCGGTGAAATTTATAACTAAGTATTAGAAAATTAAATGGTCACCGCGTTATCCCATACTTGTAAATAATTTTAGTTTTCTCTCATATATACTACTAACACACGTAACAACATTTTATGTATTATTAAAAAAGCTATGAATAGTTCATCTTTTGGAAGGTATTCCAAATCATGTTTGTAAATATTATGATTAATGTAAGTTACCGAAATTAAAAGATTTATGAAACTGAACGTTCTTCAATAAAATAAGATTAAGTAACTAATACTTAGCATGTAATAATAATAATAATCAATTTCGTATTAATTGTAAATGACATAAAAACTGTATTATTGAAATTACACAGGTTTTTTTTTCAACTATTTTTATGGTATCATAAATATAGATTTATATTCCTCTTTTGGCTTATTTTACTTTAACGTGTCCAAGTAAAAAAGACAATTAGATGAACTAATCTCTTTTTAATGAATTCCCTCCACCCCTTCTGCGCAATTTGATCTGAACCTCTCGGATAATTCTGCCCCTTCCAACTCCTGATGTACTGTATACTGATTCAGCATCCTCAATAGCTGAGTCCTCGTTCACCTCTCTCATCATACCCTCGGAATAACCACGAGGAGGTCTCAGGTCTTCTCTCTCACTGATATCCAAGTCCAGTCTGAAATTATATAATAAATTAATAAAAATACATAATTTAACCTTTTGCGGTCCATGCCAATCTTACTGTTTTGTTCCAGAACAGACTTGGGCGACGATGGGCCGGAAAACACATGGTGTTGCTTTTCCCCTTTGCCTGCTTGGCAAGGCAGTCCCCACCACGTCCACCCCGACTCTCCCTTCAGCACGAGCCCCACGATGCTGCACCGGCAGGGTCTTATGTGCGTGTACATGTTTACATAGTAGTGGTGAGTAAGTAACCTGCCGGTGCAGCATCGTGGTCCCCATGCTGAAGGGAGAGTCGGAGTGGACGTGGTGGGGACCGCCTTGCCGAGCCGGCGAAGGGGGAAAGCAACACCATATGTTTTTAGGCCCATCGTCGCCCAGGTCTGTTCCAGAAGGTCCGTATTGCATAGGATTGGCTATGTCGAGTCACAATCAACATAGAACCGCAAAGGACTAAAAGAAACATTCCAATAAACAAAAAACAATATACTTGGGTAAGACAAGGTTGTCTTTCGGAGTACACTCGTCGTCTGGCACGACGCTGTTACTGTCTATATCTAAATCCCAATTTTCAGTACAATCAACTGTACTCGAGTTCTCGGAAGCGATTGGAAAATTGGTCCATCCATGATTTCTTACTTCTGTGAAACAAAACATTTGAATCTTGTTACCAATTAGTTCATTGAAGGCATAAAAATAACTACCAACAAAGAATAAACAAACACCTGAATGCATTTCGGATTCAAATGTTTTATGACATGTGAAAATGTGTTCCTCTAATTCAGATTCAAGTAAACGATGGGTCGCATCATAGGGACACATAACTTTGTAATGTTCAGGATATTGCTAAAAAATATGAATATCGTATATATTAATGTTATAGCAATAATATTGAATTTGATAATTGATTCGTTGAAATGAACGCACTCACCTTCTCACATTTGACAATGTGTTTCTGGAGGCGAGACTTTGCAATTACATGGTTCTTATTATAAGGGCATAGTACGACTGGATCGCCCAATTTAAGATACCTGAACATTTTCTTTTATTCTCAATACACTTTATAATGATTAATTATAAACTGTTTATTCAACAATGTAACGAAAATGTACATTCAATAAGAATACTTCGACACCATTATATAGACGCGACCACATTCAGAGTTCAGTGCAGTTCAAATGTTTTGAATGTTTTGATCCAATGATCCAATGAGAATTCAGAGATTCAGCGATTTCAGCAGATTTCAGCCTCAGTAAAGTAAGATTCTCGATAAAATGGGGTACCTTGAGGACCTGAGGACCCCGCAGAATTTAAAAAAATTGGTGTGATTTGATTCTGAAAAATGAATGGATAACATGTGTATTTGTGGGACTCGTAAGACAAGTCCTAGAGTCCTTTTATCCGGCGGAACAGATTGTTTCCGTACTGTTTCGGTAATTCTGTGAGAATCATTGAGAATTAGCGATAGCGAGTGGAGAATAGCCACTGATATCAGAGAGGATATATACTGATATATACTAGTATATATATCAGTGAGAATAGCGATGAGATATTGGGCGGATTTTTCGCACATGCGCGTCCAGAGGCAGTAACGTATCTGTTGAGTACGAATGGGGCACTTTTATTGGCGGGAAAGTCAGTGATGCCAGAGTCGTGGCAATAGTTCGTCATAGTGGGGGTATCGTTTAGTACCACGGTACCACGATTCTGACATCACTGGGGAAAGTACCGAAAGAGTCCAGGACGAAATGACGAGGCGACGAGGCAAGCATGCTACGAATTTTTGGGCCTTAGCACTCAGAGAGAGTCACCACTAAAAATTGCTGTACCATTATTCAAAATATTATTTACGTTATATTAAATATGTAGGTATTTAATTAATTACTAAACATTTAGGTATTGTATGTGAGGTATTATACCAATTTCATATTTTTAAAATTTAAAAAATCATAGGGAATGGAATTATTCTAGGTCGAAAGAAAAAGCGCAAAGAGTTAATATTTGAGTGACGTACACATGTTATACATTCCTTTTCTCAAAATAAAATTATAACAAATTTTGGGAAATTATGCGGGATGACCAAGGTACCCCAATTTAGCCAAACTTATTTATACTTTGAACGAGAATCGAAAAATTTAGCAGATTGATAACAGAAGATTTTCACTCGTTCGATTATTTAAATATCGAGCGACTGCAAATCTAAATACTGCACGACGAGTGGAAAATAAAAATGAAAATCTGTATTGATAAAAAAAGTCATTTATTAAATCATTACCTACAAAAACTTATTTCTCCGTTTTCTATACTTATTTCTTTTTCGTTCATTGAGACTATATACTCTACAAATATGCGATAGAAATAATTGATATTAATTAAGTATCTGCATTTATCGTAGTCATAAATAATTACATTACATTTCTTTTTATAGATTACTTCCATCATGTTATGAACATTTTAATTCAGGTGGTTTTGCATTTACAAATAAAATACATCTTTTTATGCACAGTAAATAAAACACGAGCAACAATGAAATTCAGCTTTCTCAGCTTTCTCCTTACTATAATCGTTCTCTAATATCCTTTAATGTAATTGCATACTGTATTTTTTTTTAGAAAACGATACACGGTACAAGTTCGCTATCATAGACAGAGCTAAATCCAATAACTTTTACTAATTGTCACAGCATCGATCTTTCGTCTGCATTACAGAATAATGAAGCGGTACTTGATCGTATGATTAGTGGTACAACGTCGAAACTTATTGTCTTATTTTGTAAATTTATCAACTTATAAAATGTAAAAACTTTGTGTTAGAGGTATGTTATCTTCTCTCGAGATTACAAAACATTTTAGGATATGCATACAGTTCCATACGAATATAATACTACTTAAGATTCTAAACAATGAGATAAATTATATATATATTTTTTTCGTATATATATATACATATATATGTATATGAACATATATAAACATATTTAAATAAGTATACGTTCAAAACTCGCATTTAGGTTCACACCTATTTTAGGTGCAAAAAATATTATGCTTATTACACATATTAGATATACAAGTACAAATTCAGATTCTAAATAATGCAGGCACTTTGTACATATGAAGGATCATCACATCGGTGAAAAGTTGCATCTAAATGTGTATTGTATTAGAAAAACTCGATTGTATGATACACTAACTCAATAACAAATTCTGTAATGTACACAATAATTCTTGCACACGAGAGGCAAATAAATTAGATTTTTATAGATCACAAAAAAAAAACAAATCTAAACAGTCTTACGTTCGCGTGCTGGATGATCCACAACAAACTATTCGAGAACCAGTCAAAACTCATTTGAAATTATGCCATGGATTGATTTATCAGCTGCCTATCTGATCGCTCGAACTATGAATGTTTTCTTTCGAACAATGATGCAAGATATATGTACATTACACGTAAGGAAGAGGATCGACGAGTAAGCACGCGACAACGTACAAAATGCCCAAAAACATATTCAATTTAGCTGTTTGTTTAGGCACGCTTTGAATCATATGTGGACTTCGGAATTGCTTTTCTATTTTAAAGGCAGTCGGCAGAGTGATGACCGGTAAAAGAAACCAGACCGAATATCTTAGCGCAAGCACCACGAAAGTTACGTATGGTGTGAACAATAAAAAAGCGTACAAAACGTGAGATACAGTATGACCTATTAATATG
>CM052318.1:25066671-25102042 GCA_028455605.1 Lasioglossum malachurum | reverse complement strand
GAATTTACAAGTAAGTTTTTTGCAAATATCTCGTAAACTAAAGCCAACCGTTGAAAACTTTAAAGGAGAATGTTATTTAGAATGATGACCCCTTGACCTCTAAAACTCATTGAAATCAGAGAGTACCAACATCATCTGCAACTTTACCATACTTTGTTTAACGATATTTTCTTTTTCTCGTAGTAAATAAATTCATCGATGACAACCAACTTCCACATCTCCTCTTTTACGGCCCACCTGGTACAGGCAAGACCAGTACGATACTTGCTTGTGCTCGAAAATTGTACACTGCAGGCCAGTTCAATTCGATGGTTTGACTCGATTCTTTTCTTCTATTTATATTTTCATTTTCACGTGTGCTTTCCACTGTTGCTACTTTTCACTCGTAGGTGCTAGAAATGAATGCTTCCGATGACAGAGGTATCGGCATAGTCAGAGGGCAAATTCTTAGTTTTGCAAGTACAGGGACGATGTACAGATCCGGTTTCAAATTGATTATTCTGGATGAGGCGGATGCTATGACCAACGACGCACAGAATGCCCTGAGGAGAAGTAAGTGTTGTTTGTTAACCCCTTGCCGTATCATTTTCTTTACAGTTACAGCTATTAAAACGTCTTTATCCCCAAAAATGTTGTAGAAGAGAAAAGAAAATTCATACTTCTTGTATGGCTACATTTATTTTAATGCTTAAATATCGATTACTAGACAGCGGATCTTTATGCAAAATAAAAATTTTCTACGCGAATTGCAACAAACTGGACTGAAAATAATATTACAATATTTTTACATTCTTCTAATGTCTTCATTGTTTTAAATTACTTAAAATCTGCTGTCTATTGAGTACAAACGAATCAAATTTTATTCCATTTGAAAAGAAAGACATAACATTTGTTAGACTTTGTTCCAAATCTTCGTCACGAATGTGATTTGTCAAAATACGGCAACGGGTTATAATGCTTAGAATCTAAGGAACATGTTCCAATAGAAAGCTATGTTACAGTCATCGAGAAGTACACGGATAACGTAAGGTTCTGCATCATATGCAACTACTTAAGTAAAATTATTCCTGCTCTTCAATCTCGATGCACCAAATTCAGATTCGGCCCGTTGTCGGAAAGTCAGATTTTACCTAGGCTAGATGACATCATCAAAGAGGAGACGTGAGTCTGTCTATTCGCACACGAGTTTTTATACCCGTTATAAAAAAACGAATGTTGCCGTAGATTGGAAGTCAGCGAAGATGGAAAAAAGGCACTGGTCACTCTAAGCGGAGGAGACATGCGAAAAGTTCTAAACGTTCTCCAGAGCACATGGCTCGCTTTCGGAAAGGTCACGGAGGAGACTGTTTATACTTGCGTCGGGCATCCTCTTCCAATCGACATAAAGAACATCGTGAACTGGTTATTGAACGAGTCGTACGAGCTCTGCTACGGCAGTATCCTTATGTCTGTACCACAAGTGCTATTTATTACTCCGTAGATCATTCATTTATTATTCCTTAATTTACGGCTGTACAGAAATACAAGATATAAAGCTGAAGAAGGGACTCGCATTGCAAGACATACTAACGGAACTTCATCTATTTGTCAATAAAAGTATGTATATAGCAGATATAACAGGATATTCGATGTAGTCACGCTATGTTCTTAATTATGTCGTTTCAGTTGAATTTCCAGACCAGATACTTATCGATCTGGTGATTAAACTGGCCGAAATAGAGAAGCGGGTTGCAATTGGTTGCAGCGAAACGGTACAACTGAACGCCCTCGTTTCCGTGTTTCAAAATGCCCGCGATATCGAGGCCTCGTGAACTTTACATTAAGGTAATTTAATAAGCTAGAAATACTATTTTGTTACAAAAGAATGCGAATAAAAGCCAACGTGGAAGAGCCTAGCTGTCTTTTTCTAATTGTCTCAGACGGTATCGAACGAAATATCCTCGTTGTTTCTAGGAAAGTGCGCATCACGCAACGCCTCCCACGCTTCCATTTCCCTCCATCTTTTTTTCGATGCCGTTCGATAATAAATTACGTTCTCTCGTGAGTCCTATCAAAGCGGCCAATCTCCAAAAATAAGTTGTCAAAGTCCGAGTCACAAATCAGTCTAGTCTGAACGTGGATTCGGACGATCGTAAATTCCGTCGTTCGCAGTTTCTGCGATCGTGATCGTCTCTCACGTCTGCAGCCGAGTTATAGAAAACCCATCTACGGGACGATAAGTTTCCTCGGGGGCGGCGCGGCGCGGCGTAGCTGCAACATCATCGTGTCTGTATTTGATCGTACGAGTGAAACAGCGTCTGACAGTGGTCCGACAAATACTGGCCAATCAGCACGCGATCACTCGACGAAAACATATCCGGGAACCAAACACGCGATGCCACTATTTCCCACCATGGGCAGCGGTGGTCATCGCCGCTTCGTGGTCCCCCATGGCCCCCAATTCCTCCGAATAAACTTTTATCGCGAGAAATCGAAATTCGTGTAGATCGAAGCTTTTTCGTTCGACGTGCGCAGTCGTTATTTATTTACGGGTTTCCGCAAAGAGAGAGAGAGAGAGAGAGAGCGAGCGAGAGAGAGAGAGAGAGAGAGAGAGAGAGTAGATTCGGGATGGTAACCACTGACGTGCGAGAACTAGGTATCGGTCTCCTAAATCGTACCTCATCAATTTCTTTATAATTAATGACTACAGACGACGTTTATTGGTAAAAGTACCAAACGAATGGGTCGTGAAAAACATAATAAACTGGTTCCCGGACAACATTTTATTTTATTCGCGTCGTAAATAATTAAAAAAAAAAGAATAAACACAGGCGCGATCGATGTAACGCGTGACCGCCTTGTTTTAACGGATGATAATCTAACTACACGTTGTATGTATTTGCTATTTCTCTGTTTATTCTACTCGCTTGTTTATTTTTGTTTTGCGTCGAGAATAATTAATGGTTGATTGAACACGGATTATATACAGGGCGTAACAGGATGTGCAACAACAATATCCGTGGAATCAACATTTTTGCGGATTCTTCTAACGCGATCGACGCTTGTTGGACATCCTGTATTTCAGCAAATCCATAGAACAGTCATTTTCGCGCAATTATTCCGATTTCAGCTTACCAGGGAATAAAGTGTTCCCCAGTTAATGTCGTCGTCCCTTCGGCGAACAGTTTCACGATCATTAACGGCCACCCTAATAAAATGTTTTATCGCGTTTTAATTGTCTCTCCCGCTTGGACGAAGCGTTCCCCAACTCTCTCGTCTAAACATGGCGCCGGCATTTCCGGTTCCCCGTTCTGTTTCTTAAAAACGCACGGCGGACGATCAGTGTTGATAATAATGATCAGTGATCATTATTGGTTATTGAAAAACGAACGCGCTCGTCGCACATAAACGCGCGATCCCGGACGATAGTATTGGCACGGCTATTAAACCAGCTTTTAATTATACTTGTAACAAACATTCTTAAAAATCACTTTTTCACTGAAGTTACACAAGCCTCTCTTAAAACACGTTTCAAAACATTTTCAGTGGTACATACTGATAATAATCAAATAGCACACAAATTTCAACGATAAGTGTCCACGTACTTTCGAGCGGGGGTTGTATATCGAACACAAACATCGAAGGGGTACAAATCGACGTCGGTAAGTTGGGGTTTTGTCGTTGGAAGTGGGGGGACTAGGATGAAATAAGGGAACCGAGAACTGCAAGGAGTTTGCACTTGCAGTCTCGTTGAAGTGCGAGAGATCACGTCACGGCGAGAACGCGCGAAAAGGAGAGCCACCTAATGGCATGCCAGGCGAAAGCTGGGTTATTCTACTTGTCGGGGATTGGGTATAGACTGGCACTGGCAGTGATACTGCACAACGAACACGCCTAAGCAAACGCCGAACCTCCTGCATTCGCGTGCTGTAACGTGCAAGCTGCAACCGGCAACATTAGTGCGCGACATTAGCAGACCGCTTGCCGACGTAAATCGAATTGCGCGCCGAAAACCGTAATGGTTCTCCGGAAATTTCATACCGATATTCGACCATTAAAATCTCTCATTGAAATCCATCTCATCTGCTCTCATTAAAATCGCTGCTACTGTCGTTAATGTTAATCGATTCGATCGCAGCACCTCGTATTTCACGAGACAGACCCTTTGACCATCGCCCGACGAGTAGCTGGGTCCACGTAGACCCGTTAATATCTCTGTGCAGTTCGTTATTTATTCTCGGGGCTTTTAAACGATTTACTACGGAGCGTTCCGAATTGTTTCGTCCCGTTTCTGCGCTTGTCTTATCCCACTCCGATAGGAATGAAATAATCCGAGCGTGATGATACCCTTGGTAAAGATGCTTCTTAACGTTGGAGTCTATTATTCTCTTTTGTTGCGCGATTAGTATTCTAGAATCGTAGACGTAGCAGCGATAAATCCGAAATTAATATCGTTGTGTTTCCCGCATTGATTCGCCGAGGCTGATCAAAATAGTGAAACAATATTCGAAAGTTAATTCAACACGGCGAAACGGAAGTGCGGCTCAGCCAGGTGCACAGGTGTGACAGACTCTCTGTTGGTCAATTATATTCAATGCATCGACGTTGGCGATCATGCAATTCATATGGCCAATCACAGAGACCCACAGTATCAACGTTCCAACTGTTATTTCTTGGTCCCGATGCTAAACATTAATATTTACCGTGGCGCAGTGGTTCTCAGTTCGCGGAGACCGGTTGGTTCGACGAAACCCATTTTTCCGCCGCAATCGATAGCTTCGAATATGCATGGGACATTCGTTCAAGCAAAGTTAAGAAGTTTATTAATATTCCAGCGGGCTAGGTAGAAATCGATTACCGATACGAGAAGGCTTCGCGATTAAAATAAGCTCGAATTAGACAGGCGCCGCGCCGTTGCGTTATTCGCGAAATACTAATTGGCGAGATGCTCCCGAATCATCGTTGAATCCATGGATCCGGTCGGCGCGACGCGACGCGAGCAAGTTTCACGCGCGCGTCTCTGTCAACCGGCAAAAATATTTTCTAATTAACGTCCAACCGGCTGAATAATTCATGCGCTTTTAATGGAACTTTTCAGAACGAAGACTTAACGGCGCGTCGTCGTCCGCGAAAGCCTCGTTACAATTGTATGAATTTTCCTTTATATTTTCCGTGCGACCGCGATTGAGAACCGACGAAAAACGAAAAAAAAAAAAAGAACTCGGATTCCCCATAATTCGTATTTTGCATGGCCGAGCAAATATTTTAACGGGGAACTTTTGTGAGAAGCATAACCGACCGGCCGATCGATTTATCGACGAGCATTCGCTCGCCGGGAAAACAAGCGGACTGTAAATGTAATGCGTCGACAATGGCCATGTAAATTCGCCTGGAAAAAATATCGATCGCGTTCGAACATCCACGGTATACATATTTAGTTTATCTCACGCGGACGCGCTGATTCCGGAAAGTCTGAGTCAACTAGTCGTTCCCAGTAAGCTTTTTGTAATTTCCCGAAATTTCTCTCTGCTCAAAATCGTGTCCCTAATAGCTCGCCGGGCTAGTCATGATTTCGAGTAGAGTGGTAGTGTAAATACTCCTACAGATTCGCGACAAACTCAGGATTGCTTTCGTTAAATGCTCGTACGGTTAATAAGGCTGTCTATCCTGGAAAGTGAAACTACATCTATGACTGTCAGCCGTGCTGGCGCAGGAAAACACGCGCTACACAACGAAGAAACAAATTAAAATCGATTTTTGAATAATACATATATATTTTGGTACCTCTGCATAGAGTAGGCGTGGTCCGACGGGAGAGGGTGTGGCTTCGTGGCCCCACGGAGCAGCATACAAGACTACCAGTCGTTCTAGGACAAGAAAACACGCGTTATCCAACGAAAGAACTAATTAAAATTGATTTTGTGAATGTATGCATATTTTGGTTCCTCTGCAGTAGGCATGGCTCGCCCGATAAGGGCGTGGTTTCGTGGCTCCATGGAGCAATGTCTACGGCTGCCGGCTGTTCTAGTGAAGGGAAACACGCGTTACAGAAAGAAGAAACAAATTAAGATCGACTTACGAATATTTTGACGCGATACGTCATGGAATAACTTTCTTGAGCAGTTTAAGAGTATGATCCAATGGACATAAAAAATCCTGTATCGAGTCAGGCGACGAACAGATCTCCGTTGACGACTGGGCGGGCCCCCGAATTGATAATTAAATAATACTCGTGCTCGATATCAAACGAAACTTTCGGGTTAATAAGAAGTTTCCGGGGCGAGGGCGCTTGCTCGTATTCGCGTTGGAGGGGCCGAGAGTGACAGAGAACGTCGCTGCCGGCCCCGGCAGCACGTCGATTCGCCGAGTTATTTCAGCTTGAAAACTTGGCTCGCAGACGTGCCCTTAACTTTCCGCTTCGAAATAACTAATTCAATTAGTATATCAGCGCCGGTAGACCCGGGTTAACTACACCTTTGCTCGGTGTATCTAATCTTCGCGCGAACCTACTCGCTCTCCGACATTGCTAATCTCCCATGGAACCGCCGCCCCACCCAGGGAATCGACTGTTCCCTATCCAACTCCGTTCCCGTTCCCTTTCCCGTTCCAGTTACCGTTGCCGTTCTCGTGTAATTCGAGACCCACCCTCGTAAAGAGTGATCATCAGCCTGTTTGATTTGCCGACGATTTCACGCGCGATTTAGCAGCTTCGACGAGAGTACGACTCGCGCCCGTCGTCGTCCTCGTAGTTCCCGTTCTCGGAATTGCTCCGACGAGAAGGAACCTCGTCGTCACTCGATTCCGATGAAACTTTGCGGATTCCTGTAACGCTAAACAAATTTTCGAGTCCCGGCTGCTTAAGCCTTCGTTAGAATTCGTGGCTCATTGGGCCAATTTATTCCGTGGAAAGCCAAAATTTTCGGGATCGACGATTCTCCTAGCGCTTTGTCTAGAAGGAGGTCGACGAAGCTTGCCCAAATTATTCTAGATTCCCTTCAATTTAACCCTTCGCATCCCCGACCGTTACTTTCACAAACAAAAATATCGAAAGAACGTTCTACAGGAAACCAATTGACAATATAATTTAGCCGATGATAGAGCAGTGTTTGGCTCCGAAAGCCCGTCGTTCGCAATCCTCGGCAGGACGTTCGCTCGCGCGTCGCGCCGGATGTCGCGTGGATTTGTTTTGTCGGTGAAAGCGTAAGAGATCGTGTCGCGTCTACGTGACGGCGGCCTGGCGGTGCTGGAGCCGGGTGTTTCAAAATCAAGAGGCGTGCCAGCGTTTAGGTGGGTGGGATCGACAGGGAAGAGGTGGCGATGGGGGAGGGGCGGCGCGGCGTTTCGTCAGGGAATCGAGGATCGCGCGACGAACGTTTGTATTCATCTATTCAACGTTTATTGCACGTTACAGGAACGAAGAAAAATGTCATCGGTATCGCGGGTTGGAATTTTTGACCGACTCCGTTAGCTGGGCCGAGCAGCCGACCATCCAGGGTATCCAGCACATCCCAGCCAGCCAGCTAGCCTGCCAGCCGGTGCGCCGCGAACGATACATCATTTAACGAGAGCGGACAAAGCGGCATGTAAGCGCAGCGCGAAATCGCCGACGGTCAGGAACGAGCACAAAGGCGCGGCTTGAATATCGTGTACCGTGGTGCGGTGCCGAGGTCCGTGGCCCGTGCTCCGTGCCCCGAGCTCCGAGCTCTCCCGCTCAGAGCTCAGAGCTCGCCGCTCTCGCTGTGTGAGGGTGGTGGTCAGTCCACGCTCGATTAGCCGTGTCTCGCTGCTCGATGCTCCAAGAGATTGAAATGCTGCCGCGCGAGAAGAATCGCGGCGATTTATGTCCCGATCGAATCCCTCTCCCTTCGGGGGAAAGGGAGCGGGTCCCTCTGTCTCTCTTTCTCTCACACTCCTTTTCCTTTTCCCTCCGACTTCCACCCCGTCTTCCTGCCCCCCTCTCTCTTCTCTCTTTCTCTTTATTCGTATTCCTATATTGTGAAAGTACTTTCCTCGAGTGTCTAGAAACTTATACCTAGGAAGTTCCGAGTTTGGATTCTTGCAACAACTCTGCACTCCGCCCCAAAGTTGTTAAAGTGTCCATGAATGGACACTTGACGGCCACAGTCGGGGAAAGGGATTGCCTAGACACTCTCCCGCCGATGTTTAACGAACATCCGGCTTCCTCGAACACCGCCGCGGACCTCGCTCATGGTACACCATGCTCCGACAGTGGCTCGGACCTCTGATCAACTTTCGACACAGCTATCGAGTACATTTCACTGCTGTAGAGAGAACGGTGGACTCTTGGAAATTTGTCAACGACGTTGCCGAGGCTCGTGCAACTCTTACCCGGCGGGAATTATTTTTAGCGTGTGTTTCCACGGGTCAAATATATCTGTTTTCCCTGTGGAACAAGATTATATACCGAGGTGCTGGAGGTAAGAATTCCTCTAGAAGGAAAACAGGTTGCTTTCGACACGTTCGCGACGGCGCCCGATGAAATGAACCATATTTGTACCACCATATTCATGCCGGCGTGAACGTGCTGATGGAAATTTGTTTGGTACTATGCGAGAAAGATAATCTTGCTGTTACGTCGGAAACGACGCACGTTTGCAAAGGGTTAACGAAATCTACTCATTTTTATGTTTTAGATCGCTGTGTGTTAAATAACCAAGAAATGGAATTGAAAGACAAATTTCACAGAGGACATCGATCTGGAAAGGGAACTGTATGTTTAGATCTGGTTAGAAAATGGCTCCTGTCTCGTAGATCTTGGAGACCTCGAAAGACCTCCGGTAGACTGTAAATAGCACGGAAACACCTCGAAGACTGTGAACCATGGCTTTCTAAAGTTTGTAGACGGGATTAGCGGGACTCCTTTAAGGGACACGGAGAATACTCGAGGCCCTTTTGTCTCTGAACACCGAGGGCTTCGTGAACTTGCGATAGACTGGGAGCATCATCGATCTCCATTAAGGTCCGTCGAGTGCCCAAGGGATCAGGGGAGCCAGTCGAGGTCCGAGGTTCCACGGAGAGACCCCAGGGACCCTAGAGATCATCGGAGTTCCGGCGCAGGCAAAACCTCGACCTTTTCATTCGACGACCAGCTCCGTCACGGCAACGGCTGATTGCGAATCAGCTCGCGTTTACAATTATTTGCAACAGGGGCCGACTACTCATCGCCGCGTAACAAGTGCATGATGCAGCGGGTTCTCGGGGCGTGAAAGGATTTTTAAAGTCACTTCGAGCCACGCTCGTCGGGAGATCCCAAAGGGGTCTGTTAGCAACGCGGTCGACACGATTGTAATGCTCATTAAAATTCAGGGCCGGCTCGAAAATAGCACGAGGAACGCGCGAGCGCGAAACAAAGCCACGTTCTTCTTTCGAGCGACAACCGCCGATCGTAATGAAACTTGGCGCGTGTATTCGTCATCAAAAAAAAGGTACCACGGTTTTTTGAAATCCCTGATGTTCAGGATTGAAAGTTAACTGATGTAGAAATATTGTACATTTCCAAACTTTCCCGACAGAATTAAAAGGACACGAACTTGTCGCACCATCATTACCGGTGCACGCTGCGTATCTACGCATGAGTTTATCAAGATTATTAGCGGAAGAAGGAAATTTCGCATAGGTACTATTTCATCAATTTCGTGGGCTTTTTATTTTCCAGGAGCGAATCGATTTGGCAAATGAGCGGCTGGTGGAGCGATCGATTTTTCGGCGGAGCGAGCAGAAATAACAGCGGGAGGAGCACGTTGACGTTAATCGGCGAACATTTCTCGGCCGATCGATTCCTCCGCTTCCGGTTGGCTCGCTCGCGAAGGATCCCGCGATGCTTACGAATTGATGCGCGCCGCTGAAGGAAAAAAGGACGGTGGAAAATAGCTCGTGATCGATGCGCGTCCGCGAGGCGCCGCCGCATCGCCAAAAATTTTCCCCGGCAGCCCCGTCGAGCCCGCTTTAATATTAACCGTGCTGCTCGACTATTTTTGCCCGTGCGATCGACTTTTTACCGCCACGCCACGCCACGCCGCGCCATGAAGCGGGCCACGCCATGCCACGCGGCGAAAACTGTTATCGATCACGGGGGCCCCGGTCCCCGGGAGAAAAGAGATCTCGGAAGTTGCCGCGTGCTTAGATAACTTCCAGCGAACTGTTCCGGACCGGGTCCCGAGATAATTATCGCCCCGGCGTGGCACGGCGAGTTCCCTGTCTTCCAGTTTGTATATCAACGAGTCTCTTCGGCTGTTCGATCGATCGGAAACTCGGCTGGCCCCCGCGTCTTACGTGTTTCCTCTTCGCCCCAGCCCCTTTTCCGCCATCTCTCTCTCTCTCCCTGAAAAAACTTGTGCTCTATTTTCTCTGTTTTTCAATCGACTTCTTCTTTTCTCGTACAATGTCGCCGTTCCGGAAGAACGATGATGAAGCTGCGAAGAAAGTAGTTTTTCAAAGGGACCGTACGCAAAACACCTGTGAAATTACCTCTGGCGATCTTCTTCGAGCTTTCCCCCGTTAGTCTTTCCACGTAGCATTGCGATCTTTCATCTCGAGATACTCGAATCCGATAGTATTAAGCACTTCGCTTCTCGAAGCAAATTCCCCTCCGGTGAACTTGCAGAACAGCTAACTATCTGCCCTGCGATTTCGATGGTTTTCGGATAGTAGGCGTTCTGCAGGTTCACCCCTCTTGCAACTTGGAAGGTTGATATACTCGTTCGTTGCAAGCGTTTTGATTCAACCAGGACACCTGTGCGTTGTAGCATTCGTTGTAGGATATTCTAATAGTGCTATCAAATTCTATGTTGGCACGCGCGTGTCGTCGGCGGTGAAGGCGGCTCGGAACGCGTTAAATAAGCTGTTCTGATTTTGTTGCGACTGTTACGGGGATTGGAATGACGTTAATAAGTTCCAGGGCCGTTTGCAATCCCTGGCCCGGACGCGGCGTTCGTGCTCGATGGTTCGAGCAGCGTGTTCCAGATCGTCGGCCCCTGGAGCGACTACGAGCGCCTTCGCCTTCGTCTTCGACTAATCTCGAGCAGACTGATCGGGCACAGCACGCCGGAATAGGTGTACGGTGGTGCGGCTCGATGCTGATCGCGGGGAGCTTGACCCGGTGAAGATAGAGAGAGAGAGAGAAAGGGAGAGCTGGCAGCATGGGTGGCAACGGGGGTGGCAAAACGGGGCTGAGATCGGACGAGCGGGGGTTGCTCGCCCCGCTGTCGTTAGTGCCGTAAGGCGCCGCTCAAGAACCTGCTACCACTTTCTATCGCTGGCAACTGGCATGCCGGTCACTGCCGGTCACAGGCCGGCTCTCGAGCCGCCGAGCCCCCGAACCCTCGAGTTTAATGTCAGCCTCGCTGGCAATTGCACGCGTTTACTACGAGGATTACATCCAGTGTCTACTCGGTGGTAACGAAGTAGCGAGCCAATAAACTCAACGGGACCATAAATAGAAGCTCTCTCCTCCGCTCCGGACTGCCTCGGCTGGGCCGGCTACAGAATTTTTCCACTCGAGGAACTTGTCACAAATTGTGGGACTACCGAGGTGTCGGCTGTAACTCGAACGGACCTTTATCTTTGGGCAACCTCCGCGTTAAAGAATATTTTCTTGTTTCCCACCGCTGCAACATTATGCAACGTTCTGTTCTTCCGAAGGTTCTTTGCGTCTGCTCGACGATTCTCTTAGGTTGTTGCATATATGAAATGTCCAAATGACAGGTTCTAATATTTTTAATTTACGAGTATTGAAATTGGCTAAAAAAGTGGCTGAAAATTTTGGAATTTTTCAACCCCCATTTCTTCAGGGTTGATAGAACAGGCCTTGAACCGTTATTAATTTTTGTTCGCAGGCTCGTCTCTTCGCGTTTCACTCGAACGTGCCGTGAACGCGGGAAGATCCACGGACAAATAATTGGTTCATTTTGTTTTGGATGAAACGCTGCGCTTGCGGGGGTGGAAACGGGGCTTATCTTTGCGGCCGCTTACGCTGATTTGACCCTCGCGGAGGGTTCGGCGTAGAGTAAACAGTAACCTGCTTATAACACCGGTGTAAGTATTCCTCGCTGCTAATTGTGTTACCGGTTACCCACGCAAATGGTGATTCGAGGGTAAACAGGGGAAACTTTATCGACGGGACGAGCTGTCGAATGAAATAGAAATCGAAAAAGTGTACGGTGCTGAAGTACTTTATCAAGCTTCCTGCATCTCGCAGATTCCACTTGAAGTGCTAAATGGAAAGGAATTTTAATCATTCATAATAATCCATGAACATTACCGAAAGATGCAACGACAATTTATTGAAAAATGTAGGAAAGAACGGGGAAATGGATAGAGAAAAATGTCGGTAGTTTTAGCGTTAAGAGGAAGAAGAGAGAATGAGATCGGAACCCAGTTTTCCCGCTGTTCGGGTTCGCGGGGAGCGTTCGACGGGTTTCGACGAGGGTCTGGGCTCGCGAAGGTCCATTTCCCGGTGATGTCGCGAAATTTCGCGTCATTATGTGCTCCCCGAGCGGAACAATCTGGCGTCGACGCGAACGGGATGACGCGCGCTTCGGATTCGCGGTTAGTTCCTGGCGGAGCGCTAGTTACACGCGTCGCGGCCGCGAATTATTCGACTGTGGAGTATAGTGCGCGAGGCGCACAGTATGGAGAGTATGAGAGCGCGGAGCGGAGCGTCGAGCACCAGGATAGAATCTCCCACGTGCCCTCCATCGAATCTTCCCCGCAGTCCCATCAGCATTTTGTTTCGAGCGGAACTTTCTCTCCTCGATTTGATCTCGCAGCAGTTTTCTTCGAGGGTGGGAAGAAGTTAGCAACTGTGACCAGGGCTCCCCTCTAGCCTGGTCGGAATCCTCTTAGATTAAACGCTGTATATTTCAATCTTTCTAATGGCGCGTTTGGATCAAACGAACGAATGCTCGTTCGCTCCCGTTGCTTCGACAAACTCGTGCAGGTTTAAACGTTGAACGCAAGCGACTGTTTAAAAGATGCATCTTCTTAATCTATATATATATAAAAATGGATGTTTGTATATATATGAACGTAACAACCTTCTCCATGAAAAAATACATACATATATGTGCAAAGTTTCATGTTGATCGGTCAAACAGTGGATCGAATAGTTTTAAATATTTGGTTTCAATAATTTGTTAGAAGTACAAATGAGTTCTCGTCAAAGTTGATTCGATAAATTGATTATGCACCATTGCGTCGCGTCGCGTCGCCGAGTATCCTAAATCGCGAGGATTCACGAGGATCCACGGGTGTCGGGGACGCAGGAAGCGATTAACAGCGACGGAACTACAATTCCGAGCCGGTCGTCGTCCGGGAATATTAGTAAAATTTTATTTCGAGCACGCGAGGACTATTACCCTCTCACGGCCGAAGAAAAACGCGGCCGCTGCTCCGTCTCGAGTAGAAGGAAAGCGACCGAAGACACTGCTCGTCCTACTTTCTTGCCTCTTATCCAGTTGCTTTTTGTTTCTCGCTTCGCAAATGGCTCTCTCTCTCTCCTCCTCCTCCACCGCCCCATTCCGTCCCCTTGAATGGCCTGCAATCAAACACACCGTGAACACGCACACACACGGAGAAAAAAAGAAGAAAGAGAATCGTGTTTCTCTCGCAGAGGGAGGAAGGAAGGAGGCGGAGGAAAAATTTTCGGGGGAACCGGCTCGAAGGGAATAATTGTAAGAGCAGGATCCCGCGGGACCATCGATATCAGTCGCGAGAGTATTACTCGGCGCTCGCATAAATTTCCGGCCACAGGACCGCGTCGGGCTTTTCTTCCAAACCCCACTGCTCTCTGCTCTCCATCCCCGCGAGGTCGCCGCTAATTAATTAAGAAGAATAATCGTCCGCGTTTAGTCGGAAGGATAATAATCACCGATATGAAAACGACGCTGATCAAGCGCCGTCCAAGTGATCGACGAACGCGTCAGATTTATCGATCGCGAAAGGGCCTCGAACAACGCCTCCGGAAATTACTGTTTACCAAACCAGCTATTAACACATTCGCTACCACTGTCACGCGTATGCGACGTTCGCAATCTCGCAGTTTACTCAAAGATAGTCTGATTAATTGTATTCTACACTTTGCTACTTGAAATCGTAACACGATTCTTCTTCAACACGAACTTCACGACTTTGGCGAATTGTTTTAATAATTCGCGGAGGAGGTGCACTATATTTAATCAAACGTTTCAACGGTGAAGCAGCGCACAGCAGAGTTGGGCAAAAATTTAATCAACGATTGACGAATAAATTTCTACTTCAATCGTTAATCGCAATTAACAGTAGTCTCTTTAGTCGTTAATTGCGGTTAACGATTAAATACTTGTTAATCGTTAATTGTGGTTGACGATTAAATTTCTCTTTTAGTCGTTAATTGCGATTAACGATTATTAATCGACAATCGGATAAGCGATTAGTGATTAACTGTAACAAAACTGTATGAATACTGGAAAAAATGTAAATTGAATTTAGGTGTATTGTCATTTGGTCTATATATGTATAATCAGTGTTGATTAATGCCCAACCCTGGCGCAGCGGAACAAATGGTGGTAGCGGACGTGTTAATCCGTTGCCTAACAATTTCACTCGAGACTTCGGATCAAGTTCTCGTAATATCGGAGAAAACAAGTTCTAGTGGGCGCGCAATAAATTATAAGGGGAAAGGTTCCGGTCGAACCAGTTACGAAAATTTCGGGAACCGGGATCGATATTGCAACAGTTTTCAAGACCGGCTCCCCCATGAATTAGTTAGCGAAGAAACCACAAAGCTGTGTCCCGCGATGGCCGCTAAGTAATTGCCGCGCTTCGAGTGAAAACGTCGCCGATCGACGACGACAGAAAGAGGATCAAGAGGATCGGCTGGCCTCGAGAGGGCCGGGGAAACTTCGGGGAAACAGCGTTCGTCGAAAGCGGGGTCGAATGAAAAAGTTCGCGAAATAGGGGGCACACGGTCGAGGGTTGATTTCTATCCGCGTTCCGAGTTCCATCGGGTGACCGATTCTTAGCGAAGATAACGAGTTATAGCTCGATCGGGTAATTTCGGCTGCGAGTCGACGATTCACGAGCGAAAACGACTCGGGTGCCGCCATTTTCTACCGAAAGAGAAAACCCTCCTGGACCTTGAGGCTGGTTCGAGTCTGCGAGATATCGAACGAGAGTTTGCGAGTCGCTATGAATTAGAAAAATGTTGAGGTCACAGTGAACGCTGTGTCGCGCGAATTATTATTCCGCAACTGGCATCCTACTATTTCTCTTCGACAAGGAAGTATCGATCTTGCTGACAAATGAAATTGATCTTCCGGTGGACGGGCAAAAGAGCGCAGGGTAAAATTCGCTGAAAATATAAACGAGAAAATTTGTATGAGGGAACTCGCACTGATTGGCTCACGAGCCCTTCGTACGTAATCAACTTTCACGTCGAAAATTTAACGTCTCCAATCATCCCGATTCGCACTTTTTCGTTCGGCCACCAGAGAATTAACGCTTCGACTGTCGACTCAGCAACCCCAAAAATTCCAGAAAATCAAAGTAATTTATTTAATGGCATAAAAATGGAAAAGTTCTGCTTCCGGAAACCGCTACACCGGAAACAGAAGTGTAAACATTCAGTTCTGTAGTTGTGGAATCAATTCCATATCTCGCTTCTGGGAGACGCGGCGCGTTAATCTGAAATATTGTGGATGTTTTCGTTGCATTTTTATCGGGTTACTGAAATTTTTCGGGTTTCATTTACTTAACGGCGCGGTGTTCGCCGCGTCTGGGAACTGAAGCGCTCCACGAAATTGCTTCATTGACCATTGACGCGATATCTGTATCGATGTTGACATAAAAAATTGCAACTCGAGCAATTACAGTTATCGTTTGACCTACAATCAACGGGAAATGATGGTTTTCTAGGGAAACGGTAACCGCTCGAGTATTCTATTTCGGTTGAAAATTTGCCCGGCAAACGAACAATATGCAATCGATGTTGAGTAAAATCGCGGTAACTAAAACTTGACTACAACCGGTGTAAACACGATACAGTTGACACCGATACAAATGGTACGATAAAGCGAAAGGGTTGTTCGTCGAATTTACCCTTTGAGGACGTATAAATTGAGGACCTATCGAGGATAGCAGGTCCATGTATGCAATCCTTAACACTTCATCTACCAATTTTCTAATGGTCCTTTTGAATTCGACGATCGTCGATTGAGGATTTGTCAAAGCAATTCGATTATCGCAGTAACAGCAGATCAGTATAAACCATCGCTTTTTTCCAGGATTGAAGACGTTGAACTCAGCTTCCCGAAGAAAATATTTCAAGAAGCAGTAGTCCACAAGGGGTGAAGAGGAAAAGGAAAGTTGACAGGGACCACTAACAATGGACTACCTCGTCCCGAGTCGAAAGATGAAATTATCGGCGTCGAGTCAGCCTGAAGATCGGACTGTAACGGGTCAATGGTTGGATCCGGCGTGAAATGAAAATTCCGTGAACATCGGCGGGGTGCGAGCACCAAGAGTGTACGTTCCTGGCGGAGTTACGGGGGTGGTTGGAGGGGATGGAGCAGCTGGGGTGGCTGGAGCTACCTCGAATGCGAGCCCGCGGTACCTACACGCTGGCTGTCTGGGTTTGGCCGGGTCGTGGCGGGTCCTGCGCAGCCAAAGAGACAGAGAGAGAGAGAGAGAGAGAGAGAGAGAGCGAGAGAAAGAGGGGTGAGAGGAGAGAAAGAGAAACGAGAGTGAGAGAGAGAGAGAGTGAGAGCTGGAGGAAGCGCGGATCGAGGCAGTGCCGGAGAGGGGTGAGCAAAACCGAGCTGGCCGGCGAGCGGGCAGAGGCAGGCGACGCCAGGAGGTAGGCAACTAGACAGCTAGGCAGCTAGGCAGGTAGGCAGGCGGTAGACGACACGAGCACGGGCAGAGAGGCAAGGTAGGCAAGGCAGACAACCAGGCAAACGGGCGAGCAAGCGGAGAGAGCAAGGTTTCGGGGGAAACGAGCAGAACTACGGGGCTCGTTCGCCACCCTGTTGGGCCACCCTCGCGCGCCACCCTTGCCCGAAATCGCTCCCCCACCGATCGTCACTCGGTACACCCCTCTTCTCCGGCGTTCTTCGCACTCCTACTCCTTCTCCGGTGGTCTGAACCACCTCGTTCGTCCGTGCGCTCGTCCTCTGGCTCGCCAGCTCGGCTCGGCTCGGCTCGGTCCAAGTGCTGCGTGTCCAGGTGCTCTCGATCCCCCGTCGATCCCGACTTGTGCGTCGTCGTCATCGTCGTCGACGGTTGTCCGACGCATCGCTTGTCATCGTCATCTTCGATCTCGTCGTCGCTGTTATCCGTCGCGGACGTCGCGGACGTCCGAGTCGACGATCTCGCGCGCGCAAACCTGACCTGCCTTCCGCGTCCTCGACGTCGCCCTTTCACCCCCTCTGCTTTCTCTCTCTCTCTCTGTCGGCGAGAAGAGAGAGAGAGAGCGCGTCGTTCAGTGCAGAACTGCCTCCTGGATGGTTCAGGGGTGTTCGTTCGTTCGTTCGTTCGTTTCGGGCTGCGTGAGGAACAGTGAGAACGTCTCCGGTGCTGATCGAGGACTACTCTGTGCGCCGTGTTTGTACCAGTGACTCAAGATGACGAGCAGGAGCACCGACGCCCCGCTAAAGGATCCTCGTCTCATCTGACTTGCCACACCGAACGAGACAACGACCGCACACCACACACACACGTATACACACCGGAACGATACGGTACGCCGTGTCCTCGGACGTTGACACGCGTCGCCGCATCGCTGCCAGTCCTTACCTAGGCCGGTCGTTCAACGTGGCCCAACTTGGACATGTAAGTACACCTTGCTATCTGTCTCTGTCAATCGTTTACGACGGACCAGCACCGAGCTGTTTCTCCGGACGCGTCGGAAAACCGAGCGCACTTTTCCGCCCGCCAGGCAGCTCTGCCGCTCGAACTTTCCTTCGGAAACTGCGAATCCTGGTTCTGCGTAACCTTCTGTCATGAATACGCCAGCCGTCACTTCTCCTGGGGATCCTCTGGACCGTTCTCTTCGAGCAACGAACCCTCTGCGATCCCTGTTTGCAAACCTCCGACGGAATACAGCTCTCGCTGACAGTTGTCTCACTGCCAGTCTTTCTCGAGAATCGTTATCTATTTAACCCCCGTCTCAAGCTTCCGCAAATTATACTGTTTTCTATGCTCTTCGTTAGCTGTTCGTTCTTCAATTCGCTTTCCGAACCGCCAAGTTCCTACGGTAAATTATTTGCATGTATTTTTATTCTTCACATTATTTCCCTACCCACAATTATTTTCTAGTATTTTTATCCTTTACATTATTTCCCTATCCACAGTGCGAAGCTTTCGCTTTTGAAATCGTACATTTTCCGTCCACAGTAAATTATTTCCTGCCATTGTTATTCCCTACATTATTTCTCTACTCACGGTCACAGACTTTCGCTATTCTCTTCCGTAAATACACTTGAAGTTATGCATTTTCTTTCCACGAATTCAAATCTTTGTCAAGTTACCGATTGTCGACATTCATCGAATAACCAATGCCAATTCCGAAACCATTATTGAATTCTATGCAGCATCACATTAACACGTTCACCCCGCTCTAAAGCCGTCGCTAATTCGGCGTGGTTTTCTATTGAAAGCAATATATCGACGCTCTTCAATTCCTTTGATCTATATCATCTTTCAAATCGCAGCTGCTCATTTATTTTTCATACGTCCATCAAATCTAGTAATCGTCGATCCAAAAACTTTACTACACGATTTCGGTTCCTCGAACCGCTCGTAGAATCGTGAACGATCAATTCCAGGCACGAAACATTTTTCCAGCCTGCTTTTCATTGACATTCTCTCCATCGCTTGTCCTTAACCCTTTGCGGTCCGGAAGGTTTTGTCTCTAATTTAATTATGTTCTCATTCGTAGCTTTGCTAACCGAATATTACAAGTGTTCCATACTCGAATGTAACATAAGTCAGCGAATAGGACCGGGAATGGTTGAGGCTTTGCCGTAACTAATTGTAAGACTGAATGTTTGTTCTACCAGTATTCGCTTCACCGGTGGTAAATTCCAGCTGGGGCGCAAAGAACTGTAGCGATATTCGTCGAACCAGGGTTCGCAAACGTGCAACTCCCGATGCGACACTAACGTTCCGAAGCGTCGTTTTGGAAGACGTCGGGGCAGTAAACATCGAGGCCGAGAAATCAGCGGCAACACGGGTTGCAGGGTCGGTATCCGGGGCCGTGTTATTCCCATAACAATCGTTGAACCCCTCTTCAGACCCTCTCTCTTCCTCTCTCGGCGAGTCTCGACGGAATTAAACCGAAAGTCGTGTTCCCCCGAGCACTAAATTCCGCGGACCAATCGGAGGGAAGGCTCTCTCGGCGCGGCGCAGAGGGAACTTCCGAAGCCGTGGTTCGATCAGGCTTCTCTAAAACGTTCTGGTTGCACGGGACAAGTCGTCTTTCGGGTTCGATCCGGTTCTACCCGCGGCGCGGAGCCCGTGGCTCTCCCGAGTCCCGAGGGATCGGTTTTGTCGTTTGCCGGGCGAAAATCGGTGAAAAGCGGCGGCGGCGCCGCTCCGTGCCGCGCCGCACCGCGCGCGCGGACCCCCGCAGATCGATCTGTTTGCCGGCGAGAGCGTGCGACACTGACAGAACTCGAACACGCGAGTAAACACTCGACTCGTGTGCCGCGATGGGGGAATGGGAGCTCGAGAGAAACGGACAGAAACAGACAGAAACAGCGGAGAGAAACGCTACGGGGAAACAGGGGAAAAAGAGTGGCGCGAGGGACGGAGAATCCGATTGGCCACGGGGAAAGGAATTTCGACGCCGATCGGCCGACTTTTCCCTCTAGGGCTCTTCCTAGTTTGTACAAATTGTTTTCCCTTTTTTGCATCTTCTTGCCACTTGACCCTCGGTCGGCGCGGCGGTCCATTTCAACTCGGAGTTGCAGAGGTTACATCTGAATTTTCTAGTAGCCTGGTTGAAGCGTTCGCTATTTGTACGTAGAGGGAAAATGTGCCTTGTTTTGGCCCCTATCCGGTAGTCAACTTTCCTCTAAATAAATTTGGTGTACTTCGACGCCGGGTGACAAATGGTTCGTCGAAATGTTGACTTTCCAGCAGCTAGTTTGCGGAAAAGAGGATTGTCAAGTAAGAATCTGAACAAGTCCAACCACGATTGCCATTGAACCGTCAAAAGCAGTCCCTTTGCGAGAGTTAATACCTTGACGACGTGTTTCAATAGCGCTACAGCTCAATTCGAATGTCGAGTAAGCCTGCGGAATATGGAAAACAGTGGCGAGCTAGTATAAATTGCTTAGCACTCGCGGTAACGGCTGATTATTGCACTAAAATACCGCGCGACGCTCTTCCGTTCCAAACACAAACGCGACATATTAAAATTAATTAATCATAATCGCTTGTTCTCTACTCCAATAAGCTGTCCCCCGAAGCCAGAACGCGTTTTCCGAACGCAATATCTCGGAAATCAACCAACCAAATAACTTGAAACTCTTGACAAATAGGCAATTTTAATCTTGTAATATGAAGTGGTCCTTCGAATGTCCCGTGTATTCTGATTCTTTGTACATAAAACGAAATATTTCCGAACCTCGCAACGGAGACAACAATTTGCCGCACCAAAAGATGAAAAAACTTGTTTTCGAAACGGTGCCTGTTTTTTACATCCCAATATTTTTTATTGGCTCCGGCTCTCATACGATACCAACACTCGCGCAGATTGAGTAATGTTTTGCGCTTTTTGCGTCGCAAGACCGCAGCGGTCAGCTACTTGCTTGTTTTTGGAAAAGGCTCTTGCTATCAGCGCTGTTATCCTCGTAGAAAATTGATACTGTTGCTCTGAGAAATTAGAGTGCACCGTTCGAATATCAATTAACTCTTTGCACGCGGAACTATTTTAACTGGAAAATTAAACATCATTTTCAATGATTTTTCAAATTTGGTGGATACGAAATCGATAGGTTCGATAGGTTCCCTTGAAAAAATTGCCTCGCAATCGTCGATCCAG
This sequence comes from Lasioglossum malachurum, assembly GCA_028455605.1. Lineage (NCBI taxonomy): Eukaryota > Metazoa > Arthropoda > Insecta > Hymenoptera > Halictidae > Lasioglossum > Lasioglossum malachurum. The sequence continues at coordinate 25,081,020 of CM052318.1, read as the reverse complement.
GGACACCCCTTCAGGCCGGAGGACACGTGTATCTCTTTAGAGGGAAAAAATGGGGAAGGACGGGGTAACAACCGGTTCGCTGCAAAGCACCCTCGGGAAGATTGCGCAACTCCGAGGGAGAAAGGAAAGGAGAGAAAGAGGGAAAAAGGGAAAGAGGAGAGCAGAGCGAGAAATTCGCGTGAACTAAGATCCTGCAGCCTCGATACCGGAGCCTGTTTTACGTCCGCCATCGCGATTACCTTTGATCGTCGGACCTACCGATCCCTTTGACCATAGCTTCCCAACTCGGTCGCCGAAGAGATCTCGGAGGCGTTAAAATTTCAGTTTCCAGATATTCCACTCCCTTTATTTTCAATTCGGCCATCAACGTTCGAACTGTACACAATCTGACCTTCCCTTGACCTAGGTTTAGAAACTGTTTTAATGTCTGTGTTTTTCGTACTGTGATTCAGCACAATTTCTACATCGCTGAGTTCGTTTGCATTAAATTGCTAAAAATGTCATTCGATAATGAAAAAGTCGCACACGACGGAAGTGTTCTAGGTCAAACGAAATGTCCGAGTTATCTCCGAGCGCAAAGGATGCAACTTTAATAAAGGCCGCTGCTAGTTGAAAAAGGTTGGAGATCTGTGCCTTTGACAAACACGCAGATCTCCGCGGTCGAATTTGAAATTCGCGGCGCCCGTGTCGCGTACCCCGCGCAATGATTTGTTAAATCTTTGAATGGCCTTCGGTTGTCCTTAGGTTCTTAGGACTTTACGAATAGCCTTTTTCGAATGCAACATTTTTGGTACACTCTGTATATTTCCTTTTTTTCACGTGGATTCACATCCGTTTTGTTGATCGGTGATATTATGTAGTGTTGTAACTAGCCTGCAAGTACGCTTCGTAAATGTAATTTATCGGATAGAAGGACGGGTAATTTAATTCGCGGAAATTTCTGTATATCGAACGAGGTAAATGATCGATGACCGGCGAGAGCTCGTCGGAGGGTGGTCGGTGACCGGCAATTACAGAGACAGTTACATCGGTTGCCACAGTTAAACGTCAGAGTTCGCGGAGTTTTTAATATTACTAATGGGCTGGGGAGAAGCGGCGACATTCGGCTGGATAAACGAGCAAACTTTTCTAACGCGACTCAATTAAATAATTTCATGTATTCCGCTGTTCTACATACGTACCCCACGCGTTATTATCATCGAGTACAACTTACCGGCGCACAGTCGAGTATCTGCCACGAAAAGTTGGCCAAAATATGATTTTTTCGAGTCTTGCGTAAGATGAATAATTTTGGTTGTCGGATCGTGAGCTATTGGAATACGGTGAGTGTAAAATGTATTCGTACGCCCTTTAAAATAGAATAACTTTTCTATAATTGTACCAGACGACCTGATTTTTTACAATCAATTGGAAGCATTGGTTTACGAAATGGTATGCAAAGAAGGTTTCCCAAAAATTATAATTTAACTCTCTACTGCGCGGGCGTTCTACCTTGAACCGTTTCATTGTTTCACTTGATCATGTCCGAGAGAACGCGGATTTTTCCCGGGAAACGCGGATTTTTTGTTCGTCCCGATTCGACGGGGATCCGTTTACGATAATATCGGCGTCCATAATAATCTTTTAATTCCGATTGAAATTCATGCAACGCAAATATCGAAATTTATATACGGGTCGGTCCGAGAAGATTGTTTTTTAGAGCAGTCGAAACACGACTGGCTGGCTGATTTATATATTTTTTTTTTCGCGTGAAATCGGATGGCAACAGCCGGTAGACAGTTCGATAAAGGGGGACCCGGAAGTGTGTTTCGCGGATTTGTCATCTGTTGCTGGTGTTGGGACTTGGGAAAGGATCGCATGATAATTTTGAATAATTAGCCATCTGTCACGGGCTGTTGGCCTGGGGCCATTGGATTATTCGCGTTGGACGTCAAAGAATTGATAAAATGCCGATACATCGTTAACGTCGTAACATTAGACTTTATAACGTAATTTTCTCGGTGCTTTTATTTCGCAATATGGCTCCGATGATTATAATGTATTTTCACGAGCGAATCGAGTGCGCGCCCTGTCCCATATTGCCACCCTGGCTCTGCCTCCTCTCTCAACAAAAGTATATTTAACGTTTTAACCGAGTCACTTTAATTATGAACATTTAGACGTCACGGATGACGAGCGAGAGAAGGGGACCAACATTTTAGTCCGATTTTTAATAGCGACGTTGAACAAACTTAAATGAATCTTATTCAACAAAATGCTATCATTGCAATCAACGTATTTGGTCTCACTTTATTTACAAGTTTCTCCGTTTTGTTGTTAATTTTACTATCGACAACAGTGTGTTGATTAGTTGATTTTTACGCGAAATAACAATATTCTGAAATTCTTCCGATATTTTCGCTGCTTGATATATCATTTATCCATTTCTGCCATAAATGCATAAAATCCACAGTCTATCGATTAGTCAAATATCACATAATGCCATCGTCGATATGTTGGTTCTCCTCCGATATAAAAAGAGTGCAGGAGAATGGCATTGATCGACGTTGAAAGAGAGTTTACTCGAAAGTTAAATTATACATTTCAATTAAAATCGAAGACAGCTTCGTACTTCGAAGTGATGTACAATAAAACTGTAGACGGTATTTCTCAATCAAAACGCGCTTCGTAACATTTCCAACGATAGTTTAACCAATTGACGCAATTAAATGAGAGAATGCAATGCCGTAGCTAGATGAATGACGGTACGGATAATCGAGGTTTCGTGAACATGATCGGAATAGTGCGTCGTTTGGTATCGTTGCAATCGGAAAATCGTCGCGAATATATCGGTTAATTGTCCAAGTTATCTGTTACTTGGATATTCAAATAAAAAGCAAAAATAGTTATTTATTATTTGAGAGCAAGTGTCTAAATGAATTACTTAAAATAATAAAGTTAATTGTTATTTACAAATACAGTTTCGATTATTATTTCTATTGACAAATAAATAAATTGTTCATTGTATATACCAAATACAAGAAATAAGAGAAGACCGAAAATTATTTACATTTGGTTTCCACCTCATTCCAAATAATAAATAATCTTTCACTATGATTAAAATTTCAATCGAATAATGCCCAACTCTGACCGGAAGCTCGTGTGGCCCAGTTGGCTGGGGTTAATATTCTTAATGCGCGGGGGTCGCGTTTTTCAGCGCGAGTGCGCGTGGAACGCGATAAATCGTGAGGCGCGAGTGTGGAAGCTCCTTTTGCGGAGACGGACTCGGAGAGGATTGGAGAAAGGAGAAAAGCCATGCGGCAGGATCGCGGAAGGATCGAGGGAGGATCGCGGCCGGCAGATCCTCTGGCACAATGAACGGAGCTCGCCGAGTGGTCACAATAGTGTCCCTTCCTGCCGGAAATCGTTGACTCGGGTGTATCGTAAAGAAGTTTCCGGGGAGACTTGAGACGCGTCCGTGACGGCGTCGTCGTCGTCGTCGTCGTCTGTATCTTTCTTCTTTCCCGTCTTCGGAGATCGGAGAAATTAAATCCACCGCATCTCGACGACGGCAAAAAGGAGGATAGAGACGAGGCGCGTCGCGTCGTCTCGAAGCTGGGATGACGGAGGCGTGACACCAGCAGCCATTAGATCCATCGAGGAAAGATTCGGGACGCGAAGATTCAGGTTTATGACAGCTGTTCCAAGCCGTTCGACGGGCTCCGAAATGATCGATTACGATACTACCCAAGCGCGATCTCTATTCTCGAGCATCCACGCTTCTCTTTTTCTCTTTCTCTCCCTTCCTGCAGAACTGGATAGACACAGTTATGGATCCGTGATGGTTCTCGGCAGGGAACGATGATAGACACGGGTCTATCAAGAGAGTTTTATCGGATAGTCTGCCCGATTTCGCCCTGGGCAACTTTTTGTTTCGTGAGAATGATGGTCCAAGCATTCGAATCTTGCGCGACGTTGGACCCTCTTCGTGTTTTATTATTAGACTGTGTGAAAGAGACACAATGCTTCTCCTGCTTAAATAAATTTCATAAAATTGTTTTCCTGGGACCTCTGTTTGGCCTTCAGGGCCAAACTTCATTATGTACTGGACTGCGGGGTATCGTGCGAGATAAAAATTGTCTGCGTTAATTGCGATTTGCAAGAATATTACAAAGACATATTAATATTTTCGCTGTTTTGCAAGATCAGATTGCTAGATATGACACATCCTCAAGCGTTGTACTTTGCGGGATTCGACGATGGTTTAATTTAATTCAAGGGATTGGGGGGTGGTTTGATAAAAAATTCCCGAAGCTTATTTTTGCGGTTTAGCGGAGTCTGTTCCTTAATCTGAACGCGATTAAACTTCGCGGGACCCGCTGGTGTCCATCGACACTCGACGCAACAGAAAATTCCTGGCTGAGGCGGGGTGGGGGTTGTTAATTCCGGCGCAGATTAGTCGAACGGGGTAAGACGTCCACTTAGCGAGATAAGATTCGACGGTCAGAGGGAGGGGGATGGAGAGTGAGTTAGAGAGAGAGAGAGGGTGCTTAAAGCCAGCGTATCGGCGCAACTTTGACGGACCGAACGAACCAACGAACGAACGAACGGTCGGAGAGCATCGAATCGCTCAATTACCGGGTCCAGGTATAAACCGTGCAACGAGCCGCGTACGCGGCGGAAAGGAAATGGGAAAATCGAGCAAGCCCGAGCGGAAGGCAATCGTTCTCTCTCTCTCTCCGTCCATCTATCTATCTATATATGTATATCTTTCTCTCTCTCTCTCTCTCTCTCTCTCTCTCTCTCTCTCTCTCGCGGCTTCGGCCGAATCGATCGTTTTCCACGTCGAATCCTACTACCCCTTGCGAATACTCTGTACGTGGAGCAATTCCAAGATGGAGCCGCCTCAAAAGAAACGGCAACTCGGCTGGCAGACGAGGGCGCGGATAGAGAAGAACCAAGGAAACGTGTTCGACGGACCCAACACTCCGCCACCGGCCTCACCCGAGATCATTCCTAGACGACATCCGCCATTGTCTCGGCTCCATTCATCCTTGTACAATCGCGGCCGACCGATTGCCCTGTAATTATGCAATCGTTGGGACCTCTTGCAACGGGTTCTGCTGACATCCAGGTTCCTCGGCTACTTTTAGCAATTAGCACTCGAGTACGCGACTCTGGAGCGTCGCTAAAAACTGCTACGAAATATTGTTCGTATTTAACACGTTGACGTTCAAAATACTGGGTACATATTTCATCTAACTTGGCCGCCTTGAATATCTTTGTTGTTTCTAAAGATAGTCGTACCATTACTGTCGTACCAAGACGTTAGCGTTTACTTACTTGTGTAATGAAGAAACTTTCAATTCATTGACAAAACGTGAAGAGAACGACAAAAGAGAAAGACGTTGATTACAACGCTGACGTTTATCAATCGATTTAGTTCGATCAAAGCCGCGTTTAGTCAACGTTACCGTTGAAAGTCATACATTCCGTACGCACCTAATAACTTTCGAAACGTGGACTGGCGTAGCACGCGAGGATAAAAGGGAGCAATCGCGAGGCAGTGGAGGGAATAAAATAACAATTACCATCGAGTACACGGTCGCCAGGATAAACTACAGCTCGGGCGAAACTATGGGGAGCATCGAAGCCGATTCCGCGACAGCTCGGTCGTCGTCTATCGCCGCGTTTCGATCTTGTCCTCTCTTTCTCGCACCTTTTGTGCCATCCTCCTGGCCTTTCGAGCGCGACTCAGCCGCGCGACCATAAAGAGATTGCCAGAGCGAGATAATGACGAGAGAACGGCGCGAGTGACGCTAGAGAGCTCTCTCCGAGCTCGAATCCAGCCCCGAAAGAAGCTCAAAGAGGGAAATTCTGCGTGGATGTTTACCGGTGTCGATAAATTCTTCGGCGAAGGCATCGACTCGCGGAATTTCTGCGCAACGTTTCCTGTCTCGCGGTCGATCCTCTCCGAGGCATTCGCAGCCTGAATGGAACGAGCTGCCGAGGGAGTTCTTTTTCCGCGCTCACGGACAATTTATCCTTAAGCCCCTTCGCTATAATGTCGAGTCGGAGGACTCGTGGCCAGGATCTCGAACAGGATCTACTATTATTGTTGGACTGCGGATCTTTATGCAAAATAAAAATTGTCCGTGTCAATTGCAGGACACGGGAACCAAGTAAAAGTTTATTTCCTTTGCACTTTGGACCCTCTGCACTCGGAGCAAGTACAGTACAAATTTTGCAATTGATTTTAAACCAACTTCCCGATGAGCTTGAGACTTGAAATTTTAAACATTTTACTTTTTGCACTGTCATAAATACTCTGAGAGACCGCATAAACATGCAGTCTAAATGTATTGAAATCGAACCATTATTTTCAGCAACAATATTTAAAATTGAAATTGAAAATAAAGACAAAATACAAGTATTTTCAATATTCTATAATATTAAATATTATATAAAACATTTTATTTTCAAAGTTGTACTATTTACTATTTAAAATACTATTTTTTGTTCCCCAGCTCTGCCTGAATCCTAGTGCTCGGTTTGGAAATATTGTAGTTGCACAAAAGATCGTAGGATAACGTTTCTCCTATTCCTGCTGTACACATGCATACGAAGTTCTCTCGCACTTTTCGAGATTGTTCTGTTTGAATGTAAGGTAAAAAAAATCGGCGATAGCGGCATTATTTTTCATTCTTCTGAGGCAAATGGGTTAACTGTGCCCAGCGGAGCCTCGGCCGATAAATTGCGGAGCTCTCCGAGCCCGTCGTTTCCGGGTTTGTGGATCGGTCCGCCTCGAAAGGAATCGCAGCGGTGTATTTTTCGTTCGCGAAACTCGTTATACTTTGCTGACCGGCCGCGGTCGGTTTAAAGTACATTGAAACAAACCTAACGTTGAATTAATTACGGGGAACGGTTCTTCGCCTCGTCGCGGCGAAGAGAGTCGATCGCTTTTGCCAGGCCAGCGTCTCGTCTAGCCTCGTCGCGACGGTCCTTCTCCTTCCTCGTTCCCTCTGGTTCGTAAAAAGTTTTAATTGAAAAGCACCGGCTCGATGTTTAGAGACGAATCGATTACGAGTTCGTGAAAGCTTCCACACTCGAAATAATTTCGTAATTAAACGAAGATTACTCTGATTGTCTTGGGACCATTTCCTCTAGGCGGGAGCGCGAGCGGGTAAGACGGGTACGGCCGCAATCCGATTACTCGTACCCGCCGCGACGTCCTCTTCTTGTCGAACCTTCCTCGCTAAACGTTACTCGTGTCTATTGGCGACCGGATTACTCCACGGCCGGAACCTTCCATAACCCACAACTGCGACTACGAATCAACTTATCGATCTGTATCGACAGTTGAGATATTTTCCCCAATTCGACGCAATCAACTCTTTGCGGTTCCGCGTTCAGCCAGGCTGGATAATCACTTTCGCTGAGTTAGCTCCTGGTGGTCCGTATTACAATCGTGGTAAATATTAGGTTTGTAGAATAGTTTACCCTTGACTCACCGAGAGTTATTTCAACGACAATCATTTCACCGACACTACTTCATCGTCATCTAACTTCATTGACGATATTATTAACTCACCGACATTTTGCGATCACATTTAGGACCGTAAAGGGTGAAGGAAATGGAGTCGAAGCGTAAAAAGCGATGGGGCGTTCTGACAGTGAAACGCGAAAAGGTTGCGAAGGTGGTTAGTCGGTTGAGCGATGTGAACGGGTGAACTGTAAGTGGCTCTGACTGCAGTCGGGGGTGTATCAGGCGGGCACACGGTGTTAATACCGCGATGCGTGCACCCAGCCGGGGAATACTCTTGTACACGTGTCCGGCAGCAAATCCTGAACCGTGGCACACGGTGTAGAAGCTTCTGGCCGACAGCTCTCCGAGCCGCGTCGAACCTGGCCGGTACACAACGGATTCTCGTAGATACGCGACGGTCTATTACGGCTTGTATAATCGACCGATCGACCGGCCGGATTCCCAGAGCTGACACCCGATTCGTATCCGGCCATTTCGGCCGGATATGCGATTCAGACGTTCCGACCGTTTCCGATGTTCTACCCACGAATTATTACTCTGACACCCCCGACGATGGATTCAGCCGGGGACCCACGGTCGAATTGTTGTCCGTTGGGGCTCCGGAATTGCCGGTTTCGGATCGGGCACGCGTCTTACGATTAATCGGGTAGATGTTGCACAGCGACGATGTCTGAATGATCAAGGCGCCCAGGTGGCGCTCAGTTACTCGCACTTCTTCGACGGTCGATTATCGGGGGTGTGCGGTTACCCGAAAGGGTAACGAGGCGGTGTAATGTGGAATTTTATAAAAATCGATTTTGCAACCAAAAATTCTGAAACAATGTGCTGTTAAGCAGAATGTTCAACGACCATGGCCCCGTTGCAGGAACCGGTTCTCGTCCGATCACACAGAAACACCAGAATAACAGAATTACACAAACGCACAGAGATCCCACCCGTTGAACAATATATTAAAGATTTAGCATTAAGTTCCTGTAAGTATCAAATAGCCAACAGTGACTTAATTAAAAATCTTACAGAAATCAGGGACCACAATGTGCCTTTTAACTTTAAGCATAAAGTACCTTACCAAAAGCTATCTGTTTACTATGAAATTGACTGAAGAATATGTGATAGATACTGCAATAACTAGGACTTAAGGAAATCTAAATTACCAGCTATGCGCAATAGCGTTCCTCTCCCAAATGAATTTTCTCGTTATTTTTTGTTGAGCAGACTGGAAGAAATAAGTAGCGTTATCCACTTGAAACTTGCCACAGTGGGCTTTCTCCGGGGGCCGCGGCCGTATCGAACGGCATCACGAAAGTTCGCAATGCTCGAATACCCAAAGTCGGATGGAGTCAGAGGGGTTCGAGGATCCGAAAAATTCGTAACCGGAGGAGTACGACGGTTTCGCATTGGGGATCCTGGCTCGACCCGAGGCTCTGATACCGCACAACCCCCATCAATTATTCGTAAAGACTGTTTCGGAGTGATCCGGACGAAACGGGTGCTCGTTTCGGAACCAAACTGTCCAGTCCTCGTAACAGCTATATTCCCGTCCCCCTAATTAAATTGCCGAAGGTTCCCAGGGAATCATCTTTTTACGAGTCCACCCTCGGCAGTTGCTGTCGAATCTCCAATTTCCGACGTTTAGCCGGCTCATCTCGAGCCTCTCTCCCGGCCGAAACTTAGAAAATTTCTGCCGGGGCAAGACTAATCCGTTGAATCTGCGACACTTAAGTGGAAAGACGAGAGGCATCGAGGCGGAGAGTTAACCGTGGGGGAGCGCGGACCACGAAAATAAGATGGTCGATTACTGGGTGGCCGGGCGATAGAGGAAAAGAGAGAGAGAGAGAGAGAGAGAGCACGGTTCGTTTAACCTGTATCACGGGGGTGGAAAAAATTGATGGTGCGAGTTGCGTCGCAAGGGAGTGGGGAGGGGGGGGGGGATCGGCAGGTGTCCTCGGCCAGAGTTCGTTAAACTAATATTCATACATCTTGGAAAAAGTGGGTCGACCGAAGCCGTCTCGAGCCGTGCATGTCGCCCGTTTATTAGGTTTCGTGCGTTCCGGGAAGTTTTATTAAGAGTCGACGGTGAAATTCTGCTTATCGTCCGCGCCGGTTCCTTCTCCGCCTAATAACAGGGCCAATCCGCTTTTCGTTTGCCCTTCCGAGGTCCTCCACAGGTGTGCGCGCGAGAAACTGAGCGACGGCGACGACCCTTCGTTCGCGTGAATCGTCGAAACATTTCCATCGGACATTAATCGTTCCTACCGGATCTGAAACGCGGCTGGAATCGTCCGGCGGGGCTTGTCGTCTCGAAGCTGCGCGTGAAAGAATTTCGCGATAAAAGCCCGGCGAAACTGTGCGCGTCCTCGCCGGGCTTTTTTCCCCGGCCAAATAATTTGCACACCTCCGTGTGCTCGCGCTCTCGGTGGATGGTTGTTATGCTAACGAGCTTTAGCCGGGCGAGGGAGCCATCTTCATTTTCCTGACACGTCATAACCGACGCGTCTAATCCGCCCTGCTCCTCCCCTGGTGATCTCGACAAACTGACGTAAGTCGCGTCATTTGCGAAGATTCCGGGGGATCGTTAACTTAATATTTGCGCCGGATGAGATCTGGGGTGACGGGGAGAAAGGAAATTCGATCCGGAGCCATCGAATCTTTCTTTCCCCGCCGTTGATCCTCGCGTTCCGGCTCGCAGCGTGAACTCCGAAGCGCTCGACGGTGTTCCGGCTTGTATCGTAATTTTTCGGCGATCGCCTCGGCTTCCCGAGTCACGCCCGCATACTGAGAGGCCCCCGCGGGCAAAACTCGGAACGTTTTAGACCACCGGAACGGAACAACCAGCACAATCATCCTTTGTGTCCGTCCCGGGCAGAAAACGAGGCACAAAGCTGCCGTGTCCGCTTTGATCAGAGGACGCGTCTTCGAGTTCGACGGCGCTCGTTCTTTTTCCCCATCGGCGAGAGAACCGCGCGCTGATACCGATAGCGATACGGTGGGACAGACTATACCGATCGAGGATCCAGGACGGTGGGCCTGAGAATTAATAAACGACCGAGAAAGTTCTCATAGTCCTCTAAGTACGTCTCTGCGTGTCGGAGAACGAGTCGCGCACACATACGCGATCCATTATACAAAGCGGGTTCGAAAAGTTAGGGAAAAGAGTGGGGGTGAAGAAAGAAAATAAAGGGAGAGAGAGAGAGAGAGTGAGTGAGTGAGTGAGTGAGTGAGAGAGACGGAGGGAGGCAGAGAGTTTCGCGCACAGCGAAGATTTACGCCCGGCCCGTCTGTAATTTAATACAGGATACTTTGCCGGAGTTCCTTCGAGAGTTACCTGTTCTTTGGGCGCTCGCGGAACGTGAGCGGACTTTGTGTCTCGGCATATCGCGCGGAGGAAGAAATAAAAACCGGTACGAAGCGAGAAAGGGAGAGGAAGGGTTGGGCGGCGCGGCGGGAGGGGGTTGCGGGGGTCGGAGCAACGGAGGCGTGAAAATAAAAAGGAGAGAGAATCGAGGTTGGCGTCGTTATTCACCAGGCTGCCGAGTCGAACATCTAATTACGATGAAAGAGGCTGTCCACGTACCGCGAGTCCCGATGAAAAATTCAATATGAAACTGTAATCGGAACTCGCCGCGTTTTTCTACGAATCGTTATTATATCAGTGTCTTCTTCTCCCCCTGCCCCCCCCCTCTCTTTTGTCTATTTCTCCCTCTCCCTTCGAGCCCCACGCACTCCCTCCACCGTCCTCTATCGTAAGCCTCTTCCGGCGCGGTGATTTATAGCCGGGCCACACGTAACGCGCATCGGCTGAATAATTTTCCAATGGGGGGACGATGTACGATACTTTCCCATTCTCATCGATCTCCAAGTGTCAAACTGGTATTAGAATCGGAGGAGAGTGGCGTACGGTGTCTTATCGAGTTCTCGGCCGGAGGATCCCGCCAGATACGTACACGTATCCCCGCGGAAACCCCGGCTGTTTGACGAGCTCGGGACAGCTCGCGGAATTAAGAGGCGCGCGACGAAACGACGCGCGACGAGACTCCGCTACACGCTCCCTTATTCACGAGGCACAGTGGCCCGTTTCTATGCAGCTTTTGTACTCGAAATTCACCATTTTGCAGCTGTCCATCTTTCCGCACGTGAAATTCACCCTTTGTAAATTCACAGTTTTATTGTAACAATGAACAGATGTGAAATACCCATTTTACCGGTACATTTATCGCCGCCTGAATGTAAGAACTAGGTAACTTGAAATTTGGACATTTTGAGTTATCTACTTCGTATTAAAGAAGAAATCAAGTAGAATTTAATGTTACAACTGGGTAACCTATCAAAGTAATTAATTAATTAATTTTGTATAGAATGGTCTTATCGCTAGGACGCACAGTTTCCGTGAGATAAGCGGAAAACCGAAAAAGGAGACCTACGTGTCCCCCTGTGCACGCCGCTCATCTCCTAGGAGTGGGGACTTTTACTATGTTTACCTCCTAACTAGTCCAAACAAAGTCTCAAAGTTAATAAAAATTGTGTTCCTTCCATTTCGCTCTACAACTTTGCGTTGACTGGACTATCTTGCTGAATTGCTTCAATATTTCATAAAAGCGGTACGTTGCAGTTCGGAGCTGCATAGCAGCAGACGCTGGTAGCGAACGCGTCAAGGCGGTTGATTTTGCCGAAGCTGAAGTCGAGAAATAAGGACCACCCTGGTACATATGTTCGGCGGGCGCGTGCGGGGAGCCGGCGATCGATCATGGAAATCCCCGTAAAAAGTACACTCGAACGTGTCCGGGCCATCGGTCTCGGAGTGTCAAACGAGAATTAATAGTTTGGCCGAGTAATGTACAACGTGTATCGGGGGGCAGGGAGGTTCGGTGCGGAGGCGCGATGAATAAAGATGAGGCGGGCGGACGACGACGCGAATCGCTTCATCGACGTCGGCGAAAGACAAAAGACAGAAGGAAGAGGAGACTAGGCCGAGCGCGGAGGGTGGGAGAGGCTCGGAGTGTCGCGACCGAAAAACAGAGGAAAAAGAAATTAATAATCGAGGCGTATCTCGCGCACGAAGGGATCGAGAGGGAGAGAGAGAGAGCGCGAGGCTCAGGGGTGGAGTAACGGGGGAGGAAGGAGCAAGCAAAGGAGTAGGCGGGGGTGGTTTAACCGGTGACCTTTTTGAAATTCTAATTTCGTTGAAAGCACTTCGAAGCAAGCGGATTTTCATTTTTTTCTCCTCCTTCCTGTATTTTCTTCCTCCGCCCTCTCCCGTCCCCCGATGCGCCTTCGGTCGCCTCGTTCCCCCTTTTTTTTTCTCTCTTTGTACGCAGCGAAAGACTCGGAAATAAACGCTTTGACGAGCGAGCAGCCCCGGCCCCGCTAAATAGATTAATGAGGAGAGATCGTTTCCGGGGACTTCAATTTTATTAAAGGCGGTTCAAAGGGAGAATCCCTCGATACAGTCGTATCCCTTGGTCCGTATTTAAAACTGCTGGATGGCGTCGGGAATGAAGAGAAATGAGAATTGAGAGGAACGGGGGGAACGCGCGCGCAAACCGTCGAGTCGGAACGCGAGAAAAGAAAGTCCGACTATAACCGGCAAAGTATAACGTCGGAAACAAACGAAAATAGACGCCGTAACGTCCGAGCCAAAGGCAATTACTAGAGGCGTACGAGAATTCGAAATATCGGGTCGGGTCGGGAACACGGAATTTTTTCGGGATCGGGACGGGTACCCGAAAATTTTGCATTTAAAATGAATACATTCATGGTTTCGGATTTTTTATTCTAGACGTCTGAGAGCTTCCCGAATTTCTCAGCGATACTGTTCAACAGCGTACACAATGCCCAAGTACAAGTATTTACCTACTAAGCACGCAGTCACACGTTTGTTTACATCAGGTCACACAGTTCTTAGAATCCGTGTTTCCAATAACTTTACGAAAATGGCAGAAGAAATTGAAAGAATGTCGAATTCTCGAAATTTTCGGGAACCCGACCCGACTCGACCTCTTCTTGACTCGTCCCGACCATCGGGTTCCCGATATTTCGGGTTCTCGCACACCCCTAGCAATTACGATTAGCCGGTTTTCTCAGTTTTGGCTAGCTCGCTATTATCATTTTACGCCGAAAGAAAAATTCAAGCCCGGAAAGTGACGAATGTTGTTCGTAATGCTGTTGTCGGGTCGGCAATTACGCGAGGAAGATACACGATCCCGCGGTGTGCAGGGAGAGAGTCCCGACGGTGATCCGTCAGCTTTCTTATTTACTACATAGGAGAGGCGGGAGCGCAGGCTCGCTCGGTAACGAATCGAATTGCTCCGATTTCCGGATCGCGCGACACCGCCCGGCCGAGAAATTCGATTAGCGAATCACCGGGCACCGCAGGCTTTGATGTATGGCCGACTGCCGCTCGTTTTACTTTTTCATTTGAATTCCCGGCTCGATATCGTAATCGCAATAATTTCCCGGCGAGTGCGAATGCGAATGCGAACGCGCGCTGGCTATGCCCTTGGGGTCCGGTTGCTACAGGCTACGCGACCAACTAATTGTATCAGCGTCAAACAGTACCGTCTCGGCAGATTTTAATTTGCGCAAGCTTGAGGAACTCTCCGCTAGAAATCCAGGCGAACACACACGGTGCTCCAATCTGCTCCTACAAATAGCGTCAAGAGATGCGCACGCTGGTATTATTAGCTTCTTTTTGTAGGTCGACGCGGTAAGGACACTTACGAAGCTAGAAAAGTATTAATCACGCATGCCGAAGGATGATATAAGTTTACCATGTGAGATATTCTTATGTAAATATTCCTGAGACCAGAGCAGCAGAATTACAATTG